>VYVB01000414.1:360000-681149 GCA_009761775.1 Ficus carica
GTCCCTATCAGAAATGATTGTCCTAGGCATACCATGAAGTCTCACAATTTCCCTAAAGAACAAATCAGCAACATTGGAAGCATCATCTGTCTTGTGGCATGGGATAAAATGTGCCATCTTAGAAAACCTATCCACGACCATAAACACCGAATTCCTCCCCGTTTAGACCTAGGCAAACCTAACACAAAGTCCATGGAGATATCAGTCCAAGGTTCACTAGGTATTGGTAAAGGGGTGTACAAATCGTGGGGCTGCACTCTCGATTTAGCCTGCCTATAAGTTACACATCTATCAAAAAGCCTCTCAACATCGAGTCTCATATGCGGCCAATAGAAATGTTCTTGTAAAACAGCTAGGGTCTTGGTAACTCCAAAATGTCCCATTAACCATGGGATTCTCTCACTAACAAATCTCTCATCGAACAATTAGGCACGCACAATTTATTTTCCTGAAACAAATATCCCTCATGCCTAAAGTACTTACCACTAGCGAATTTCTCGCAAGCTTAATATTCTGCACTAAAGTCTCGATCATCCACATATAAATCCTTAATATGTTCAAAACCCAGCAGTTTAGCATCAAGAGTTGAGATTAACGCGTACCTGCGAGAGAGCGCATCCGCAACGACATTTTCCTTACATTGCTTGTAGCGAATGACATACGGAAACGTCTCTATGAATTCCACCCATTGAGCATGCCTCTTTTTCAGCTTATGTTGGCTCTTCAAGTGTTTCAAGGACTCGTGGTCGGTGTGAATCATGAATTCCTTAGGCCATAAGTAGTGCTGCCATGTCTCTAACACCCGGACCAACGCATACAACTCTTTATCATAGGTTGGGTAATTAAGAGCTGCTCCGTTCAGCTTCTCACTGAAATATGCGATTGGTTGCCTATCCTGCATCAAAACGGCACCAATTCCAACACCTGAAGCATCACATTCAATTTCAAAGGTTTTGAAAAAATTAGGTAAAGATAACAATGGAGCATTGGTCAACTTATCCTTGATTAATTGTAATGCCCTTTCTTGCTCCTCTCCCCATCTAAACCCAACGTCCTTCTTGATCACTTCAGTCAGTGGCGCGGCGATGGTACTGAAATCTTTCACAAACCGCCGGTAAAAACTAGCAAGTCCAAGAAAACTCCGTACGGTACCCACACTAGTTGGACTCGGCCATTCCCGGATGGCTCGCACCTTCTCTTCATCGACCTGTATACCTTTAGCACTAACAACAAAACCAAGAAATACAAGCTTATCTGTGCAAAAAATACACTTCTTGAGGTTAGCATACAATTTTTCCGTTCGAAGCACATCCAAAACAGATTTTAAATGCGCTACATGTTGGTTCAAATCTTTGCTATAAATTAGTATAATATCAAAATACACAACGACAAACCTGCCAATAAATGCTCGTAAAATGAAATGAACCTCGCCGATGAAACGACGAAACCCGACACCAAACATGGATTCAAACCCCAAGACCTTCAAGACGCAAGCTTGTTTGAGCCTTGACCCGTTACCTAGCGAGATAAGAACCAAGACTTCGGATATTGACAAACGCCACACCAAGACTCTCAAGAATGTCTCAAGAACCTAGATGATAAGTTTGGCTGTTGAACGCCACAAGAAAAACTTGATAAGTTCAAAAGTCTTTTCAAGAATGTAAGAACACACAATTCTCACTTTTTTTTTCTGAATTCTCCAAAAAAATTCCCTTAGCTTCCAAAGCAGACCTTATAGGCTGTTGAATACAATTAGGTTTTTTGTTTTCCTAAATTATATTCTAATAAATTCGGATTTAATTTCAAAAGGAAAAAACAAATTAGGAAAACTGATCTACTCTTCCTATTGTATGCCTAAAACTAGAAAGGAAACATTATGTATTTAATTTGGCTTTATTATCAAAAGAATCATGCCTAAATAAAGAAAGTAAAATAAATTAGTATCCAAGGCTTAAAGTCAGACCTAACACACTAAAACGGAAAGTGGCCATGCTGAAATTAAACTTGTTTTTGACCGGGCTCTTCTAGAACTCCAATCATGGTAATGTTCTTCTGATGATAATGTGGTCCAAGCTCAATGGGCTTCCACGAATTTACTTGAGTGCAAACTTCTTGAATCAGCCCATTCAATGCTTCTTTAAATCGCTTGGCTCTAAGTCTCGTAATTGGTTCAATTGGCAAGCCTAATGGATCACGTGGGTGCTGCTGCCCTTGAGTCCCTCCAATCCCACTTGTTACTTCCCCGTCATGTATGCTTGGATGTGCAACCTTATTCGCATCATTCTCCCCCTCTTGACGATGATTTGCCCTCAAATCGTCACCTACATCAAAAGGAGATAAATCAGAAACATTAAAACTCGCACTAACACCATACTCACCTGGTAATTCAAGCTTGTAAGCATTGTCATTGATGCGTTCCGATACTCGAAAAGGTCCATCACCCCTCAGCAGTAGTTTTGAACGTCTTTGCTCGGGGAAACGGTCCTTCCTCATGTGCAGCCAAACCCAATCCCCCGGTTCAAAAATAACCTTCTTGCGTCCCTTGTTGGCTTGCTTGACATATTGTGCCGTTCGCCGTTCTATGTGGTGCTTTGCTTTCTCATGAATCTGCTTAACAAAATCAGCTTTCTTCTTACCATCTAAGTTAATACGTTCACTCAAAGGCAAAGGAGTTAAATCCAAAGGAGTCAATGGATTAAATCCATAAACAATCTCAAACGGAGAAAACTTAGTTGCAGAATGGACACATCGATTATAAGCAAATTCAACATGCGGCAAACAATCTTCCCACGTTTTCAAATTCTTTTGTATGATAGCACGCAATAATGTCGACAAAGTCCTATTCACTACTTCAGTTTGACCATCAGTTTGTGGGTGAATAGTAGTGGAAAACAAAAGCTTAGTTCCCAACTTCCCCCTCAAAGTCTTCTAAAAGTAACTTAAGAACTTTGCATCCCGATCAGAAACTATAGTCCTAGGCATGCCATGCATCCTAATAATCTCCTTGAAAAACAAATCGGCTATATGTGAGGCATCATCGGTCTTATGACATGCAATAAAGTGTGCCATCTTAGAGAATCTATCGACAACCACAAAAACTGAGTCTCTCCCCCTCTTAGTCCTAGTTAATCCCAAAACAAAATCCATTGAAATATCGACCCAAGGTGATACGAACCACGCCAACTTGTGACGAAACCCGTAATCAAATAGTCTCCAAGATCGAATTCTAAACGGATTTGAATGGAACCGCGACCCGATGCCTAACAAGGAGCACGAACCTTGGTATGTGAGGACGCCACAATCAGTTATGGAAGGACTGATTGATAAGTCGTATGAACGCCACGGATTTCTCCGATAAGTTCAAAAAGTTCGTCTAAGAACTAGTGAGAATTAAGTCTCAAAATTTTTTTTTCATAAAACTGATCTCCTTGAGAATTCCGTACAGTACATATTTATAGGAGGATTTTCCATCCATAATTGCCCTAGAAAATTCGGCAACTAACTAACCCAAAAAAGGAAATATCCCATCTGAAGTAATAAAGACAAAACAAAAAAAGGAAAGTTCCCTAAATGGCTGAAAAGCCTTACAATATTCTAAAATAAAAGAAATTAAATAATAAATCAGTCAATAACTTATTCTTGTCGCCAGCTGCTGCCTCAAAACGGGAAAGTTCTCAAAACGGAAAAAAATGACAGCTATTGATCTTGCTAACGTAATTACTCGGTCTCTTCTATTGCTTGAATTACACATTTGTTGGGCTGGTTGTCGCTTATAATTCCCTCGATGGGCCTCCACGCAATAGCTTGAGACCAACTTGCTCGAATCAGCCCCGTAAGTGCGTCTTTGAATTTCTTCGCGCGAGCCCTCGTAACCGGACCAATGGGAACTAGAACAGGATCTGAATACGTCTCATCCCACGTGCTCTTTCCTGTGACGACGTTCTCATCATTCCCCTCCTCTTGAGAAGGATTTGTCCTCAAATCATCGCCTGCATCAAATGGACTTAGATCAGAAACGTTAAAGGTAGCACTTACACCATACTCACCTGGTAGGTCTAACTTGTACGCATTATCATTGATCCTTTCAAGGATTTGAAAAGGACCGTCCCCTCTAGGCAACAACTTAGACTTTCTTTGGTCTGGAAATCGTTCTTTGCGGAAGTGCAACCATACCCAATCGCCGGGCTCGAAGAGGAGCTTGTGACGCCCTTTATTAGCTTGTTTGGCATATTGCTTGGTCCTTCGCTCAATGTTGAGTCTTGCCACGTATCTGCTTAACAAGTTCAGCTTTCTTTTTTCCATCTAAATTCACACGCGCAGACAAAGGTAATGGCATTAAATCAAAAGGGGTTAAAGGATTAAAACCATAAACAATTTCAAACGGTGAAAATTGAGTAGCAGAATGTACAGAGCGATTATAAGCAAACTCGACATGTGGTAAACATTCCTCCCAAGTTTTGATGTTCTTTTTAATGATAGCCCGCAACAAGGTAGACAATGTCCTATTCACAACTTCTGTTTGACCATCGGTTTGAGGGTGACAAGTAGTCGAAAACAACAACTTAGTCCCTAACTTAGCCCACAAAGTCTTCCAAAAGTAGCTTAAGAACTTGGCGTCCCTATCAGAAACAATTGTCCTAGGCATACCATGAAGTCTCACAATTTCCCTAAAGAACAAGTCAGCAACATTGGAAGCATCATCTGTCTTGTGGCATGGGATAAAATGTGCCATCTTGGAAAACCTATCCACGACCACAAACACCGAATCCCTTCCGCGTTTAGACCTAGGCAAACCTAACACAAAGTCCATTGAGATATCAGTCCAAGGTTCACTAGGGATTGGCAAAGGGGTGTAGAACCCGTGGGGCTGCACTCTCGATTTAGCCTGCCTACAAGTTACACATCTATCACAAAGCCTCTCAACATCGCGTCTCATATGCGGCCAAAAGAAATGTTCTTGTAAAACAGCTAGGGTCTTGGCAACTCCAAAATGTCCCATTAAACCTCCCCCATGGGATTCTCTCACTAACAAATCTCTTACCGAACAATTAGGCACACACAATTTATTCTCCCGAAACAAGTATCCCTCATGCCTAAAGTACTTACCACTAGCGAATTTCTCACAAGCTTGATACTCAACACTAAAGTCACGATCATCAGCATATAATTCCTTGATATGTTCAAAACCCAGCAGTTTAGAATCAAGAGTTGAGATTAACGCGTACCTGCGAGAGAGCGCATCCGCAACGACATTTTCTTTACCTTGTTTGTAGCGAATGACATACGGAAATGTCTCTATGAATTCTACCCAACGAGCATGCCTTTTGTTCAGCTTATGTTGGCTCTTCAAATGTTTCAAGGACTCGTGGTCGGTGTGAATCACGAATTCCTTAGGCCATAGGTAGTGCTGCCACGTCTCTAACGCCCGAACCAACGCATACAACTCTTTAATCATAGGTTGGGTAATTAAGAGCTGCTCCGTTCAGCTTCTCGCTGAAATATGCTATTGGTCGCCTATCCTGCATCAAAACGGCACCAATTCCAACACCTGAAGCATCACATTCAATTTCAAAAGTTTTGGAAAAATTAGGTAAAGATAACAATGGAGCATTGGTCAACTTATCCTTGATTAATTGGAATGCACTTTCTTGCTCTTCTCCCCATCTAAACCCAACGTCCTTCTTGATCACTTCAGTCAGTGGTGCGGCTAAAGTACTGAAATCTTTCACAAACCGCCGGTAAAAACTAGCAAGTCCATGAAAACTCCGTACGTTACTCACACTAGTTGGACTCGGCCACTCCCGAATGGCTCGCACCTTCTCTTCGTCAACCTGTATACCGTCCGCACTAACAACAAAACCAAGAAAGACAAGCTTATCTGTGCAAAAAGTACACTTCTTGAAGTTAGAATACAATTTTTCCGTTCTAAGCACATCCAAAACAGATTTTAAATGCGCTACATGTTGGTTCAAATCTTTGCTATAAATTAGTATATCATCAAAATACACAACAACAAACCTGCCAATAAATGCTCGCAAAACATGGTTCAATAAACGCATAAATGTGCTAGGTGCATTGGTGAAGCCAAAAGGCATTACCAACCACTCATATAAACCTTATTTCGTTTTAAAGGCTGTCTTCCACTCGTCTCCAGGTTTCATGCGAATTTGATGATACCCACTTTTCAGATCAATTTTTGAGAACACTGAAGCTCCATGTAATTCATCCAACATATCATCTAATCGAGGTATAGGATGGCGATACTTTACCGTGATATTATTAATGGCTCTGCAATCCACGCACATCCTCCATGTCCCATCCTTCTTGGGCACAAGTAAAACCGGAACGGCGCACGGGCTCATACTTTCTTTCACATGCCCCTTTTTCATCAACTCACTAACCTGCCTTTGAAGCTCCTTTGTCTCCTCGGGATTGCTTCTATAAGCCGGTCGGTTTGGAATTGAAGCGCCTGGCACGAAATCTATCTGATGTTCTATTCCCCGAATTGGTGGTAAACCATCAGGCACCTCGTCCGGAAATACATCCTCGAATTCCTGCAGTAGAGAAACAACAGAACTAGGCAATGCATGGTCAAGATCATTAGTGTTTAAAAGTGCCTCTTTGTACAAAAGTACAATCATTGGCTGATTTAAGAACATCGCCCTTCTGATCTCACCGCCTCTCGCATAAAAGTTTGTTTATCTCTCTGCTTTTCTCTCATGGGCTTGTTGTGTATTCTTTTTAGTCCTCTCGATTTTCTCTCCCTTTCTCTCTTTGCTTTCCTTTTTCTCGGCCACCTCTTCTTTTTTTCTCTCACTGGCCGAACTCTCTCTCTGCACTCCCACTCTTGATTTTTCCTCACTCATTTTCTTTTTCTCACTTTCTCGCTGTAAGCTCACTTGGTCCTCATAGACCTGTTTTGGAGTTAACGGCACAAGAGTGACCGTTCTTTGGTTGTGAACGAACGAGTATTTGTTTGTGAAGCCATCGTGTTTAACTCGTCGATCAAATTGCCATGGTTGACCTAGTAACAAGTGTCAGCTTGCATCGGAACTACATCGCACAAAACTTCATCTTCATATCTTCCAATGCGGAAAGAAACTAACACTTGTTTACACACCCTTACCTCCCCACTATCATTTAACCACTGCAATTTATAAGGTCGAGGATGCTTGATTATCGGCAGCCCTAACTTTTCTACCATGGTTGCGCTAGCAACGTTAGTACAACTTCCACCATCAATAATCACACTACATACCTTGTTCTTAACATGGCACCTAGTATGGAAGATGTTTTCCCGCTGCTCCTCTTCATCTTCTCTGGCTTGCACACTTAGAGCTCTTCTTGCAAACAACAAATCACCTTGGACAGCGTACTCCTCATCTTCGACATCCTCTAATGAAGGCATAGAATCATTGTCCGATTCCTTGTCGGTTTCAATCTCTCCATTGTCTCGCATCACCATAGCTCGTTTGTTCGGACATTGGCTAGCTATGTGACCCCTGCCTTGACATTTAAAGCACTTAATATCACGATTCCGAGTAGTGGAAGAATCGGATTTACCTTGGTTCCTATGGCTGGCCTCCTCCTGTTTCTGTTCGGCTTTTGGCCTTGGGTTGAGTTGTTTTTCATCCTTCTTCCATGGGTGCGCCTTCCAAGCTGAGGTACTTGGGTTTTGGCTTGGACGAGTGTTGCTGCTCCTCCTCTTGAGTTGATTCTCAATTTTGACAGCCATGTGTACCATGTCCTCCAACTCCACATAATGTTGTAACTCAACGGCATTGTGAATTTCTCGGTTCAAGCCTGCCAAAAACATTGCCATTGTAGCTTCCTGGTTCTCTTCGATATATGCGCGGACCATCATGACCTCCATCTCCTTATGATACTCCTCCACACTCCGGCTGCCTTGCTTAAGATTTTGCAGCTTGTTGTACAACTCCCGGTAGTAGTACGCTGGCACAAATCGCTTCCTCATCACAGCCTTCATCTCTTCCCATGTCTCGATAGGCCGCTCTCTATTTCTTCTCCTATTTATGACAAGCTGATCCCACCAAGTTATAACGTAATCAGAAAATTCAATTACGGCTAATTTTACCTTCTTCGCTTCGGAGTAGGTGTGGCAGTCAAAAATGAACTCCATTCTCTTCTCCCAGTCTAAGTATGCTTCGGGATCAGATTTACCTTGGAAAGACGGTATCTTCATTTTGATGCCACTCATACCATCATTTCCCCGATTCCTAACTCCTTTATCCCGTCCAAATCTTCTGTGACTACCTGCGGAGTCTTCTCCTTCATCGAACTCATCCCCATCAATTCCGTAGTAATCATGGGCCTCTCCTCTAACCGGTACCCTCTCTCGCCTACGCGCGTGAGGAACATGTTGTGGTTGTTCCACGCGTGCGTTTTCTATTCGGTCTACCCTCTCATGTAGCTGCTCCAACTCTCCTCTCAACATTCGCCTCATCTCTCCCATCATAGCTTCCATGAGGAGTTTTGGATCTGCCGCTCCAGCGGTACCTTCGGTAGTGTTTTTGCTGTTGTTTGACATTATTTATATACGTATATATATATATATATGCTGCAAAACAAAGTCAGAAATAATGCAAAGGACCTTACCACACTCCCTTACGTGTTTCTCTCTTGAACTGGTTTTCACACAATTTCTCTCGTGTTTACACTCAATACTTTTGGGATTTTGTTCTCTGTAATGCTCTCGCCTAACTTGCCTTTTTCCACTCGTTAATCCTCACTCAGTTCTTATAGAACTAATCAAATCAATATCGAATCTCCCTTGGCAATTCACAAACCAATTTACCAAGAAAGCTTAGATTAAATACAGAATGATAACAAACGCGGACAGAAAATAGGCTCAAAATTAACACCCCAAAAGAAACGTAATTTTGGACTTCCATAAACCCTGAATATCAAGAAACAGCCGAAAAATTTAAGAAAGGTTTCCAGACTTCTCACTTTTTTTTTTTTTTTTGCTTTTTCTTTTGATAATCTGGATTTTTTTTTTAAAAAAAACAGTCTCCTACACAGTTTCGACTGAGAGGAAACAAAAGGACTATTAATCCCCACGAAATTCCAATCCCAACAATAACAAGAAAACCTAATTAACCCTAAGTTCTTGAAGACTTTCGGCCTCTTTTTTTTTTTTTTTTTTTTTTTTGTCGTTTTTTTTGACTTTTTTTTTTTTTTTTTTTTTTTTTTTTTTTTTTTTGTATACCGAATCAATACTGTGAATCAAGACTCAAGATTATTTGAACATAAATGAAAATAAAAAGATAGGATAAGCAAAACCTGATTAGAACCCTAGGCTCTGATACCAAATGATACGAACCACGCCAACTTGTGACGAAACCCGTAATCAAATTAGTCTCCAAGATCGAATTCTAAACGGATTTGAATGGAACCGCGACCCGATGCCTAACAAGAAGCACGAACCTTGGTATGTGAGGACGCCACAATCAGTTATGGAAGGACTGATTGATAAGTCGTATGAACGCCACGGATTTCTCCGATAAGTTCAAAAAGTTCGTCTAAGAATTAGTGAGAATTAAGTCTCAAAATTTTTTTTTCATAAAACTGATCTCCTTGAGAATTCCGTACAGTACATATTTATAGGAGGATTTTCCATCCATAATTGCCCTAGAAAATTCGGCAACTAACTAACCCAAAAAAGGAAATATCCCATCTGAAGTAATAAAGACAAAACAAAAAAAAGGAAAGTTCCCTAAATGGCTGAAAAGCCTTACAATATTCTAAAATAAAAGAAATTAAATAATAAATCAGTCAATAACTTATTCTTGTCGCCAGCTGCTGCCTCAAAACGGGAAATTCTCAAAACGGAAAAAAATGACAGCTAGTGATCTTGCTAACGTAATTACTCGGGGTCTTCTATTGCTTGAATTACACATTTGTTGGGCTGGTTGTCGCTTATAATTCCCTCGATGGGCCTCCACGCAATAGCTTGAGACCAACTTGCTCGATTCAGCCCCGTAAGTGCGTCTTTGAATTTCTTCGCGCGAGCCCTCGTAACCGGACCAATGGGAACTAGAACAGGATCTGAATACGTCTCATCTCACGTGCTCTTTCCTGTGACGACGTTCTCATCACAAGGTACACTAGGAATCGGAAGTGGTGTGTACAACCCATGCGGTTGCTGCCTAGACTTAGCTTGCTTACAGGTAACGCATCTCGATCAGATCCTCTCCACATCCCATTTCATACGCGGCCAAACAAAATGCTCATGCAACACACCTAAAGTCTTAGCTATTCCAAAATGTCCCATCAAACCACCCCCATGAGCTTCCAGAACAAGTAATTCACGCAAAGATGAATGTGGAACACACAATTTATTTTCTCGAAACAGAAACCCATCATGCAAAAAAAACTTCCCACACGCCCCCACTGTGCATTTTTAAACAGGTCACTGAAATCAGAATCCATTGCATACAAGTCCTTAATGTACTCAAATCCAAGCAATTTAACATCAAGAGTTGAAAGTAAAGCGTACCTGCGAGATAGTGCATCGGCAACTACGTTTTCCTTACCTTGCTTGTATTTGATCACATACGGAAATGTCTCGATGAACTCCACCCATTTGGCATGGCAACGGCTCAACTTGTGCTGCCCCTTTAAATGCTTCAAAGATTCATGATCCGTATGAATCACAAACTCTTTCGGCCAAAGGTAGTGTTGCCAAGTCTCTAAAGTTCGAACCAATGCATACAATTCTTTGTCGTAAGTGGGATAGTTTAGGGCTGCCCCACTCAATTTCTCACTAAAGTATGCAACCGGTCTTCCTTCTTGCATCAATACGCCTCCAATACCTATACCTGAAGCATCACACTCAATGTCAAACGTTTTAGTAAAGTTAGATAGAACAAGTAAAGGTGCATTAGTCAAATTTTTTTTTTTATGAGTTTGAATGCCTTCTCTTGCTCTTCTCTCCACTTAAACTGAACGTTCTTTTTGATGACTTCGGTCAAGGGCGCGGCAGTGGTACTGAAATCTCGAACAAAACGCCGGTAAAAGCTAGCCAATCCATGAAAGCTTTTTACCTGGTTCACTGAAGTAGGCGTTGGCCAATCCTGAACTGCCTTCACCTTTTCCTCGTCCACCTCGATTCCTTTTGCACTTACAACAAATCCAAGAAACATAAGCTTATCCGTGCAAAAGGTACATTTCTTGAGATTAGCAAATAATCTTTCACTCCTTAAAACGTCTAAAACGAGTCTTAAGTGTTCAACATGATTGCTCAAATTTTTGCTATAAATTAGGATATCGTCAAAGTAGACAACTACAAATTTGCCAATGAAGGCACGCAAAACATGGTTCATAAGTCTCATGAAGGAACTTGGTGCATTAGTTAATCCAAAAGGCATAACTAATCATTCATACAAACCATATTTTGTTTTAAATGCAGTTTTCCACTCATCCCCTTCTTTCATCCTAATTTGGTGATATCCACTTCTAAGATCAATTTTAGAAAATACACAAGACCCATGCAATTCGTCAAGCATATCATCTAATCGAGGAATGGGGTGTCGATACTTTACCGTAATGTTGTTGATGGCTCGGCAATTAACACACATCCTCCAAGTCCCATCCTTCTTAGGCACTAGTATAACCGGAACCGCACAAGGACTCATGCTCTCCCTAACATACCCTTTTTCCATCAACTCGTGGACTTGCCGTTGAAGTTCCTTCGTTTCCTCAGGATTACTTCGATAGGCTGGTCAATTTGGAATTGTCGCACCAGGTATGAAATCAATTTGATGTTCAATTCCTCGAATTGGTGGTAAGCCGGAAGGCAACTCTTGGGGAAAGACATCATCAAAATCCTGCAAAAGAGATTCAACATTGCTCGAAAATGAACCGGCGAGATCATTAGTACACAAAAGGGCCTCCTTGTACATGAGTACTATAAGGGGCTGATGTGAAAGTAACGCTCTCTTGATCTCACTTTTTGTTGCAATGAAATTGTATTTTTGCTCTCCTACACTCAACAAGGCTATAAGTCTCTCCTTTTCCCTCTCACTCTCTTTTTCATTTTTGGCTTTCTCTTTTTCTCTCTTTTCTTTTTCTTTCTTCTCAATCTCGACCTCTCTCTCTTTTTCTTTTCTCTTTTCACTCGCTCTTTGCATCTTCCGTTGGTCTTCAAGAACTTGTTTTGAAGTTAATGGAACAAGTGACATGGGCTGTTTTCTGATGATGAAGGAGTACCGATTGGTGAATCCATCATGTGTGACTCGCCGATCGTATTGCCAAGGTCGGCCTAAAAGGATATGACATGCGTACATAGGTACCACATCGCAAAGCACTTCATCTTCATACTTGCCAATGGAAAACGCTACCATCACTTGTCTCGTTACCTTGACTTCCCCGCAATTGTTTAGCCACTGCAACCGGTACGGTCGTGGATGCTTCAAGGTACGTAATGCCAATTTCTCCACTAACTCAGTGCTAGCCACGTTGGTGCAGCTTCCTCCATCAATAATAACGCTACAAACTTTGTTATTCACAAAACACCAAGTATGGAACAAATTCTCTCGTTGTTTGTTTTCTTCCTCTTTAAACTGTGCGCTAAGAGCTCGTCTTGCCACTAATGACTCTCCTTCCACCGCAAACTGCCCTTCATAAGCGTCCTCAAGAGGTGGCATTCCATCGACTCCATCTTCTTGTTCATCTTCTGTCTCAATCTCTCCTTGAGCATTTATCACCATCAACCTTTTATTCGGGCACTCGCTAGCTATGTGACCCCTGCCTTGACACTTGAAACACTTAATGTCACGGTTTCTAGAAGTAGAGGGATCTGTTTTACCTTTTGAAATCTGGTTGGGGTTTTCAGACTTCGGCTCGGATTTGTACTTGTGAGTTGAAGACGTTTGTGGTTTCTCTTCCTTCCTTGCCGTACTTGGTCTCCAAGGGTTGGAACCCGAGTTTTGACCTGCACGTGTACCAGCCCCTCTCTTAAGTTGCTGCTCCACCATGATGGCCATGTGTACCATGTCTTCTAACTCCACGTAGTTATGCATCTCAACCCGATCATGGATCTCTCGGTTTAGTCCTATTAGAAACCTAGCCATTGTAGCCTCTCGATCTTCGTCTACATTAGCTTGGATCATGACAACCTCCATCTCCTTATAATAATCCTCTACACTTCGACTCCCTTGCCTAAGGCCTTTCAACTTCTTATACAACTCCCTGTAGTAATGAGTTGGAACGAACCGCTTTCTCATCACCGTTTTCATCTCCTCCCACGTCTATATTGGTCGTTCTCCATACCCTCTCCTGTTTAAAACAAGTTGATCCCACCAAGTAATAGCATAATCAGAAAATTCAACCACAGCTAATTTTACCTTCTTGATTTCGGAGTAGTTGTGGCAGTCAAACACAAACTCCATTTTCTTCTCCCACTCAAGGTATGTTTCGGGATCTGATTTTCCTTGGAAAGACGGAATCTTCATCTTAATACTACCCAAGTGATTATCTACCCGATTCCTAGCTTCTCTAAACCCATAACCACGCCCAAACATGCCATGATTCATGGGTGGCTCTTCTAACTCCTCCATCTCCTCTTCATCATCAATATCCCCCCATTGAACTCCTTGTTGCACTCGCCTATATGGTTGTCTAACAGGAGCGTTTCATGGCTGCTCCCGAGCTGACTCTTCTTCCAACCTATCCATTCTCTCATGAATTTGTTCTAATTCAGTCCTCATCATCCGTCTCATCTCCCCCAACAAGGCCTGTACTTGTACGTTAGGAATTGTTGGTTGTTGTGCCTCTTCGGTTGAGTTTTCTTCTTGATTGCGAGACATATTTAGAATCTGCAAAATAATGTTAGGGATCCTCTCAAGCCCTCCCTCACGTGTTTCACTCAAGAATGATTTGTGACTCTCGTGTTTGTCACTCAATTGGCTTTTACCCTCTTATGTTCTCTCCACTCGTTGTACCTTCTTTGATTCTTAATTAGACTCAAGAACAATCAGGATTCAAGCAGCAATTCGATGAGAAAAAAACAACCAAAACAAATCACAAGATTCAATCGGCAATTCCCAAGAAACTGGTGCAAGCAATTAAAATGACAAAGATGGTTCTAAGGTATGAGATGGTAGGTCAAAACCAAAACGAATTATAGTAATGAATATGATACTGTTGATAATTTGGATTTTTTTTATTTTTTATTTTTAAGAGACAATCTCCAACAAATGGTCTGAATCGAAACAAATAACTGAGTACTAATCCCAAAATTTTTTTGACTCCCAACAGAAATATATATTTTTTTTTTTTTTTTTTTTTTTTTTTATAATAATCTAAACACAAGAACAATAAAGCAATCAAAGGATAATTCAAACTTGCCTTGGAACCTAGTCTCTGATACCAACTGATATGAACCTCGCCAATGAAACAACGAAACCCGACACCAAACGTGGATTCAAATCCCAAGACCTTCAAGACGCAAGCTTGTTTGAGCCTTGACCCGTTACCTAGCGAGATAAGAACCAAGACTTCGGATATTGACAAACGCCACACCAAGACTCTCAAGAACCTAGATGATAAGTTTGGCTGTTGAACGCCACAAGAATAACTTGATAAGTTCAAAAGACTTTTCAAGAATGTAAGAACACACAATTCTCACTTTTTTTTTCTGAATTCTCCAAAAAAATTCCCTTAGCTTCCAAAGCAAACCTTTTTATAGGCTGCTGAATACAATTAGGTTTTTTTTTTTCCTATATTATATTCTAATAAATTCGGATTTAATTCCAAAAGGAAAAACAAATTAGGAAAACTGACCTACTCTTCCTATTTAATGCCTAAAACTAGAAAGGAAACATTATGTATTTAATTTGGCTTTATTATCAGCCATTACACCAAAAGAATCATGCCTAAATAAAGAAAGTAAAATAAATTAGTATCCAAGGCTTAAAGTCAGACCTAACACACTAAAACGGAAAGTAGCCATGCTGAAATGAAACTTGTTTTTGACCAGGCTCTTCTAGAACTCCAATCATGGTAATGTTCTTCTGATGATAATGTGGTCTAAGCTCAGTGGGCTTCACAAATTTACTTGAGTGCAAACTTCTTGAATCAGCCCATTCAATGCTTCTTTAAATCGCTTGGCTCTAAGTCTCGTAATTGGTTCAATTGGCAAGCCTAATAGATCATGTGGGTGCTGCTGCCCTTGAGTCCCTCCAATCCCACTTGTTACTTCCCCGTCATGTACGCTTGGATGTGCAACCTTATTCGCATCACAAAACATGGTTCATTAGACGTATAAATGTGCTAGGTGCATTGGTTAAGCCAAAAGGCATTACTAACCACTCATAGAAACCTTGTTTCGTTTTAAAGGCTGTCTTCCACTCGTCTCCCGCTTTCATGCGAATTTGATGATACCCACTTTTCAAGTCAATTTTTGAAAACACAGAAGCTCCATGTAATTCATCCAACATATCATCAAGTCGAGGTAAAGGACGGCAATACTTTACCGTGATATTGTTAATGGCTCTGCAATCTACGCACATCCTCCATGTCCCATCCTTCTTGGCCACAAGTAAAACCGGAGCGGCGCACGGGCTCATACTCTCTCTCACGTGCCCCTTTTTCATCAACTCACTAACCTGCCTTTGAAGCTCCTTTGTCTCCTCGGGATTGCTTCTATAAGCTGGTCGGTTTGGGATTGAAGTGCCTGGTACAAAGTCAATCTGATGTTCGATTCCCCGAATTGGTGGCAAACCACGGGCACCTCATCCAAGAATACATCCTCGAATTCTTGTAATAGAGAAATAACAGAACATGGCATGCAGGGTCAAGCTCGTTAGTGTTTAAAAGTGCCTATTTGTACAAAAGTACAATCATTGGCTGATTTAAAAACATCGCCCTTTTAATCTCACCGCCTCTCGCATAAAAGTTTGTTTTTCTCTATGCTTTTCTCTTATGGGCTTGTTGTGTCTTCTTTTCAGTTCATTCACTTTTCTCTCCTTTGCTCTCCTTTTTCTCGGCCATCTCTTCTTTTTTGCTTTCACTGGCAGAACTCTCTCTCTGCACTCCCACTCTTAATTTTTCATCACTCGTTTTCTTTTTCTCACTTTCTCGCTGTAAGCTCACTTGGTCTTCATAGACCTATTTCGGTGTTAACGGCACAAGAGTGACCGTTCTTTGGTTGTGAACCAACGAGTACTTGTTGGTAAAGCCATCGTGTTTAACTCGTCGATCGAATTGCCATGGCCTGCCTAATAACAAACGCCCAACTTGCTTCGGAACCACATCGCACAAAACTTCATCTTCATATCTTTCGATGCGAAAAGACACTAACACTTGTTTATTCACCCTTATCTCCCCACTGTCATTCAGCCACTGTAATTTATATGGTCGAGGATGCTTGATTGATGGCAGCCCTAACTTTTCTACCATGGTTATGCTAGCAACGTTAGTACAACTCTCACCATCAATAATCACACTACATACCTTGTTTTTGACATGGCACCTAGTATGAAAGATATTTTCCCGCTGCTCCTCTTCGTCTTCTCTAGCTTGCACACTTAGAGCTCTTCTTGCAACCAACAAATCTCCTTGGACAGCGTACTCCTCATC
Organism: Ficus carica; assembly: GCA_009761775.1. NCBI lineage: Eukaryota > Viridiplantae > Streptophyta > Magnoliopsida > Rosales > Moraceae > Ficus > Ficus carica. Next base: position 376,603 of record VYVB01000414.1, read on the forward strand.
GTCGGCATCCTCTAATGAAGGCATAGAATCATTGTCTGATTTCTCGTCGGTTTCAATCTCTCCATTGTCTCGCATCACCATAGCTCGTTTCTTCGGACATTGGCTAGCTATGTGACATTTAAAGCACTTAATATCACGATTCCGAATAATGGAAGAATCGGATTTACCTTGGTTCCTATGGCTGGCCTCCTCTTGTTTTTGTTCGGCTTTTGGCCTTGGGTTGAGTTGCTTCTCATCCTTCTTCCATGGGTGTGCCTTCCAAGCTGAGGTACTTGGATTTTGGCTTGGACGCGTGTTACTGCCCCTCCTCTTGAGTTGATTCTCAATTTTGACAGCCATGTGTACCATGTCCTCCAACTCCACATAATGTTATAACTCGACGGCATTGTGAATTTCTCGGTTCAAGCCTGCCAAAAACCTTGCCATTGTAGCCTCCTGATCCTCTTCTATATTTGCGCGGATCATCATGACCTCCATCTCCTTATAGTACTCCTCCACACTCCGGGTGCCTTGCTTAAGATTTTGCAGCTTGTTGTACAACTCCCGATAGTAGTACGCTGGCACAAATCGCTTCCTCATCACAGCCTTCATCTCTTCCCATGACTCGATAGGTCGCTCTCTATTTCTTCTCCTATTTATGATAAGCTGATCCCACCAAGTTATAGCGTAATCAGAAAATTCAATTACGGATAATTTTACCTTCTTCGCTTCGGAGTAGGTGTGGCAGTAAAAGATGAACTCCATTTTCTTCTCCCATTCTAAGTACGCTTCGGGATCAGATTTGCCTTGGAAAGATGGTATCTTCATTTTGATGCCACTTAGACCATCATTTCCCCGATTCCTAACTCCTCTATCTCGTCCAAATCTCCTGTGACTACCGCTGAATCTTTTCCTTCATCAAACTCTTCCCCATCAATTCCGTAGTAATCATGGGCCTCTCCTCTAACCGGAACCCTCTCTCGCCTACGCGTGTGAGGAACATGCTGTGGTTGTTCCACACGTGCATTTTCTATTAGGACATTTTATTTTTGCTGCAAAACAAAGTTAGAGAAAATACAAAGGATCTTACCACACTCCCGTACGTGTTTCTCTCGTGAACTGGATTTCGCTCAATTTCTCTTGTGTTTACGCTCAATACTTTCGGCTTTTGTTCACTCTAATGTTCTCGCCTCTTTGCCTTTTTCCGCTCGTTAATCCTCACTCAGTTCTTATAGAACTAATCAAATCAGTATCAAAAATTTCCGTAACGATTCACAAACTAATTACCAAGGAAACTCAGATTAGACACAAGCACGGACAGTAAAGGCTCTTGGGATTACCACCCAAAACAAATGTAATTTGGACTTCCCTAAACCCTGAATAACAAGAATTAGAGGAAAAATTTAAAACAAAAATTTCCCTAAACCCTGAATTTTTTTTTTATTTTTATTTTTTATTTTTTGCTTCTTCGTTTGATAATCTGTATTTAATTTTTTTTTTTAATAATCCGGAATTTTTTTTTAAAATCTCCTACACAGTTGCGATTGAACACAAATATAGGACTAATAATCCCCACGAAATGTAAATTTCCAGCGGTAACAAGAAAACCTAATTAAACCCTAAGTTCTTGAAGAGTTCTGGACAATTTTTTATTTTTTTTTAATCACTGACTCAATACTGGAAATCAAGGCTCACGTTCAACAGAAAATAAACATAAAATAAAGGATTGGATAAGCAAAACCTGATTAGAACCCTAGGCTCTGATACCAAATGATATGAACCACGCCAATAAACTGACGCAACCCTAAGCAAGTTGGTCTCCAAGATCGAAATCCTAAACGGCTTTGAATGGAACCGCGAACCGATGACAAGAAGCACGAACCTTGGTATGTGAGGACCCACAATCAGTTATGGAAGGACTGATTGATAAGTCGTATGAACGCCACGGATTTCTCCGATAAGTTCAAAAAGTTCGTTAAGAACCAAAGAGAATTAACCCTCTAATTTTCTGTATCAACTGATCTGCCTCTAATGAATTCCTTACAGTACATATATATAGGAGGATTTTCCATCCCTAATTGCCCTAGAAAATTCGGCAATTAACTAACCCCAAAAAAGGAAATAACCCATCTGAAGTAATAAAGACAAAACAAATAAGGTAAGTTCCCTAAATGGCTGAAAAGCCTTACAATATTCTAAAATAAAAGAAATTAAATAATAAATCAGTCAATAACTTATTCTTGTCGTCAGCTGCTACCTCAAAACGGGAAAGTTCTCAAAACGGAAAAAAAGTGACAGCTAGTGATCATGCTAACGTAATTACTCGGTCTCCTCTATTGCTTAAATTACGCATTTGTTGGGATGGTTGTCGCTTATAATTCCCTCGATGGGCCTCCACGCAATAGCTTGAGACCAACTTGCTCGAATAAGCCCCATATGTGCGTCTTTGAATTTCTTCACGCGAGCCCTCGTAATCAGACCAATGGGAACTAAAATAGGATCTGAATATGTCTCATCCCACGTGCTCTTGCATGTGACGACATTCTCATCATATATGGAAACGACCACTCTTGTTCAAAGGGACGCTGAGGCGAAGTCAGTCAGAAAGGAGCTCTGGGATGAGGTTGCCCAGCAGATCGACGAGAAGAACAAATTGAAAGAAGATCTTCACGTTAAGCTGGGACGGGTCTAGTCTCTCCAAGACCAGATCAAGCTATCGGATGAGGGACTTGAGTCTCAAAAGAATGTGGCTAGATGCCAAGCCATAGCATCCACCATTGAGACTTACCTCGCCTCTACTGATTTTGCTCATCGTCGAGATGAGATTGTCCAGGAATTCCTCTTATTGGAGGGCAAGGTCGAGGAGGTGGTGAACAAATTCAGGGCCTCTGAGGAGTCCAACAAGAGTGTCTGGTGAAGGCTTCCGGTGATCAAATTTTGGAGAAGATCCACCAGAAGAGGTCCGAGTTCAACACTAACTTCCTCAACAAGGAATCTGATGATGAAGATGACGGCGAGGACGACGACGAGGATGCGGGCGATGGCGAGGGAGATGGCGAGGGCGATGGAGGAGAAGCTTAGGCCTGCGTGCCTTTATTGCTTATAATTATTTTTGTTATTTGTAGTGATGTAGGGGCGCCCAGACTATTAATTTTGTAGTACTTTTCCGCACTTTTATGAATATTTTGCTTTAACTAGAAAAGTTTCCAAGTTTTTGCAACTCGAAAGTTTTCCTAGTACATGCTCTTATTTTGAATTTGGGTTGACGAAGAGAGCTCAATATTCATAAATTTTAAGTTTGTGTGAGGGATTATTTTTTACAGAACAATGACAGCAGCGAGAGTTCATCACTTAACCAGTTTAAAATTTTCAAAAGTAGGGTGTCAAACGAGAGGACATCACATTTGCTCTTTTCAGAGAGAGTGGTAACACCAGAGTGTCATTTTTGTTTAAGCTCTACCATATACCGGAGCCCTGCCCCATTGTCAAGGAGTGGCTTAGCAGCTTTTTGACAAATTCAATCATGGGATAAATTACCTCTGTGAGGCTTTCCATTCAACGTAGAAATAAACAAATAGTTTTGCAAACACAAACTTGGAACAAACCATGAAAAATAAACATGTCCAACCAATTAAATAAGAACATGAAAACATAAAACAACATATATTAAAACAACATATCTAAATATAGAATTTCTTGAGATGCTCAGAATTCCAAGTGTGCTTGATAATCTCTCCGTTGAGAGTTTCCAGTCAGTAAGTCCCCCGAGCGTAGTACTTCTCTGATATTGTAAGGCCCTTCCTAGTTTGGCCCCAACGTTTTGCTATTCTTCGGCTTTGAGTTTGACATCACTTTTCTAAAAACGAGTTCTCCATCGCAGAATCCTCTTTGCTTCACCTTTTTGCTATAATGTTTCGCAGCTATACGTTGATATGCAGCGAGCCTCAGCTGGAAATCTACTCGTTTTTCTTCCAATAAATCAAGTTCGAGTCTCATCAGTTCTTCATTCCTCTCATCGTCAAAGTAGGCTACTCTACACGTAGGGAGACCTAACTCCATGGGGAATACTGCTTCCATCCTGTAGGCTAGTGAAAACAAGGTTTCACCTGTGACTGTTCTTGCCGTTGTTTTATACGCCCAAAGTACCTTCAGTAATTCCTCTGCTTATTTGCCTTTGTATCTATCAAGTCTTCTTTTAAGGGTCACCTTGATGATTTTACTCACCGCCTCAACTTGACCATTAGCTTGGGGGTGAGAAACTAAGGAGAAGTTCTTACGGATGCCCAGCCTTTCACAAATTTCGGCGGTGTTTGCATCCTCAAATTGTTTGGCGTTATCCGAAACAAGGGAGAGGGGCGGGCACACCAAACCTGCAAACAATGTTATTTCAAATAAAATTGGTACATTTAGCTTCGGTGATGGTGGTACAGGGCTCTGTTTTAGCCCACTTGGTAACATAGTCTACGGCGACTATAGCAAAATTAAAGCCTTCATGGCTTCTATAAAATGGGCCTATCACATCTATTCCCCACTTGGCATATGGGTATGGATTGAGAATCACCGTCAAGTCTTTTGGTGGCGGCCTGGGGATGATGGCATACCATTGGCATTTTTCACATTTTTTAGAATATTCTATGACGTCTTTTTTCAAGGTGCACCAGTAGTACCCTTGTTTCAGGACCTTATATGCCAATTAATGCCCCCATGTATGATTGCCATAGATCTATTTGTGAATCTTATTCAATACTCTCTTAGACTCCTCGCCGTTGAGACAACGAAGCAAGAGGGTCGAGTATCCTCTACGGTATTAAGTATTTTCGTAGATTATGTACCTGGCTGATCTGCTGTTTGCAAAGTTGTAGGAAATTGAAAACCCTAGGGGGTTGCGGGTACAAATTTTGAAAAATAAGCTCCAAAGGCTTCCGTTTTTACAAATTCCCGAACCTGGTCAGCCCAGACACTATGCACGGCTAGGAGGTTTCAAAAAGGAAAACGGGTAGGTTAAAGGCATAACCAAGTTTTGAGTAAAGAACAAAAGTTGTAGGATTCTTCGAGGTCTACAACTTTCATGAAGAAAACCTTTTCAAATTCAAAACAGATTTTAAGAAAAAACTGGATTTTCAAAACTGTGCAGGGTACAGGAAATTCTTGCACATGATTTTCAAAACAGTGCATGAACAGGCAATTCCTGCACATGCACTGATAAACAAATTTACGGGACTATTTTCAAAGACGGTTTTCAGAATTTTACAGTTTTACTATCCTTGTTCAAAAAATTACAGTTTTATAAAAACAGTTTAAAAAGGTTAAAATTTTATAAATAATTTTAAAAGAAAAAGGTAAGACAATATCAAACAAGGTTTTGTGAAGAAAAAAAAAAAATTAGGCCAAGTTATATGGTAACAATAGTAAGACATATAGTAATCGGAAAGGATACCAAAATTTATTAGGCCTTGTACCCATGGTTACTGTAAGTAACCAAATAGGATACCACTATAATATGTTGGGCTTATATCTAGGGTTACTTATAGATGTTGGTTTGAATACTAACATTGAATGTTATGGTTTATAGTAAGATATGATGATTCTTATCTTACGTCCTTTTTGAAAACAGGAAGGTAACCTGTTGTTGTGACCTGTCGGAACAACAAACCCAGAATCTAGCATAACCTGTAAGTACAACTCCGTCTACAGCATAGGCAAAATGTTTTACTGCTTGCATGTTTTCAAAGCTCATGCATTTATGTATGTGATGCATATGATTTATGCTTTATTATTATGGCATCATGAAGCATGCTCACTAATGATAATTCACATGGTAAGAATAAGATTAAATTTTCAAGTAAGAAACTGTTTTAAGAAACTGTTTTCAAGTAAGAAAGTGTTTTCAAGTATGATGTTGAGCAAGTTTTCTCGTGTCGTACTGACCTGCACTAGGATAGGTTTGGTCCATGGTTTGAGTTGGACTTGACTGGTTGCCCCAACCACTCCATGGCTGCGTGTCACGGTACGTACACTCATGTTAAGTAAGGGGCCCAAAAATATGCTAACCTAAGAAAACATAATGAAAGCATAATTTGGTTCATACATTGTTTTATTACAAAATGTTTTTGCGGAATGACAGTTGTACTTGCTGGGTGAAAGCTCATGACTTACGTTTATGTTGTAGGTAAGCTACTTATTGGCAATGCTTGATACAAGACAGTGGGGCATGGCATGGCTATTTGTGAAACTTCGGGATGGAGACCGCTACGCGTTTCGTAATAAGATATTTGTATCTATTATTTAATATACTTTGCTATATGTTAAAATGAGTTTGATATTTCAATACTCAATTAAGAAAGTGTGTATATATATATATATATAAGTACATGGTCGAGTTGGATTTCAAATTGTTTAAAAAATAAAAAATAAAAAAAAAATTTATTCTGTATTTCGGTTTTATTAAATAAATTAAGTAAATATGTAAGATCTGTATCGTAACGGCCTACGTTAGGCGAATTGTTACACTTTTCGCCTCTTTGAAGTTAATGAATTCTTGCGCTCTTTCCAAGAACTCCTGGTATATTTTGGCTAGTTTTTGGAGTAAGTCATCTCGGAAGGGTATGTCGTGTCTCATACTACTCATCGCCCCCATCGACGCTTCCTTGTCCAAGATTTCCTTTGTTGCTACTACCTTTACGCTAAACCGTGTCAGCCGCTCTTTCAGGCTTTCTTGTGGTCCCTAGAACATGATGGTTAGGTTTTGTTTAGGGGCAGCTTTACGCCCAAAAACTGGTTGGAGAAAGCTATTTTCCAATCTTCCCAACTGGGAATGTAATTTGGCTGTAATTTCATGAACCATTGCCGAGCCGCTTCTGACAGCGTGTTCCTAAAAGCCCTACACATTATCTCCTCTGGATACCCATGAAATACCATGTGCCCTATATACAGCTCCAAATGGTCATCTGGGTCGGTTCTTCCTTCGTAAAGTATGAATTGGGGAGCTGTAAACTTGTCAGACAAAGGGACCTTCATTACCTCTCATGTAAACGGGTAATTATGTGTGTCAGACACCTTTCTCTCAACGTGCATGGCTTCTTCTAACTGGCCAAGTCATTCTCAAATCTTTCTCACCTCACTGGCACTGAGTGTTCCTTCCGTCCCCAGGTAAGAAACGTCTCGATGTGCCTATATCTGCTCTCAAAGGTCTCCCCTGTTATGGACCGACGCCAACTCCCTGGGAACAGTTTCTCTCCTCGATGGTCTTGACGGCAAGCCTAGGTAATCTCTACCTTGATGGTGACCTCCATTTGCTGCGGCTTCCCTTTCTTGGGCTCTCCTACGGGCCCTCCTTTGCCTGCTCCCCATAAAGCCTCGAGTATGGGTTCTTGACCCAGATATCTCCAGTCTTCTTCCAGCGGTCTCCCTAATTCCCACAGTATGGGTTTCCTGGCACTCATTCGCACCATTGCCACCCACTAGGTCTATTGGGTTGCTCGGCTGAGGCTGGTTCCCTCGGTTATTTGTCACCCAGTTTTGGAAGGTGTTGACCAAAGCGCCAACAATCTGTGTAAGTTGGTCAATCCTCTGGTCTACACGAGCGGTGACCTCTCTCTTCCTCACGGAACCGTCTCCTGGTTTCCTTCTAGTGCATTTTACATGAGGATAATTTGTAAACTTCAACTCTGGATGTGGACAACAAACCTAAGGCTCAGGCCCTGCTTCTAGCACCAATTGTCGATAGTGAAAATCTGTGAACTCAAATCATCCTCACGATGTTGCACTCGGGATTATCTTTCCCGTTAATCAATGCAAGAAAATGATGAACACAGAGAGATGTATAGAGATTCACCTCAATGGAGCCTATGTCCTCTCTGTGTCCGAGGGTGTTTTTCACTATGTTTAAGAAAGTACACAAGTGTTTTCTCACTTCTGAGAGTCTTTGTTCTGTAATGGAACTTTTCATACAATAAATATCCTTTCTCACCTGTCCAATGCGATTATTCTTTCCAACATTATAATTGTCTAACCTCTCTACACCATGTGTCATTTGCATTACCCACCTTTGGACGCCCCAACCATCATTTAGGGGCTATCTTCCCGAATGTTTTGGAATAGTAGAAGGGCTGTTAACCTCTTGAAATTTCCTTAGACTCTACGTCGATGCATATTCATTATTGCCAGTTGGAGAACTAGTGACATCATTGTCGAGGCGCCATAATTACTCGGCATAGGTAAATAATGCCCAAGGGTTGATTCCTTGTAGATGCATCATCGAAGATCTTCCTGTTTTTTTTTTATTAGTCAACGTCGATATTTGGCTATATCTTGATGGTGGTGCACCAATATTCATAATAAAATGAGATCAGGCATCATTATGGGAATAATCCTAGTGCTGCTACTTGTTGTAAATACAGATTCTTCATCGTCTTCTTTTTCTCCTCCTAATCCCTCTAATCTGTTGATTCCCCATTTCAAAGTTGATATTACAATGAAATCTCCACCTTCTCCAATCCAAAGGGTCAGAAAGTGCGATAAAAAGGCACGAGAGACTTGCAAATAGGAATTTAGAAGAAACGAACAAGAGCATATCTTTTACTCCTTGATTCTTGCTATGTTCAACGTTTTAAAGATTGCATTAACTCTCCATAAAGAAAAACATAATAATCTTCTTTCTTTTAAACTACTGCGTACTAGATGTAATAAACAACTAGCTCTATTGCGGTATCCATTTTTGTTTTGATAATAAACATAATCTTCTTCTTTCTTCTTCTTCGTTCTGTTATTAATTAACTCTTGCTAGGAAGTTCCTTGGTGAATGAACTCATTGATATCTACAAACATATTAATGCTACTACAGTACAATGCTGAAACCCGGGTCTAGAATCCCTATAACAATCTCAAAACCCCCTAATCCTGAAACCCGATCTTGGTCTCGAATCCCATCCTGGGGCCCGAAGCCCAAACTTTGATCTCAGAACCCGAAAACATAAAAACATAGACAAGGAAACATCAGAAAATGTAGCAACACACATAGAAACCAATAAAAAGCACATGTACTTATTTCTCCAGCTGTCCATCATAAGCATCAAATCTTCATGCAAAAGTGCACAAAATTTTCAAGTAGATTTTTCATTTCGTTTGAAAATGCAACATGGTTGATTTCATTTTCTATATTTTAATTTCGTTTCATATCAAGTACACATATAACTTTTGATCGATGTTTGATAACCACTTAAGATAAGCAGCGCCAAATTTTACATTTTTACAAAGAAAAATGTAAGAGATACAAACTACAATCTCAACTTTTAAATAACAACTTATATAGCATATGAATTTTCGTTTCTTTATTAGTAAGTGTTCAAAGTATTATCACAATAATTGGTTGCATCTAACAATGAAAATATGACACATAAGCATATCTTGAATAGAAGATCTGGATTCCCTTCCACTTCATAGGATTGTTAGTGCAACTCTTTTCACATGATCCACTTGTGACTTCATATTACCAAGAAAATACAGATCGTAAAGTAAAGATGCTAGTTCGATTCTGTAGATAAAAATTGAATAAATTACCTATAGAGCCAGTCGGCAGTTTTTATCGCTGGTGTGGTGTTGTGTCCTTGAATTTCTTGTTGTATCGAGTAGCACGGGGCTGTCTGTCGCTTTCAAGTTCAGAAATTCCACAGATCATGAACTGCAGCATAAATTGGATGCAGGACTTTAATAAGTTCTCGTTTCATAACTCAATATACCCTTGTTCTTTAACCATGGAAGAGTTTACGAAGTGGCAAATACAAGTCATTGCAATTGATTGGGGGAGTCACATTTTAGGAATAACACTTCACTAGAAAACAATATCTGGGAATCTGCAGAAGAGTATCAGGTCTCTCATTTTAGTTTTATCTGAGTTCCGCTGCATCACAACATCGGAGAAAGCACGTTAACAATGATAGTGTCAAAACCACCAGAAATCACTTTTTTCTCTCCCTCCATCGCGTCAAAGGGGGAATAGGGGGAATAGATAAGACAGCAACATCCAAAACTCAGTATTTATCATAAGAAATACAGCAAAAGAAAAGGGAAGAAAAAAATATAAAATGGGGATATTCCCGAAGGAGAGATGAGCTGTTTTAACCATGTATCCAAAGCATAAAACATATTCAAATTACTCTTATCAAAATAGAAAGCAACATATTTAGCAAAGAAAAAATAAAAGAAAACATAGTAGCATAATCTATGTGAAGCACTTACAGGATCTATTTGTGAACCAAACGCCAGAAAATTCTTACATCAACCACAGCCTGGAAATCAACGATATGGTGAAAGATTGGTGAGATAGCAAATCTGAAATATCAGACGACATGTATCTTTGAATATTTCCATTGGAATTAAGAGAGCATGGGAATTCAGCATTTCACTTTCCAGAAGTAACAGAATGCAATAAATCCGAAAATGGCATTTTCCTAACAATTACAAAAAGGAAAAGTAATCTCCGAACTGTGTATTCAACTGACTAAGAAAGTACGCTGAAAATGTTGTTCAAATGCCATAGCTTGGAAACTTCATATATTTTCCTCCTATAAACTCAACACTATAACTAATAGTTACACTTAGTTAAAATTCACTCTCTCTCTGAAAAATTCTCATCAAATTCGTCCTCGGTATCAGAACCAGCATATTGCTCCGAGTCGAGTGCAAATTTCATTTCTTGGCTAGCCAAATTGGCAAGGTCATGCCTATTGGCACTTTTATAGGCATCTATTATAGCCCTATACAAGGACTCATTCTGTTCAATTTCTTCACTTTTTAGCTGGCTGTAAATCCGCTTCACACCTTCAACCATTCCAGCTTTTCCATAACAACCAACCAGGTTGACATATGTTACGATGTCCGGCTCCAGATCTTCATCTTGCATTTTGAGGAACACGTTTAGAGCATTGTCGATTTTCCCAGCTGCCCCATACACATATATCGCAGTGTTGTACACAAAAGAGTCGAGATTCACATCCGCTTTTGAGAACACTATGCAGAATTCCAGTGCCAAATCATGCATACCCACAACAGAAAAAATCGAGGTGATGACTGCTTGCCGAGAATACGGTTTACCTTCCTGGTAAGATGACTCTAGCTGTGTAACTGCTTCAATTGAAAAGCCACCCTTCTTCAAAACCGTAAACAATACGTTAAACGTCCAACGGTCAGGCAAGAGTTTCCTAGTAACCATTTCATGCAATAGTTCACCACACTTGCGTAGCTGCCCACTGGCAGCATAACTTGCCATTACCATGGTAAATGATGCACAGTCCTTTACTAAACCAGACTCTTTCATTTCCTCTGCTACTTGAACAGCACTGTCAAACATGCCCGTGCTCTTGTAAAGATTCATCATGGTTGCAAATGAAACCTCATCTGCCAAACCCTTTTTCCTCAAATCTTCAAACACGAGGTTTGCTTCGGATACCATTCCAAGAACTCCGTAGAGATTGATCATACTGTTGGATGCTACAATATCGGGACCACCCTTGAAACCTCTCATCCTATCGTACAGCAACGTCGCTCCTTCCAAGCACCCCACCTTACCATAAGCCTTTATCAGTGATGTCAAAAGTATTTGATTCGCTGAAATTCCCGATTGTTCCATCCGGTGAAAATACTTCAGTGCTTCTTCCACTTTACCAGACTCTGCAAATCCGTTCACCAAAGCTCCGTACACAACTTCATTTGGTTTCACCCCAATGGCCAACATTTTCTGGTACACATCTACTGCTTCAGATAGTTGACCAAGGCGAGCGTAGCAGGCAATGAGAGCCGAGAAAGTTAGACAATTTGGCTTAAAACCCATTCCTTGCATTTCACTCAGGAGGTCTATTGCTTGGTCCACTAAATCTCCTTTGCAGAACATCTGAATGAGAGAACTATAAGTGCACTCATCGGGCCAAGCCCCATGATTTCTCATGCCCTTGAAGAGAGAGAAAGCTTTATTATAAAGCTTTGCCATGCCATAAGCTTTCACCATGACATTATATTCCATGACATTACATTTCTGTCCAACTAAATCTCTTTTTCCAAAGAACACGGCCTCAGCTTCAACCCACAGTCCCTTTTCAGCATACACATCTATTATCGCCACATACGTCTTGGACGAAAACCCGCCATCCTTCTGGCATTTCTCAACAAATGACTTTGCCTGATCAAGCAGCCCATTATCAACATACATCTTAACAACAACGGGAACAGAATGTTCATGAATCCGTGCACCAGACTTCTCCATATCTTCAATTACAATCTCGACATCTCGAACCATGTTTCTCTGGCACAAAACAAGAAGAACAGCTCGGTGAGTGACAACATCCGGGTAAAGTCCCACATCTCTGATCTTCCTATAACACTCAAGAGATTTATCAATGTCACCCACTTCAGCATACAAAGACAAAAAGATGTTGTAAGTTTTCGTATCGGGAGATATTCCCCTTTCTTCCATCTTGGCAAGCAAAACCTCTGCCTCATCCAAATGGCCATGACTCCCACAAGTATAAATCATTGTATTAAAAGTTATAGTATCCATCGCTACTCCTGACTTCAACATTTCACCAAACACATTGGCTGCATCCTCCAAATGCCCGGCTTTTCCATACAAATCGATCAAAGTATTATAGGTAGAAGTCAGCCTTGGCTTTCTAATGAAACTTTCGCTCCCCACTGAAAATGTCAAAGTTGTAGAACTGGGATTTCTCCCACCTGTCCTGAAAAGCTCAGTGGACAAGAAATGCTTAAAACTGATGGGTTCCAAGCCGGATCCATCAACCATAGAATCCAAATCAAGGTCAATCCTTCCCACACGCCAGTCCTTGTAAAATCTGTCAGCTCTGTCAAACTCTCGAGCATCTTTCAAAACCCGAACAACCGTGTTCATGGTCACCTCGTCCGGGAAAATCCCCCGTGCTCTCATGTGCTTAATCCACAAAAGTGCTTCTTTCACAAGGCCCGCTTTTCCATAGACGTCGACGAGCATTCCATAGGTGTTGTTAGTAGGAGAAACTCCGGTATTGGCCATTTCAATCCAATAAAGCCTCAACTCGTCCCATTTCTGAGCTCTACCCAGTGCACGGAGAACAACGTTGTAATGAATGACATTGGAGACGTAGTGTTTCTGGGACTTGAAGCAGTCGAAAACGCGAACAACCATTTCCCAGGTCCTCTGTTGTCCGAGAATAACAGTCTGTTCTTTTGGAGACAAATTATGGCCGAATTCGCAGAGAGTTTTCTCGACATCGTTGGTGTTGGAATCCAAGGACCGCAAAATGGAAGGCAAGAGGCTGCCACCAGACCTCTTATTCTTAGCATTAGCATTGGCGCTGGCATTTGGAGAAGAAAAATAAACAGAACCAGGACCAGAACCAGAAACAGAAAGAGTGGTGGGAAAAGAGTGGGTCTTGGAATGAAAATGAAGGTTAGACCCTAGAAAAACCCAAGGTGGTCTTGAATTATGGTTTTGTCCGTGTATAAAATGAGGATAAAGAGGAAGAGGAAGAGGAAGGTTAAGGCTAAGGGTACTTGGAGGGAAAGGGAAAGGGAAAGGGAAAAGGTGTTGCCCTAATTCTCCGAAAGCAGCGTAACTCTGGCACCCAACTCCTCCAACCATCATTTGCGATTCCCTATTAATTATTTCCTCTCCATCATTTTCACTTGCACTTTCAGTTCAGAGTTCATTTCTTTCAACTGTGCCCTCAACGTCGAATTCGACCCGCCTTCAATCAAAAATTCAAAATTCAAAATTCAAAATTCGAACAGGCGAAACAATTTTTATTCATCTCTCAAACAATCAACCAACCAACTAACTATAATTCCAAATCAAAATCAACTCCTCAAAAATCCATCGGAAGGCTTGTTCCGATGGATTTTTGGGGGTAAAACCAAAGATATTATGGAAATACATACATACATACATGTGTGTGTGTGTGTGTGTGTGTATTGGTTTTGAGATTACCTGATTGCCTGATAGGTTTCGCGGGAGAGAGAGAGAGAGGGAATTAAAAAGACAAAAAAGAAAAAAGAAAAGGAAAGTGTGTTGGCTTGGCTGTCCTGGCGCAATTAAAAGGTAACCGGAGGGAAAGTTTATCGCAACAGCCCACACCTTGGCGTCAAGAATGAACGAACAAGGTGAACTAGCGAAAATACAGATGAGTTAAAAGAAAAAATAACGGGGTGTTTGGTGTGTAAGTTTGAGTTGAAATATTTTAGTTTCAATAGTAAATTTTTTTGAATTTTCATAAAAGATAAAAATAATTTTGAGAAAAAGATAAAAACTGAGTTGAAATATTTTAGTTTGAGTGAAAGTGCCAAACACCCCCTAAATAAACTCGGAAATATTTTACCTCTTTACCGGTAGATAATCCAATTTGAAAAAAATAAATTAAATTTCTAATTTTAAATTTCAATGTTTATTTTTGTATTTGAGAATCAAATGACGGGGGTCTCAATTAAAATTAGATAATTAATTTTTTTTAATAAAAGGGAATTTGTTTTCCATCTATTATTTACGAAAATAAATTTTTTTTACTAAAAAAAAATTGGAAGTAAATAACTTTATACCAAATACACTCTTATTCTTATTTAATTATTTTTTCATTTAAGGATAATTTCGTAACTACAGTAATTATATTTGCAATACTTCAAATTTTTTAAAAGTAAACAACATAATAGGAATTTAATTCCTCAAATAAATGGATTTCTTAATAGATTAGTAAACACTTTAATCTAATTCTGGAATTTAATTTCTTGTAATTTAATTCTTTTTTTTTATGGAATTAAATTCCTATTTTTAAAATTCCTGATAAATAAGCGTGTCATCAAATTTTAAAACATAACCTCTGTTGCCTTAGTTTTAGATCTAAAACAATTGTACTCCTTACCGACATTTTAATAAAATCAAAATGCTTAACTTGTGTTGGGTTCGCCGGTTGGAAATAAAAATTTTAAATTAGAGTTGGTTAATTTTTCAAAAACTAATTATAAATTTTGTTGACTTTTCAATAAAAGATAAAAAATTAAGATAAAAAAATACAGTTAGTTGGAGTTAAACTTAAACAACAAACAAAGCCTTAGTTTTTAAACATAATAAAAATTATAATAGTGCTAGGAATACTAATTCTAATCCTAATTTTTTGAGTATCAACTCACGGGTCATATTTTCATTAATTGATACAATCATTTGATGTTACAATACTTCAAATATATATCAATAAAAAAAAGTAATGATACACATCATGAAAAGTTTTATCATGAATATCATTAATTGTAAGTGTTCAAATTCTGTAGATTCTGCAAAACTAAAATGATTACTTTGTCACTAATTTTTTACCACTGACAAGTTACTTTTTAGTTTCATGATACATCATGAAACTCATGATATGAATCATTTCCCATAATAAAAATAAAAAAAATAAAAAAAAAGACAACTTATAGATTACATGAGTTGGTATTCAAAAATTGGGATTAGAGTTGGTGTTTCTAGCATTTTTCTGAAAATTAATATGAGATGGAGAGTGAGAGAGATATGATACTTTTGTTATAGTTTTTAATTTTCTTTTTATGTTTTGGATAGATTACTGTAACGGTCCCTGAATTTTTAACTAAGATACTGTTTGGTCCCTAAATTTTTTATTTTAATTGATTGAACCCTAAATTTGTTGAAAAGGTATAATGCGATCTTTTTTAGTAATAGCTGTTTAATTGCACACGGTTCCACGTCAAGTGAGACTCACATCCAAAACAATTAGAAGGATAATTTGATAAAACAACACAAAAATTATAGAAAAACATAAATGAGAGGTCTATAAACACCTCCTAATTTACTTTTCTCACACTTTTTTTCAACCAAGTTAAAGTCTAAACTTTAAATATTACTTGTTACACCTCTCTATTAATACCAAAAATATCCCTAATAGCTAAATTATATTTTTTATCCTTTTTTTCACCCACCAACAAATAACCTTTTCTAAACAATCTTCTTTTTTTTTTTTTTTTTTTTTTTTTTTTTTTTTGGTCTCTCTCGTTTGTCTTCCCCCTTTCTAAGCACTTCTTCTTCTTCCCAACAAATTGACATCAAATTTGTTCTTTATTTTCAGAAACCCAACCTAACCGATTCTTCTTCTCTCCTTCTTTTTTCTAGAACCGACTAACAAAATAAAACTCATTCTTCTTCTGATTCTCCTTCTTTTTTCAAGAAACCTAACCAATCAATAAAATCAAACTTCTTTCCACCGATTTCACCCAAAACAACAAATATTTATACTCTTTCTAAACAACAAATATTTATACTCTTTCTTTCGATATATGAATACCATGTATAATCACTACAAAAATATAGTATTCATCTACAAGCTGCAGCCATGGTTTTGCAAATAATAATGTGATAATTGAAAAAGAGAATTACTTATAGTTTGTTTTCGTCATAAACCCTAATTTATTCGTTTTCTATCATAATTAATTATGTTATAGTATTTAATAAGAATTATAGTTAACATAGAACATCATTATATTATAAATTAAGTGAGGTGTGTAATAAGTATCTCTTAAATAATTGTCTTTAAAAGTAGGGGTGGCAATATGACTCGAAAACGACAACACGACTCGAAAATGACACCAATTTCGCGGGTTCAGGTTGGGAAAAATAGGGGCGGAGAAAAAAACGGGTCGTGTTTGGGTTGGACACGTAGAACCCGAACACGACCCCTTTTTTTTTTCGTGTCAATTTCGGGTCAAATTTCGTGTCGCGGGTCAATTTCGTGTCGCAAGTCAATTTCGTGTCGCGAGTCAATTTTCGGTTCATGTCATGTTAACCCATGACGGGTTCGTGTCGTGTTCGTGTCGCGGGTCGTGTTCAGGTTGGGGAAGAAAAAAATCAACACGGCTCTAACACGACACGAACCCGATACGTGACACGAATTGTCACCCCTATTTAAAAGTAATTTTATTTTAAGGATAATTCAATAACAAAAAAAATTAATTAAATTAGAGTGTGAAAAAAGTAAATAAAGTAGCATTATACGTCCCCAAACATAAAACATATCAGACATATTTTGGAAAAAAAAAAAAATCAAAGCTCTCCTGTTTCTCTCTCTCTCTGCAAACTTCATTGGATCTGAAATTGTGACAGTTCATAGAAGATGATAGGATGGGTTTCGTTGGGGGGCTGTGGTGGAAAAGGCAGTGGGAGAGGGAGGGCCCATATTTCATATGAAAATACCTTTTTTTTTTTTTTTTTTTTTCTTCATTTCAAACACAAATGGTGAAAACAGAACTCACCAAATTCAGTCGGTTGACGAATTAGCAAGAACCGAGTGTAAAAGGCCAAGCTGCGACGGAGCCCCTATCAGCGCCTAATCAAACCCCACCAGACCAGTAGATATTAATATTGTCAGAGAGATTGTAATATATCTCTATTGCGAATGCTCTAAGAGTGAAAGACATTTTAATTATATTTCATTTATTTTGAACTGATTAATAATATATTTGAGGTTTTTTTTCATTACATATTTGCTATATTGTCCTCTTCTAGATTTACATATTAAAGTAAATGTAAGCAAATATGGCTCATCGATTATTTGGTCTTTAAACTGTTAGAATGTTGCATGCAATGGATTTTTGTATGTGAGAGACAACATTCTAAAGTAAGTAGTCTAAATCTATAGTCCGTAGTCTATGGGGTTAGAGTGGGCATCTAACACATATGAAGACTATTATGTTGTCTAAAGCCAATTGGGGAGATGGTTTGTTTTGACCATCTAAAGCAAACCAACTCCTAAGTAGAGACATATATATATTGCCTAATGATGGTAATATATTAGACTGGACCAAAATGTAATTAATCTATAAATTTGCTTGATTAGATTCATTCACTTTTGACGTTCATTGTACAATAACCTTAATCCTGGACCAAAATGTAGAGACATAGATATATTGCCTAATGGTGGTGATATATTAGACTGGACCAAAATGTAATTAATCTATAAGTTTGCTTGATTAGATTCATTCACTTTTGACGTTCATTGTACAATAACCTTAATCCTGAGTAAGTAAATGACTTCATGTTTATGACTTGCGTCTCAGAATAGTAAGCTATTAGACCGGTTCGTTGAGTACATAACTTATATTCGATGTGAGCTTTGCTTATAGATATGGAATCATAGCTCCCATTTATCCTCTTAAACGACAGGATGTGAAAATGGACGAGGCTTCGGGTCGTTTGTTAGGCAAATGACTAATTATTCACTTGGGTGAATAATCATTTTCTTATTGGATGTATAATGGATCTTTAAGATAGCGTAATCAAAAGGTTGAACGGACTTTGACTTTAAGTTGATCATAGATATTATATGAGGGTGTTGCATATTTGACAAGGTCATTGGACTGCAGCTACACACTGGTTTACGTAATACAGTATATAAATGGGATAAATGGGAGTGCAGTTTCAAATTTATAGTGTGTGTGACTCTGAAACTAATAATTATATAATTAATTTATTTGGTATAGAATAATTAATTACATAGATAATTGGAGCCCATATTATATATATGTCCAATTTGTCACTTTACTAGCTTAATATAATTCTTTAACGGATGGTAATCAATTTGGATATTCATTATGTCTTTAACTCTTTGACTTAGTGAAGAGAAAAAATCTGGAACACCTCCCACAAGGTTTATGCGTTTATTTTTTTCTAGCTAAGGATAGAATGGGAATTTTATTTTATTTAATTAATTGGATAAATATTTAGTTTGGATAAATATTTATTTGAAGATAAGATTTGAAATTTGAATTAATTATATTTATCTCTTGTGATAAATATGAGATTAATTTAAATTAAGAGATATTGATAAATTAGATAATTGATTTAAATAACTAGATAATTTTATTGAAATAAATATTTTAAACTAAATAAGGTAATTATCCTATTTGGATTTGAAATTGAAACAAAATCTTATCATAGTCTACCTTGTGTAGGCGTTTTTTATGAGGATAAGAGAAGGAAAAGATTTTCTCCCTATTTATTTTATTTGGATAATAATTACATAATTATTTAATTCAAACAAAGTTGCCATGATTTTATTTTGAATTTAAATTGGAGTTATGGAACATTAGCCATGGAGATAAAAATATAAGATAATTGGAGATAAAACTTTAAATCAAATTTTGAATCTCCTAGTCCTATTCAAATTCAATTCAAATTCAAATTCAAATTCCACTCAGTCCATTCACTTTAAATAAGACCCTAGGGGCTCCTATTTTATTTAGACCACTGACTCTAAGGTAAGCGAGCTTATTATTATTCTCCCATTATAGTAAAAATAAGATGCAAGAGCTCTTGGTGGTTAGAAAGAGAAAGCCGCGCATCAATACCGATTAAGAGACTAAGTGCCCACACACTCTACCGTCCAAGAATTAGATAATAATAAAGAAGGCTAGTTGGTTGGAGCTCTCTTTGATCACATCCTTCGGCATTCTTGTTGTCTTCTCTCAAGGTACGTATATTGTATAATAGTTTATTATATATGGCAACATGAGTCAGTATGATCTTAAGAAATTTTTTTAAAAATTCCACTACGTAAATTACAACTTTTTCCTACAATCTCTAATTTCACATAAGATTAAAAGACACAGGAGGACCGCGAGGGCCGAGAGGGCAAAAAAGGCATATGGCGCAGCCACACAGCCGTGCATTTTGCAGTCCACCTAGCAAGCTGAGAGACTGGCGCGGCCGCACCACAAGCCGCGCGCTCCTTGCAGTTGAGATAGCGGCGCGACCGCACCACTCAGGTGCACAGTCGGGCCGATGCGCTTCTTCTGGGCTGAGAGGGCCACGCGGCTGCGTAATACGTCCTATTATGAGATGTTCTGAATGTGTCTTTTGAGTTGTTTCGAACCGTTGTGTCTATTGGTTGCATATTTTATACAAAAATGAATTATTATCAATAACTGATATATCAGTTTGATAATTTAATAGATACTGAAATAGATGTCTTTGCAATGAAGAGGCACCTCTTAGAGAAGGTTACATGGATTACCATGGTTCTAATGGTTCATGAAAATGCATCTCTGTGTTTTTAAAACTCCAAAAATTTATAGATTTTAAATCTTGTTCTGAAATACAATATTATTACTAGATATTGTGTTTAAGGGTTTGTTGTATCTTGGGGATAATTTGCTGTTAAACTCCTTAGCAAACTTTTGTAGCGATGACAAATAAAACCTTAAAGGAAAGGATTCTCAATATGCCGCAAACCCATATTTGTTTTCAGCTTTTTTTTTTTTTTTTTTTTTTTTTTTTTTTTTGCCTCCATTGTCCTTGTTCTCTCGTATTCTCCAAGAATCTTTAAGGTTTTATCCTACGGCAATGGAGGTTGAAAAGAATATGACTTCTTTTCCCAATCCAAATGTCCAACTTGATCGTTTTGATGGCACAAACTTCACCCGTTGGAAAGGAAAATTGTTCTTCCTGCTCACCATCCTCAAGATTGCCTATGCTCTTGATCTGAAGTTGGAGTCATTTCTGGAACCAAAGGAGGACGATTTTGACGTAGTGAAGGCTGCAAGGAAGAAGTGTGAAGATGATGAAGTGAAGTGTCGGGGTCACATTCTCAACACACTTTCTGATAGGCTCTATGATCTCTACAAATCAATGGAATCTCCAGTAGAGAAATGGAATGCACTTGAATACAAGTACAAAATGGAGAAAGAAGGTATAGACAAATTCCTTATTTTGAAATATCTTGAGTTAGTCATGGTTGATACCAAGTCCATCCTTAATCAAATACATGAATTGCAAGTCATTGTTACTAAGCTTCAAGAAATGAAAGTAGAAATTTATGAATAATTTCAAGTGGGGACTATTATTTCTAAATTACCTAAAGTTGGAATGGTTATAAAAAGACAGTAATTTATAGGAGAGATGACATAACTTTGGAGGAATTACAAGAGCACTTGAGGATTGAAGAAGAGACTAGATCTCGTGATCCCAAGAGTAAGATTGCGGATTCCTCTAAAGTTCATGTTGCCAAAGAAAGTAAGTTTTAAAAGAACTTCAAAGTCAACAATGACAAGAAGTTCAAGAAGTCCAGCAATAACCACAAGAAATTTTTCAGAAAATGCTTCTTCTGTGGGAAGAAAGGCCATCGCCAAAATGACTGCAGAAACAAAAAGAAAAAGGAAGAAGTTATCATCAACAATGCCAATGTCGTTGAAGACAAAGTCGAAGAGATATGTGCTATGGTTTCGGGGATGGAAATTGGCATGATTACCGAAACCATCATGGCTGCAACAAAGTCTTGCGATTGGTGGCTCGATTCCAGTGTCACCATTCATGTTTGTAATGACAAGAATTTGTTGTCATACAAATTTGAAAAGGAAGGACAAACGGTTCTCATAGGGAATTATAATGCAGCAGTGGTTGTTGAGAAAGGAATGGTGGAGATTAACTATTTTTTCGGAAAGAAAATGACATTAAACAATGTCTTATATGTTCCCGATATTAGAAAGAATCTTGTATATGCTAGTCTTATGTGTAAGAATGGACTTAAGATTGTACTTGAGAGCAACACATGTATTGTATCTAAGAATGGGGCTTTTGTGGGAAAAGGTTATTCTAGTGAGGGCATGTTCAAGCTAAGTATTATTGATAATAATGATATGACTTTTGTTTATATTGTTGACTCTTTTGATGTTTGGCATACTCAGTTAGCACACTTAAATTTTAGGTCTTTGAAATATATGTCTAAACATGGTTTGATTAATTGTAAAGATTTAAAATATGATAAGTGTGAGATTTGCATACAAGCAAAACTAACTAAGAAACCTTTTCCTAAAGCCTAATGAAATACTCAAATATTAGATATAATTCATACCGATATTTTTGAGTATAATGGTATTTTGACTAGTGGAGAGAACATATACTTTATCACTTTTATCAATGAATGTTCTAAATACACTTACATATACTTAATTAGAACAAATGATGAAGCCTTTAATAAGTTTAAACTTTTCAAGACTGAAGTTGAGAACCAAAAAGATAGAAATATCAAAATGGTTCGAAGTGATAGAGGTGATGAATATTTTTCAAATGAGTTTGATGCCTTCTGTGAAGAGTATGGTATTATTCACCAAAAATCAGCCATGTTTACTCCTCAACAAAATGGTTTGGCTGAAAGAAAGAATATAATTTTTACGGATATGATTAACTCTATGCTTCTAAATGCTAAATTGCCAAATAATTATTGGAAGAAGCTTTACTTACTACATTTCATGTTCATAATAAAATAACTTCTATGAAAACACATGTTTCTCCATATGAATAGGAAGAAAACCAAACTTGATGCATTTAAGGGTGTGGGGCTGTTTGGCTTTCTATAGAATGCATGACCCTAAATAATCAAAGTTAGGTGCAAGAGGAATTAAAAGTATTTTTGTAGGATATGCTGAAAATTCCAATGCATATAGATTATTGAATCTAGATTCTAATGTAATTGTGGAATCAAGAGATGTTGAATTTATTGAAAATAAATTTAGGCCTAAATTTTTCCACTGAATTAGAATCTAATGTTGATCACTCACGTGACTTTGCTCCCGGTACCTCCACTTATAACAAAAGGAAAGAGTTTATGATATCTTTAGAACCAATGATAAGTCAACGTGAAAGAAAAGAGAAAGGTTTAGCACCAAATTTTATTTCTTCTTAAGTTTTAGTCTTCTTGGTTGAAGGAGATAGAAATAGTATACTAAATAAAATATCATTGTTGCTAAATGTTGAAGAAGATCCTAAGACATTTAATGATACCATGTCATCTAGAGATGCTTCCTTTTGGAGAGAGGCAGTAAATGATGAAATAAATTCAATTATATCTAATCAAACATGGATCTTGGTTGATCTCCCTTTGGGATTGAAATTGATAAGCAACAAATGGGTGTTTAGAAGAAAGTACAATATTGATGGGTCTATACAAACGTTCAAGGCTAGATTGGTAGCCAATAGTTTTAAACAAAAACGTGGTATAGACTACTTCGATAGATATGCTCCGGTAGCTAGATTAACATCTGTTAAAGTACTATTTACAATTGCTTTAATAAACAATTTGCATGTGCACCAAATGGATTTAAAGACAGCTTTTCTAAATGATAAACTAGATGAAGAAATCTATATGGAACAACCTGGGGTTTTGTATTGCCTAGAAATGAGGAAAATGTTTGCAAGTTAGTCAAGTCACTTTATGGACAAGCACCAAAACAATGACATGAAAAGTTTTATTCTGTCATTCTGTCTCATGGGTTTAAGCATAATAATGCTGATAAATTTATATATTCTAAATTTACAAATGATTTTGGTGTCATATTGTGTTTGTATGTTAGTGACTTGCTTATCTTTGGAACAAACATGCAAGGGATAAATGATACTAAGAGGTATCTAACTTCACAATTTAAGATGAAAGATCTTGGTAAGGTAGATATTATCTTGGATATAAAAGTTAGAAAGCATAGTGGGAGTTACCCGTTATGTCAATCATATTATATTAAGAAAGTGCTTCTAATATTCAATCATTTGAAGTTTAAATAAGCTTATACCCCATATGATTCTAATATTAAATTACTAGAAAATTCAGGCCGAATGATAGCATAGCTATAGTATGCTAGTGTGATTGGTGGTCTGATGTATGCTATGCATTGTACAAGACCTGACATAGAAAATGCGGTATGCAAAATGACAAGGTTTACGAGTAACCCAAGTGTTGAGCATTGGAATGCTATTGGAAAGATATTTGGTTGCAGTTTGCAAAATGCAAGGTTTACGAGTACCCCAAGTGTTGAGCATTGGAATGCTATTGGAAAGATATTTGGTTTTCTTAAAAGAACCATTAATATGGGTCTGTTTTATAATGATCATCTAGCAGCACTTGAAGAATACTTTGATGCAAGTTGGATAACTAGTGCTAGTGATAACAAATCTACATCATGATGGATATTCACTATTGGTAGATGAGCTGTATCTTGGGCATCCAAGAAACATACTTGCATAACTCACTCAACAATGGAGTCTAAGTTCATATCACTAGCAGTGGCAGGCAAAGAAGCAGAATGGCTAAGAAACTTATTGTTTCATATTGTGAGCTGTAGCCACAACCGATGCCATCTATTTATTTGTACTACAATAGTGAAGCTACATTGTCTAGAGCTTACAATAAAGTGTATAATAGAAAGTCTAGACATATTAGCTTGAGACATGAATATGTGAAACAATTAATAATGGATGATGCTAAATGATTGGAACATAATTTTAAAATCTGAAATAGTTCATATGTGATATGTTTCCGGTATTTGCTTAAGAGACAAAGTTTAATACAAAGCACACTATTATCTTGTGAATACTTTGAAGCATTTTCACTAATTAAAGGTTAAAATCGAAAGATACCTTCTTGTATATATAAGTTTATTGTTGATGATTCTGAAAGAAATATTACAATTTGGTAGGGGATTGTAAGAAAGATTATAATATATCTCTAATTTGACATAAGATCAAAAGACACAAGACGGCCGTGAAAGCCGCGAGGGCCGAGAGGGCAGAAAAGGTGGTGCGGCTGCACCACACATCGCGTGGCCGCGCTTCCTGCAGCTTGCTTAGCAGACCGAGAGGGTGGGCAGCCACACCACACATGGTGTGTGATACGAACCACGCCAACTTGTGACGAAACCCGTAATCTAAGAAGTCTCCAAGATCGTCTCTATACACAGGTTAGATTGGATGGTAACCGCGACCCGTTGCTTGAATCGTGACACGAACCTTGGTATAAATGACCGCGACCCAATGTCAACCCGCAAACAAGAACCTTGGTATTGTCGTAGACACCACAAACGGTGATGGAGAACCGTTTGATAAGTCGAAGTTGAACGCCACAAGACGAAGTCTTGATAAGTTCGATTAGTTCAACAAGAACTGAGAGATAAATCACAAGAGTGAATAGAATTGCCAAAAAGTTTTTATTAATCTGAAAATAAGACCTATTTATAGGCTGAGAATTACAATAATATTCCTAGAATATGCTAAGCTAAAGAAAAGGAAACTATCCTAATAAGTTTAGCCTAAAAATAAAAAAAGAAACTAACTTAATTGTTTGGCATTATTTTCCAGCCATTTACAACCATTATAAGGAAAAGGAAACTAACTAATTCTTGACCAATTAGCCCAAAAACGTGGACAACTAAATAGGGAATCAAACAGCTTGGTTCAAACTAATCAAATCCTCCAAAAAGCACGCCCATTTGCATGGATTGCATGGCTGATGTGGCTTCTTCAATTACTAGGCTGAACTTGAATTAAATTGACTATTTGAGCTCTATTTGTTGATTCCACGCATGTAGACTTGCCTTCCTCTATCACAATGTGTTGAGCTAAAATATTTAAAGCCTCCTTGAACCTCTTTGCCCGTGCTCTTGTAACTGGACCAACAGGAACTAGAACCGGAACCTTGGCCTTATCATTCCCCTCCTCTTGAAGAGGATTTGCCCTCAAATCGTCACCTGTATCAAAAGGACTTAAATCAGAAACGTTAAAAGTTGCACTAACATTATACTGACCTGGTAAGTCCAATTTGTAAGCGTTGTCATTGATGCGCTCAAGAACTTGAAACGGTCCGTCTCCTCGTGGAAGCAACTTTGAGCACCTTTGATTCAGAAACCTTTCCTTGCGCATATGTAACCAAACCCAATCACCGGGCTCAAAAATAAGCTTACGACGCCCTTTGTTGGCTTGATTAACATATTGTTCCGTTCTCCGCTCGATGTTGAGCCTTGCTTTCTCATGTATCTGCTTAACAAATTTAGCCTTTTTTTGTCCATCTAAGTTAACAAGCTCAGATAAAGGTAATGGAGATAAATCCAATGGAGTCAAAGGGTTAAAACCATAAACAATTTCAAACGGTGAAAATTGAGTAGCAGAATGTACATATCGATTCTCAACATGTGGTAAACACTCTTCCCAAGTCTTAATGTTCTTCTTAATGATAGCCCTCGACAAAGTTGATAAAGTTATATTTACTACTTCAGTTTGACCATCAGTTTGTGGATGACAAGTAGTAGAAAACTAAAGCTTAGTACCTAACTTACACCACAAGGTCTTCCAAAAGTAACTTAAGAACTTCGCATCCCTATCTGACACAATGGTCCTAGGCATACCATGTAATCTTACAATTTCCTTAAAAAATAAATCTGCAACATGTGAAGCATCATCAGTTCTATGACATGGGATAAAATGAGTCATCTTAGAGAATCTATCTACAACCACAAAGATAGAATCACGTCCACGCTTAGACCTAGGTAAACCCAAAACAAAATCCATAGAAATATCAATCCAAGGCTCACTAGGTATAGGGAGTGGGGTGTATAATCCATGGGGTTGCACTCGAGATTTTGCCTGCCTACAAGTGACGCATCTGCCACAAATTCTTTCTACATCCCTTTTCATGTGTGGCCAATAAAAATGTTCCTGCAAAATAGCCAATGTCTTGGCGACTCCAAAATGTCCCATTAACCCTCCACCATGGGATTCCCTGACTAACAAATCTCTCAACGAACAATTAGGCACACACAACTTATTTTCCCTGAAAAGAAACCCGTCATGTCTAAAAAATTTTCCAATAGCATTTTTCTCACACATTCTATAGTCTTCTCCAAAGTCACGGTCTAAAGAATATAACTCCTTATAGTCCTCCGCTTCATGTCTCGGTTGAACTCTTTCCCTTCTTCGCACATTAGGAGCGGGTTGTGGCTGCTCCACACGTGTATTCTCCATCTTATCTATCCGCTTGTGAATCTGCTCTAATTCCAACCTCATCACACGTTTCATCTCACCCATCATAGCCTCCAAACCAACTTCGGATCTGTGGCACCATCGGTAATGCTATTGTGAGACATGATTGCTGCAAAACAAAGTAATAAAGGACCTCACCAATTCACGCCCTCACGTGTTTTACTCGAATAATGGTTTCACACACTCATATTTGCACACAATAAGATGTCACTCAAGTCCTCACAATTCACTCTTAGAAATCCTCGTGAGTTCTTATCAAACTAATACAAACATCAATCAAGATTCGCAAATGACGGTCAATCCAAGCTTATCAATAGTTTTCAAAAATTTCTACAAAAATTTTGTTGGCGTTTGGGATAAGGTGATTTTGGCTTATTCGGACCTAAATTGATGAAAACAAACAAAATTTTTTTATTTTTTTATTTTTAATATGCTACTAATAGGAATTACAACTAGAACCAGAAATTACTAATTAGAAACAAATTCGGAAACACATTTTTTTTTAACAGACTCCTTTCTGTTTTTTTTTTTGTTGACTTTTTTTTTTTTCATTTCATTTCTTTTTTTTTGTGTTTGACGTTTTTTTTTTTTGAATTCAAAATTTTTTTTTTTTTAACTATCAGGAACTGAAATAAACTAGAATTTGAACAAAAAGAAAATTTAAAGGATAGGCAAACCTGAGACTAGAACCGAAGCTCTGATACCAAATGATACGAACCACGCCAACTTGTGACGAAACCCGTAATCTAAGAAGTCTCCAAGATCGTCTCTATGCACAGGTTCGATTGGATGGAAACCGCGACCCATTGCTTGAATCGTGACACGAACCTTGGTATAAATGACCGCGACCCAATGTCAACCCGCAAACAAGAACCTTGGTATTGTCGTAGACGCCACAAACGGTGATGGAGAACCGTTTGATAAGTCGAAGTTGAATGCCACAAGACGAAGTCTTGATAAGTTCGATTAGTTCAACAAGAACTGAGAGATAAATCACAAGAGTGAATAGAATTGCCAAAAAGTTTTTATTAATCTAAAAATAAGGCCTATTTATAGGCTGAGAATTACAATAATATTCCTAGAATATGCTAAGCTAAAGAAAAGGAAACTATCCTAATAAGTTTAGCCTAAAAATAAAAAAAGGAAACTAACTTAATTGTTTGGCATTATTTTCCAGCCATTTACACCCATTATAAGGAAAAGGAAACTAACTAATCTTGACCAATTAGCCCAAAAACGTGGACAACTAAGTAGGGAATCAAACAACTTGGTTCAAACTAATCAAATCCTCCAAAAAGCACGCCCATTTGCATGGATTGCATGGCTGACGTGGCTTCTTCAATTACTAGGCTGAACTTGAATTAAATTGACTATTTGAGCTCTATTTGTTGATTCCACGCATGTAGACTTGCCTTCCTCTATCACAATGTGTTGCGCTAAAATATTTAAAGCCTCCTTGAACCTCTTTGCCCGCGCTCATATAACTGGACCAACAGGAACTAGAACCGGATCCTTGGCCTTATCATTGCCCGGGCCACACAGGCGCACCGACACACTCCTTGTAGCCCACCCAGCTGGTTGAGAGAGCGGCGCGGTCGCTCTATACTGAGAGGGCCACGCGGCCGCACAATATGTCCTGTTATGAGATATTTTGAATGTGTCTTTTGAGTTGTTTTAAACCATTGTGTCTATTCGTTGTATATCTTTATACAAAACTGAATTATTATCAATAACTGATTATATCAATTATGATAATTTAATAGATACTGAAAGAGATGTCTTTGCAATGAAGAGGAATCTCTTGGAGAAGGTTATATGGATTACCATGGTTGTAACAGTTCATGAAAAGGCACATCTGTGTTTTTAAAAACTCCAGAAATTTACATATTTCAAATCTTGTTCTGGAACATGATATTATTGCTAGATATTGTGTTCAAGGGGTTATTGCATCTTGGGGGTAATTTTCCGTTAAACTCTTTAGTAAACTATGTAATGTAGGCAAATAAAACCTTAAAAGGAAAATATTCTCAATACGCCTCAAATCCATCTTTGTTTTCAATTTTTTTTGCCTCCATTGTTCTGGTTCTCTCATATTCTCAAACAATTATTCCCTTTCTCTCCTCTCGGTTTTCTTTAGTGATAGCAGAAATAGCATTTGCATTCGTATGATGGTACAAGGAAGCGGCCAAAAATTAAAAAAAAAAACCTCCAAAAGGGGTTTAGAGAGAGAGAGAGGTATACGAATTTATAGCCGTGATTTTCTCTTGCTAAAGCATGACAAAGATCAGTTATTATCATTATTTTTTTCGACTTTGCAGATGCAAAATTAGTGTGACAGCTCTTGAAGACTTTATCTGTGTTGTTTGAGCTACAAGATATAGAAACCACCCATGCTTAGTTTTCATGTTCTGCAGCAAACAACACTAGACACTAGTCGAAGTCATTTATGTTCTTTGCCAGTATTGCAGACACCAGTAAGAGCTTTGGTTTGTTGGGATTCCGGTAATCCTAAATAGATTTTAGTAAATTTTTGTTGGGTTCAAGATATTTTGCGCATTAATGATGTGATATTGTTTGTACGATGTTGGATTTTTTTTTTCCTTCTTATATCCACGTCTCACGAGTTTTCTTTTTTCTTCTTTTCTTTATTAAAAGATTTTCTGAACATTTTCAATTTGAATTTTTTAAAGGACAATTTAGGCAATTCAGTTCAAATTTAAGGCTCACTGTTTGTCTTATTTTTAACTTCACCAATAGGATTATTTTACACCATTTTAATGAGTTTTGGGACTATCAATTAAAAAAAAAAATTAGGGACCAAACAGTATCCTCAAAAAAAATTCATGAACTAATATAGCTATTTACCCTTTCGAGGGTAACATTATTTCTCTAAAAGGGAAAACAAAACAAAACAAAAACAAGCTAGCTTTTAATTTTTTTAAGGCTGTTTGGGGGACATCTAGAGATAATATTTTAGAGGTTGTGTTGTAAATGTTTGTTTGGAGGAAATTCTTTTGAAAAAGTTATATGACATTGAAAATAATACAAAAATTTGAGATGTATTTGAAAAAAAAAATTTCAAATTGAATATTGTCTAGTTCGTCTCATCGTTACGAACATTTTGACATAAAATTCATCTTATTTTGATTTGCAATGAGAAAGTTATTGACTTTTAAAGTTTGAGTTTTTTTAAAAAAAAAAAATAAAAGAGAGGGAAAATTTGCTGTAAAATTAGGATTTTGAAATCTAGATATTGTTTTGTTATCTCAAGTTAGTGCCCCCAAACAGTTGAGTTCTTTTTTTTAAAGAAAATTTTATTTAATTTTTGTAGAAAGAAAATTTATTTTTACTGATATCTTTTTTTCTTTTAATAATTAAAATCTAAATATATTTTTTAAAAAATAAGAATAAATTTGTTATTTGACACTATTCAGTTAACTTTCTCAAATGTGATATGTGGATTCCTTAATTTAAAAAAAAAAAAAAAAAAGTGATATGCGGATCAATGGTCTTTTTAAAAGAATTTTTTTTTAACAAAAGGCCGAAGTTTTTTAAAATTAAGAAAATCATCGTTTAAAAAAAATAAAAATAATCATTGACTAATTGATTATCAATATTAATATGTATTTTTTACATATTGAGCAAGTAAATCATTGACTATGATCAATAAATGATTAACGGTTATTTTTCTAAATGAAAAAAAATCGATCATTTATTTAAATAAGTGTTTAATGTCTGTTTATCTAATTTCCCCCTAAATATTGACATTTGACATTTTCTGTCCAAAAAAATATTATAACGGTTTCAAAAAAAAAAAAAAAAAAAAGTTATGTTTTAAATTTTAAGGAAAATTTTTATGATTAATCAAAAATATATATATTGAAAAATAAGTCATGTGAAGTAACAAACAACGTGTCATTTTTACCAAGGAAATTAGTTCTATGTCATTGACCCATTAGGGGTGAAAAACAGATGGGTTTTGTGAAAATACTTAAAAACATCTCCTATGTTTAGCTTTGATATAACTTTTATCCCTTTTATCATCAAAATAGGTTAACTATCCCTTTGGTTTGTAAAATTAGTCACAAAATACCCCTTTAACCGGTGGATGTTTTCAAAACCCCAAAACTACCCTCAATATATTGTATATTTTATACTTCTTTTTGAAATATTAATTTACTAAAAATTAGTTAACTAAATTTCTAGAACAAAAAAAATAAGATTAAAAAAAAAATACCAAATACCCCTTGTTCGTTTTAGTTTTCGAAAATTTTTAAAAAATTTTCTAAAACCACCAGCAATTAGCTTATGTTGTTATTTCAAATACTCATCATTATAATATATATATATATATATATATATTGTTGGGCACTAATAAAATACACTCTCCTTGTTGTGTTTTATACTTGGGATTTGGACGTACTAGCAAAATCTACAAGCTCAATCGACCTTTCTAATCTTCCTTGCTATTCACAATTATTCTAATAAAGTCCAAATAGTTGAGTTGTGTAGGCACCATGATCTATGGACATGTTCTTCTCCTGCGAACTTTTATTGGTTAATGACTTATTGTTATGTAAAGGAAAGAGAGAGCTAGAAAACTATATATGGAGACTAAGCAAAAGTCTAACCCTCCCTATCAGAGACCACTGACTAAGGGTGCATATTTTAAAGCAAAAGTATTTGGTCTGCCAAAGCCCATGGCCATGGGAGGGTGGAAAATTCCTTCCTGGGCGCGCGTCGCATGCACGGGCCAGAAAGGAAAGGAAGACACTATTTGTTATCATCTTATCGTGTGATTGCAATGTTAAAAACTTTGGAAACCCCCGAGCATACACCTTTAAACCGTTATTCCTTCTTGTACCGTGATGAAACACAATCCTCTGAGATCAGGTTTCTCATTTTTGTTTAAAAATCTCCAATACTCCATCCATGCATATTATGAAAAATATTATTAGAACGACGCTGCTAATTAGGTCTCACTTTCTGCAACTACAAAGAGTGATTTGTTCAAATCCCCTCCGCCCACCCCTCTCTTACTTGGTATTGCATTTTCTGCCACACAATTCCTTGATTCAACTATACCTTTATCTTAAAAAAAAAAAAAAAAAAAAAAAAAACAAAAGGAAACAACTATTGTTTTTATTTTGTAGAAAGAATCAACAAATGCCTTTTTTCCAAAACATTTAAATAACGAATTCAAAAATATGTACACAACGAATTGCATTTTGCATACCACAAGATAACAATATTTAAATCTAATCTTTTTTTTTTCTTTTTTTCTTTTTAATGTAAAACATTCCATCCATAATGGACTTATATAAACCAATTATATATCGGCCTTGAAGATGGAACCAATAATATCAATTCAGGAGGGGAATATGGTTGGCTTGGCTCACATGATAGAGCAGCCCCCTTGATCCCTACAAAGGTTCAAAGGAAAAATTCATTAGTCAGAGCATAAAATTATTAGAAAATAATTAGAGAATTCTTTGGTAGGGTCGAAATTATACCCTACCATTATTACACAATTTTTCATCGTCAAATCTTACTCAAGTTTTTAATAAATTCACATACTTTTTTGTTCAGATATGATTTTGAGAGTTCATAACCGTACAATACAAGCAGGGTATTCCATAATATAAGTTGTCAAAAAAAAAAAAAAATTGCACTTACTTCTTGATGTCTCCGTAACAACTCAACGCTTCCTCGAACTTAAGCCATATTGGACCTGTTTCCTGAAAATTTACATTCTTTGGCCCCATCATGTATGCCTGGATTATAAACTGAGGACTTCTTTCCCTGCGTTTCAATACCCAAAAGGATAAGAATCCATCTGGTATACCAAAGTAATTTAGTCCAAAAAAGTTAAATATAAACCGCGTACCTCCCTTCATATCCCGATAACCATATGAAATAGGCTGTGCCAAAGTACATTGAAACGAATGGCTTGGTTAGGTCATCGACAGAATCAACCTTATAAGCCCTGAAACCCAACTCCCTGTGGACAAAAATTCTATTTCAACACTCTTTGGCATTCAGAATTTGTTAAAATATTTATATGAGGGGTTTTGATTTAGCATTTATGAATGTGTTCATCTAAGTACTTGTATGTAGCATATTGGACGTACGTGTAAAGCCATAAAGCTGTAGAATAGTCCACTCCCATTATTCCAGCAAGTGGTCCGAGGCCATACACAAAACGCATGCTAACAACCTCCGCAAGAGCACAAAGAACTGTCTGCACCAATTCGGTCTCAGGAATTAAGAGAGTAGCAAGACGAAAATGCAATTAAAAAGAGTAACAGAAACATGAAATGGCAGATAGATCCCTCTAATTTAGTTACACCTCAGGCGAGAATTTTAACTACAGAAGTGCTCCCCCAACATGTTCTCACTTTTATTAATAAATTAATTTGTGTTAATTACACAGGTAACTCAAAAAAAAAAAGAGAAAAAATAAAAATAAAAAAATTCTCGGGTGCACCACTAATCAGGGCTACAAGACCATTAGATCAAGCATGATGGGGGTGATTGTGAATTTACATAAGCATGTTTATGTTTTCAAGGCACGGAAAATGGAAAAACTTCAAGGTCACGGATTTCATGTTTTTCTCCTACATCTTTTGTCATCCACATTTACACCATCATGAGTTACTATTAAAAATCACACAAGAATCAGCCAAAGGATTTTACAGCCAAAAAGATGTATCCCAAAAGCAAAGGAAACCCAGAGAATGACATAGCGCACGATTTATTCTCATTAATAAAGAGATGATAATGGAAGAATTATTCATGTGATACTATAATTTAAATTGTATGAGACGTTTCAAAGGGAAAAAATAGAATGGAAAACAAAAACAAAACAGGAAAAAAAAAATTACAAAAATCTTACAGGTTTAAGTCCCTTTGTACTGAAGTGATGGGTAAGTATGATTTCTGCAACGGCCTGAAACAAGTCAATGGTTTAGATATTCAATGTATGCATATCGTCCTTTAAGATGAATCCCTATAATAACCAATCCATACGTCCAAGGCAAATCAACAGGATAATCTTATATCAAAAATTTGTTAACCAAACTTGACTCTATGTATGAACCAGAAAAAGAGATGCAACTTCCTAACCATATACTCAGCTTCTCGTAAGGAAGTTAAGACACTATAACTGGAAAATCGTATGGATAGATATATAAATATATATTAAAGAAAAACACAGTTTGAATAAGGAAAAGACAATAAATTCTAGTTTTTTTTTTTTTTTTTTAAAGGAAAGAGCAAAAGAATGTTACATTCGTGCCTATTGTACATGTCAGCCTGGTTTGATTATTCAAGTAGTTCTCTTATAAAAAGTGTATCATGCAACTAAAAATAAGAAAAATAACTTCATCATTTAGCTGTGGAGAACAACAATCTGTAGAAAGAACAGTTTAGAGATGAAATCCAACATAAGCTTTGGTAAAGAACAAAATCCAGAGAGGAGAAAGATTTGTAAAGGAAAAATAGGAAGAGTATGCACACTCGTTAGCCCGTAAATGTGAGTTACGTTGTTCATATATGCATGTATATATACTCAGATACCTTCAGTTCTACCCGAGAGAGGTATGGTCTTTTCTTTTCATCATGGGAGAAGCGAACTTTGCCCTTTTTCTCCCCAGATTTGCTCCATTCGTTAAGTACTTCAGGATGATTCCACATCTCTTCCATATCCTCAGGAGAAGCTCTGGAGTCCCAGCACATGTAAGCAACATCTAATGAACTCAACAAGGTTTAGACATAAAGCGGAAACGGGAAAATTTATTTTAAAAAAAAATGTATCCCCAGCTGCCCTATGGGAATTCCCATCTCAATTCTGGCATTCTTCTCGTTATGTATACATACATATATATTAAACATCCTTTTTTATACTGGAAACACTGCGAAGGAAATGAGGACGGGGTAAAAGAATTGCAAAAACGGAAAGGAAACAACATCAAAATAAAATAAAAATAAAAATTAAAAAACACATTATAATGGCAAATTTGAAAATTTCTGCATTGTTTCAAGGTGGGGTGAATTATACAAAAGGACGAATGAGAAGCCAGTAAACATCAGAGCGCATTAATCAAGCGGAAGAAGCATAAAGTAAATCTCTGAGAAGAAGCATAAAGTAAATCTCTGAGAAGGACAGTTAAGTCCAAATAAAAATAAAAATAAAAAATAGTCATAGCAAGCTGCAAACTAAGAGCTAAATGGGGGATTTTGACATAGCTTAGCATGAAAGATAACATATTTAAACTCCAAATTTGTGACATTGCTTGTACTAAAAATAATAGAAAGAGAGAGAGAACAACTTATGTTTTGTGAAGATGGCACAGAAAGAGCAGAAGGTGCAGTTGCAGAAAAAGCATGATTTGGTGATAACCCATCTTCACACATTTTTCTGAATAGCAACCAAAAAAAAAAAAAAGGTCAGCTTTCTAGCATTGTCTTTCTCTTATCAAAAGCACTTAAGATTGTTTGTAGTTACAAAAAGGTAATACATGTTTCATATTAAGTGCGCAAAATTTTCAAGTACATTTTTCATTTCATTTGAAAAGTGAAAACGCGGTTTTGAAATTCTAACTGTGGTCTCTCTTTCAAATTGTAATCACTGAAAGAGAATAACTACCTTGGTGGATAATTTTCTTTGACAGAAAGATACCGCTGCCAAAATGGCAGTGTCTTTTTGCTAGTTGCCTTTTTAGTACCGCCTTTGTAGGACCTAACTACAAATTCTTCACTTCTTTCTCTGCACACACACACACAAAGAGAAAAAGAAAAAAAAAAAAAAAATCTCAGCATCATCTGATAATGGGAACGAAAAGGAATAATAGAACATGGCTTATACTAAAGAATAAGCTTCTTAAGTGCACAAAGGTAAATGCGCACTATGCAGAGGAACCGCATAAAACCATACATGGAAAAGGCTTTGTGGCCTAGTCTAGTCTTGGTAAACTTACTTCTGGTCAAAGTTTGATAACCATTTCAGATATGCAGCACCGAAATATACATTTACAAATGGCTTGAACAGAAGATCTGGATTCCCTTCCACTTCATATGACTGGTAGTGCAAGTCTCTGTAAGATCAAACTTTTCTAGTGACTCCATTGAACCGAGAGTAAAAATAGTAAAGAAAAGATGTGAGTTGAATTCTACAGATAAATCAGCTAAAGAACCTATAGAGCCAATCGGCAGTTTTAGGTAGAAGCTGCATTATCCCTCGCGTGGTGTCTTTGGATTTCTTGTCGTACCATTTAGCAAGGGGATGTCTGTCGCTTTCAAGTTCAGCGATAGCACAAATCATGGACTGCAGCATAAATAGGATGTAGGTCTTGAAGTTTTCATTTCAAAATTAAGTATACCCTTCTAATCTTGATTATTGAAGAATTTACCAATTGGTAAGGTAAATACAAAGTATTGAAATTGATTGGGATATCATATTTTAGGAGTAACACTTCATTAGAAAGCAATAACTGGGAATCTGAAGAAGAGTATCAGGTCTCTAATTTAGTTGTCTCCGAGTACCACTTGATTACAAAATTGAAGAATACTCTTTAACAATGTTAGTGTCGAAACCATCATAAATACCTTTAAAAATTAAAAAAAAAAAAAAAAAAAGAAAAGAAAAGAAAGAAAAGAAACCATCATGAATAACTTTTTCTGTGCCTCCATTATGTCAAGGGGAGAATATAACAACAGCCAAAACACAGTACTTATCGAAGGGTACAGAAAAAGAAAAATGAAAAAAATCAAGGGAAATTCCCGAAAGCAGAGAACCCAAAGCAGTGAAATGTATGCATATTATTCATGTCAAAATAGAAAGTAATGTGTTTATACAAGAAAAATACAAAGAAAAATAGCATAAATAATGTGAAATGCTTACAGGATCTATTTGCGGACCAAAATGCCGGCAGATTATATCAGCCACAGCCTGGAAAACATCCGTACGGTGAAAGATAGGTTAAATAGCAAATCCAAAATAAGCAAGTGCATCACTATTGGGAAATTTCATTTTGAATTAAGAGAATGCATGAATTCTGCATTCACACATCAGATTTGGAAATGGCATTTTCATTACTATTATGAAAAGGAAAAGCTTATAAATCTCCAAACTTTGAAGAGATTCGACAGAATAAAAAAGTAACTTTTGATGGTGATATTTCATATAAACCAATGTTAGAAAATGTTGTTCAAATGCCATATTTAGGAACTTGTTAGTCATTTAAGATTCCCAAAACAAAAAATTCAACTGTAGCCCGTCACTCCCATTCGCCTCGAAGTACTAATATCTTATGTACCTTCATCTCCGTCTGAGTCAAAAAAGGCTGCCCGTCAGGATCACGCGAGAGAT
The DNA here is from genome assembly GCA_009761775.1 of Ficus carica. Lineage (NCBI taxonomy): Eukaryota > Viridiplantae > Streptophyta > Magnoliopsida > Rosales > Moraceae > Ficus > Ficus carica. The sequence goes on from VYVB01000414.1 coordinate 413,787, forward strand.
GAACTTTATGTCCTCTAGTCTCCCCAGCATCTAACCATTCGGCCATTACTTTTGGAGTCTTCCACATTGCTTCCATATCCTGGGGATCAACACAATCATCCCAGTATGAAAAGCTGACTGCCATCCTGTCAATGGTGTCGGATCCTTTACAAAGTCATCTAATGAGAGAAACAGAATCTCAGTTCAATATTTGGTATTGCAATTGCATCACATACTAATATGTCAAAGTATATTGACGGATATTTCTATGGGAAAAAAGAGGGCAATGCGGGAGAAACCACAAAAAACAACATGACAGGCAAGCCCCTATCTTTGCGGTGCGTCGATTAAACGAGAAAACAGGTGCCAGTTTAATGTAATTCAAGGTTGAATATTTCCACAGGAGTGCGTGTATTCTGAATTATCAGCTCGTAAGGTTCTTCTATTCGAAGAGTGAGCAAATACGTATGTCCATAAAAATTTTAAGCGATACATAAGACTGGTGGAGTTACTATGTCCCAGACATGAACTTCGATTTAACTAACATGACTTTCTAAAAGGAATGAAATGACAAAAGCGCCATAAAGAAAAAAGTTAAAGAAATGATAACCAAGAAAATGTGATTTGTCCAAACTGAAATGTTATTATGACGGGCTTTTCACATATCTAGCAGAGAAAATAACACTGCCTAGTTCCTTGCAACTAGCAACATTGGACTATATTTGTATGTCAAAGAATCTTCTTATTTGATTCTAAACATCAAAATTAAAACAAAATACAGATTAGTTTCTCTCTTTGTTCTTTCTATATACTTTTATTCGAGTAATAGTTCACTTGATTTTCAACAAGGCAATCACTTTGGGGCATAATAGGAACCAATAACAATTGTTTTGTTTTTATTTTTTATTTTTTGGGGGTATTTTAGAAGACAAAAAGGCTCTTCTTCTTTTCCAAAAATAGATGCGTGACATGTAAATGAAGAGACTTGTTTGTCTTCCTCTGTACTGAACTGCATTGTATATTTGTATGGATGGAACTGAAAAGAGCAATGGTTGTTATTGCATCACTATTGGCGATGCATCACCTCACTTACTGGCAGTATAATAGAACCATCACATTCACATGGCAAAAATAAATTTATTTAGACATATATAAAGTAAAGTAGGAAAAATCCTTCTACAATAGTCTATTAAGAAATGTTATTGTAAATTTTTGTCTGATACTTTAGGCCAGTTTGAAACATAACTTAATAATGATAATAATAATAACAACGATAATCATAAACATGTTGATTGATTGGATTGAAATTGGAGTTCCTAATTTCCCCAATATAGAATGAAAAATATATATATGAAAATATATATATATATATATATTTATATATATGTATGTAAGTATGTATAAGTCGACTTTGACAATAAGTGGCATATGTAGAGACAAGCCCAGAACAAAATCCAAAGCGTTAAATCCTCCCATACAAACCTCAGAAATATGAAATCCAATCTTCAGAAATCAAAGCCAAAAGAATTCAGGAAAATGTAAACTCAAACCACAAAGTTAATCAAAAAAATAAAATATTTTTTTTTTGTATAGTTGAAGATAATAAGATGAGAAAATTGAGAGCCAGCAGCAACCAAGAAACAAATACTGCAAAAAGATGTAAAAGAGAGAATACCAAAGGAGATGGATGCAACACGTTCCTCCAGGGGCGTTAATGATGATTGATGGCTTGTGAGTAGAAAGAGAGAGAGAGAGAAAGAGGAGAGAGAGAGAGAGAGGGAGAGTGAGAGAAGACAACGAACATTTGTTGTTGCTGGTGGTACCTGGCAGGAAGTTCGGTGAAATTCATCCATTAATCGGATCCTCCTCTGCCAACATTTTTTTGTTCTGTTGTTGGATGGTGGGTTTCTGAGGTTTTCGGACGCTGACACTTGGTATTCCAAGCTGTCTTTTACCTTTTCTACTCATTTTCCCACTTTTTCTCTCTTTTTCCCTTTTTCTCATTTGAAAAAGGAGAATTCACCATTGGTGGGGGAAGGTTGCTTTTCCCCACCCATAGAGACAAATCCAACGGTTGTTATTTTTTGGATTGTCCATGGGCCTCACAATTTAATTTGATATAATAGATGTAAAAGTAGAGAACCAAATTCACTTTTTTTTTTTATCTCTTTTTAGTTCTACCGAGCCAACTCAGACAGCTACGCCGTAATCGAACCACTCCGGCCAAATCCTGTCGTGAGGTGCTTCTTGATGATCTCTTCAAGTTTCTTCTTCAATCATCGTATTACTCCATTTGATCGGAACCCGAATCCCTTTACTTCTCGATTTGGATCTGTCATCGCATAATAGAGATGAGAAAATTCTGCTCATCTTTTTCATCTCCGGCGACTATTATTTCAGAGGTCGTCTGTGGCGAGATGGCGATGAATATGAGCCGTTTTGTGGATGGGTTCCTTTGGTCGGAAACTCCAACAAACCACCGTATCTTAAGTTCCTCACAGATTTAATCAAAGATAAATTATAAATTCCTCACAGATCTAACCAAAGCATAAATTATAAATTTCGGACCAAACAAAAAAAAAAAAAAAGAACAAGTATGTCTTGAAACTCATGAATCACTAAGCAATCCAATCCCATTATCTTAAGCACCTTCTTATCTCCAACATCCCCTCTAACCTCTCTCTCAAATCCTGCTTCACAAATACAAAAGTATAACTACGGTTCAATTTGCGCAGAGGGGAGATTTTACCGTTGTAATTTTGATTCAAATTTTTTATTTTTAATCACATCCCGCCTAAAAAAATTTCTAGCTCCGTTAGTGGTTGAGGGTCAAGTATTTTAATGATCATATCCCACCTAAAAAAATTTCTGGCTCCATCATTGATTGAGGGTTAAATATCCTTGTATTCCTGGGTCTTTATTGGTATCATCACACATGGACATTAATGATTGTATAATATTTTTAATGATATTTTCCTTTTTAAGAAATAAAATTTGATGGTCATATATCAACAAACTCCAATCATAATTTTACTAAAAAACTTCCTAATCTTAAGGGCCGTTTGGTTTATCAGTTTAGTTTAAACTAAATTGTACTTTTTTCATCATATTTTTTATCTTTTCTCCAAAAGTTTTTTGTCTTTTCTGAAAAAGTCAACAAAAATTACTATTTAAACTTAAAAATTTCAACTCAACTTAAACTGAACTTGTGCACCAAACAGGCCCTAAGTAAAGATGAAATTTGATCATAACTTGTTAGATTCACTATTATTAGTCCAAATAGCTGTAGTTTCAAATTAGTATTCTATTTTAGATGTGCTACTAACAGCTTCTAAGTAGAAAAGGGGAGGCCTATTAAGTACTTTTTTCACCCTATTTCTTAAACCACCCACATCAACGAAATCCATAAAAGTCATTTTAATGGAAAAAATCAGAAGTCCGTCCAGAAAAAATATTTTAATGAAATTGGATGTAAACATTTAAATAAATTGTGATTTAAATTGGAATTTATATATTCACAATTTGAATGGATTCATTCGAATTGAAACATTTGAATATGAGTTTGGATAAACGTTGAAATCAATTCTACCTAATCTTATAAAAACTTAAAATTTAATGTCCATGGGAGATTTTGATGGGGTATAGGATGGGGTTTTGTTCCTCTTTTTGTTCTAAACACTTATTTTGATATCATCCTAATCGTATTTGAAAAAAAAAAAAAATATGATAATTTAAAACATAGATAGAAGAGAGAAAAACTAGCCATTCTTAAATATTTATGGTGAAAAACATTAAATAAACCCAAATTTAGAAGGACTCTTTCTCATTAAATTCTCATTTTGACTTTGAATGTCCCATCTCCATTTGAACAACCAAACACCAATTAATTCTCCCTTTTTTATACAAAACTTTACGGGAATTATTTTTCAATTTTGTATTTTTCTCTTCATCCTATTTTTCTTCTCTTATAACGAATTCGGTATCAGATATGAGACGCCACTGAGGTGGCTTCCAAAGGACGTCTACACGATGACAAGTGGGGAGCTGCTGGTGAGGCCATCAGAAAAACTCTGAGAGGAAGGGAACTGTAAAAGCAAGCATGTTAGGGGAGAGAAATGTATTATATTCGAATGGAGGGTAGAAAGGTAATTGGCAAGTGAATTAAAAAAGGAAAAGACAATCTGAAATAGTAATTTGGATAGAAATGTGACACTGCGATGTTGGATTTGTAATCTGAAGAGAAAGAGAATGTAAGGTGCAAAGAAACGAAATGTGTAACGTGATCTTCATTGGTTTCAGCCTTGCATTTTGTGTTGTATTGGTTTGTGTTGTTGCGTTTGCATATTCCTTTATAAAAAAAAAAAAAAAAAAGGCGATACATTTTAGTTGGAATACGAGGGAAGATAGAAGGGTTGTTTCCTGGTGAAACTATTCTCTCCCCTCCACTTTCTCTCCCTAAAAGCAGAAATAAAAAAATAAGATTTTTTTTCCAGTATATATAAAGAAAATCGGAAGGTAACGGAGGTGTGGGCAGTGGTGCTCATTCAAAGGGGAAGAGGAGAGAGAGAGTGGGAACAATCTGATTATTATTATTATTTTTTTCTTCGGTATAAAAGCAATTTATTGAAGCAGGCAAAAGACAAGCACCTAAAACAAAACCAGACCACGACTATTGCAAAAGAAAGAGTACACGGAGGGAGGCATGGCCACCACCTCACCACTCAAGAGTCCACTTAGAAAGATAATGAGCTGCAATATTTGCAACCCTTTGAATCCAAACGAAGTAGAAAAATTGGAATTCTCGCAGTATGCAAATCATAGTACAACTTCAAGGGATCTAGTTCAAATTCCAATTAAACCGGTTACAAGAGCACGAGCAAATAAGTTCAAAGATATACTCAACGGACTGATTCAAGAGGTTTGGATTCAAGCAAATTTATTGTAATAACTAAACTTTTTTACGGACTCGTGATTTCCTTAGATATAAAGAAAATTTAAATATGTACTATGTATATCAGTGTGAAATTCATAATCTTATTATCAGGATATGTTTGAGTTCTTATAGTGCTATAAGACTCGATCACAGTTCATCAAGTCTGGTAAGAGGCCTTATGGTGAAAAGGTAATATCATGATTTATGGTGTTGTTCTGGTCAATGAATGACCAAGATAGCTTATAACATTATTAGAATGATACTGCAATTTATTAAGCAGTATTAAAATTATTCTGTAACCGACCGTCATTACGGATGCAGAATTAAGAATAAGGATTAGGAACACTTTAGAATAGTCTGGAACAATATTTGGAGCAATAAGATTAAGTAGCTTCAAGTTCTAAGAAAAAACTATATACGGTCCAATTATGTGCAGATAAATTATGGGCTGCAGTTTAATATCATTAGACTGTTGGTAGTTGAAATAGTATTTGTACTATCTGAATTAATAAGAAAATTGATTGCGAATTAGGAGGTAAGGCCAAACATGGCATGATATTAAATAGGGGTGAGTAGTGGAGAATTTAGATATTTTTGCTATCTCCTCTCCTTTCCCTCTCTAGCTCTTGAAAAAAAAATAATAATAATAAGAATATGGAGTCCTTGGTGGCCGGTTTTTGTTGGAAAAGAAAGATAAGGATTTTCCCTCATCTAAGACCTAGAATCTACCTCCTTCAAGCTTTAGAGGTATATTTCTAGATCCTCTAACTAAAACTTTAATTAGTTTTGGTTTATGAAATTTAAGTATATTTCAAGTTATGGGATGTAAGAGCATAAGCTCATGTTCTTTTATTTTTCTATTTTATAGCCTCTAATGCTTGATTTATGCTTGGGTTAACTTGATTTGCTAGCTCTAAGCTTATGTTTGATTTTATGCTTTAAGATAAGTTTTGAAGATTATGTGTATGTGATTATGCTCCTATATGTTCAAGTTTGGTGATTATATGCATGTTGTCTAATAGATCAACTTCAAAACACAATTTGGTAAATTGGTAAGTTATCAATATTGTGTTCTTCAAGAAAATAGACAAGTGAATGGTTAAACTTTAAGAAATTAACTAGACACGCTGCATGATGACTTAGGCTCATGGCTTTGACAGTTTGAGGTAGTGTGTGCGGATTTTTAAACTAGAATCAACAAAAAAGAATAGTAAACTGCCTGTTTTCGGAATAATTTGAATAGTTTTCTGATAACTCAATTTTGAACCCCTTAGTGGCCAAATTTGAACAAAGTTATAACTGCAAAGTTGTAGAACACATAAATTCTAGGGGACATATTGAACAGTTTTTGAAAAAATGACTCCAAATGCCTCCATTTTTATTAGTTTTTAAAACCGGTCGATCCAGGTACTGTACACAGCCAGAATCTTTCAAGGGGACGGATAAGATAAAGACAGATTTAAGCTTCAGGAAAAACATGAAAGTTGTAGATTTCGACAAGATCTATAACTTCCTGTAAGAACCAAATTCTAAACTGATTAAAAAATAAATCTGAATTTTCAAAACTATGCATGAAAGATGAAATTCCTGCACATATACATTCAATCAAATTAAAAGGATGTTTTGAAATCAATTTTCAAGGTTTTGTGAACCCTATAAAAAGGGGCTATGGTTTTACAAAAATAGTTTCAAAGAGGTTTAAATCCATTTGAATTTCACAAGTGATTTTTTAAAAAAACCTTAAATACATATTGTGTATTATAAAATACAATTTCAAGTATAGTATCAAGAAATGCTTAATTTTTGAAGTTAAAATATTTTCTAAGTAAACAAGGCATTTTTGAGCAAAGGAAATAAAAATAGACTAAAGTTACTTAAGAGTATAGTAACAATTCTATGACTGAAGGTGATAGTGACTAAGAAGATAATTAATCGGTTTGTAGACCGATTCACTGTTTAATTAATATGTTATGGATTGTTAAGTAGAAATGCAAAATAATTCTCACGCTCTGTCTAAAAACAGGAATATAATTTGTTGCCTTGCTTTTTAAAACGCAAGAATAAGAGCGTATGATAACTTGTAAGTACAACCCCGCCTACAGCATGGGCAAAATTTGTTTACTGCTTTACATGTTTTTCAAAAAAATCATGCATTGATTTATATGATGCATATATGATTTATCTTTTGATTTTTATTATTGTTGTGGCATCATGAATGTATGCTCACTAACAATCAATTACATGACAAGAACAAGATCAAGTTTTCAAGTAATAAACAATTAAGATTCAAGTATTCAAGTATGATCAGATCAAGTTTTCATGTATTAAATCAAGCAAGTTTTCTTGTGTCGTACTGACCTGCCACAAGAGCAGGTTTGGTCTATGATTTCAGTTGGATTGGGCTGGCCGCCCCAACCACTCTATGGCTGCACGCCACGGTACGTACACCCAAGTTAAGTAAGGGGTCCAAAACTAAGTTAACATAAGAAAGCATAATTGTATCATGTATTCTTTTGCTAAGATCATTTTGCGGGTTTAGGAAGTTGTACTTGCTGAGCAAAAGCTCATAACTTATGTTCATGTTGTAGGTAAACAACCTACCGGAAATGCTTGATGAAGATTGTGGAGAAATGGCATGACAGACTGTGAAATTTAGGTCGGACACCGCCACGTATTTTATAAAATGTGTTTGTGTTATGCTATGATAAATTAATGGTACTAATACTTAGTGTTGGAAATGTGTTTGCTATTACAGTAATTGCATGGTTTGTAAAATGTGTTAAGATGGTTTGAAAACTCAGTACTTAATAAAGTATATATATATATATATATATATAAGTGTGAGATTAAGTTGGATTTTTAAATTTGAGTTACAAAAAAATATTTCGGTATTTTTACGAAAAATAAGAGTAAGTTTAAGTATGTTTAAGTATTAAGTTGCAGCCACTTAAGGTGGGTCACCACATTTATGGAGGCCCATTGAGCATGGTCCACATGTTCAACAAAGATGCATCAACATGATTCAAGTTCTAGAAGAATCCGGCCAAAGTTAAGCTTAATTTCAGCAAGCAAAATTGGCATGTTTAAGAGTACTTTAAGGCTTGATTGTAAGGCTTGCATGCCAAAATATTTGCTTTCCTTTTATTTGTCTAGCCTTTTGACTTTTATGGGCGTGAATAGCTAATAACAAAACCATTTAAAAACTCCAAACTTTCCTTTTCTATTTTAGGCGTGTCATCAGCTAGTTAAAAGGCTGATTGTTTCTTTTTAGGAAAGTAAAAGCTAATATTACCAGATTTTAGCCTTAATTAACAAAGCTATTTTAGGAACTTTCTTCGTAATATTTAGCCTATTAAGTGGCGTCTAAGTGGTAGTAAAATTCAGATCATTATTCAGTAATTGTGAGAGTAATTTCTCTTTGGTTCTTTGAAGAGCTATTCGAACTTATCGAAATTTTGGGTGGCATTCACCAACGACTTATCAATCAGTCATTCCATAATTGATTGTGGCGTCTTCACCATACCAAGGTTCTTACCTCCATATAGGTAACGGGTCTTGGTTCTTCCAATCGAATCTGAACGTAGAGACGATCTTGGAGACTTCTTAGATTACGGGTTTCGTCACAAGTTGGCATGGTTCGTATCATTTGGTATAAGAGCTTCAATTCTAGTCTTAGGTTTTCCTATTTCATTTTAATTTAGTTTCCCTTTTGTTTCTTTTTCTGGCCGAATTTGTTTAGAGAGGAAAAAAAAAAAAAAAAACGTGTTTCTGAATTTGTTTGTAATTTGTAATTTCTTGTTCTAGTTGTAATTCATGTTCGTGGCATATAAAAAAAAAAAAAAGATGAAGAAGAAAATAGAAAGGGACCCGAAAAAAAAAAAAAGAGTAAACGAACACGACAAAAAAAAATTTATTTGCTTTCATCAATTTTGGTTCCAATAAGCCTGAAAATCACCTTACCACAAAGACCAAAATTTGTCGTGGAAATTTTAATCAGTCGTGTTCCTTATATTCTTGCTTTTAAATCCCGAATTTCCTTGATGAGTTCTTGGTGAATTGTTGATGGGAATTTTGAGTATTGTTTGTTTAGTTTCTAAAGAACTGAAAGAGAATTATCGAGTGGAAAAAGGCAAGAGTGGTGAGAACATTAAAGGGTTAAAAGCCACGTATTTTTTTGAGTGAAAACACGAGTGTAGAGTGATTCACATTCTTGAGTATAAACACATAAGGGAGAGAATTGTGAGGTCTTTTCTTTCTAACTTTTTTTTTTTTTGCAGCAATCATGTCTCACAATAGCATTGCCGAAGGTGCTACAAAATTGGCTGATCCGAAATTGTTTATGGAGGCCATGATGAGTGAGATGAGGCGTGTGATGAGGTTGGAGTTGGAGCAGGTTCACAAACGGATAGATCGGATGGAGAATACACATGTGGAGTAGCCACAACACGCTCCTAATGTGCGTAGAAGGGAAAGAGTTCAATCGAGGGAATTGAGGGTTGAAGATGAAGAGTATCATGGGGTCAGTTTTGATGAAGAAGATGATCGGGATTCGGTTGTTAGTAATAGGAGACATGGAGGGCGATTTAGAGAAGCTACGAATCGGGAAGATAACAACTTGGGTAGTATTAAGATGAAGATTCCGTCGTTTCAAGTTAGATTTGATCTTGAAGCATACCTTGAGTGGGAGAAGAAGATGGAGTTCGTATTTGACTGCCACAACTATTCCAAAGCAAAAAAGGTAAAACTAGTTGTGATTGAATTTTCTAGACTATGCTATTACTTGGTGTGATCAGCTTGTTTATAAATAGGAGGCGAAATAGAGAGCGACCCATAGAGACATGGGAGGAGATGAAAGTGATGATGAGAAAGCGGTTCGTTCCAAGTTATTACTACCGGGAATTGTATAAAAAGCTATAAGATCATAGACAGGGAAGCCGGTGCGTAGAGGATTACCACAAGGAGATGGAGATTGCTATGATCTGGGCTAATGTAAAAGAAGATCGAGAGGCTACAATGGCTAGGTTTTTACTTGAATTAAACTGGGAAATCCATGATAAGGTAGAAATGTAGCATTATGTAGAGTTGGAAGATATGGTGCACATGGCCATCAAAGTGGAGCAACTCGAGAGGGGGGGGGGGGGGGGGTGGTTTACGTGCAGCTCATAACTCAGGTTTTACCTCTTGGAAACCAAGTTATACAAAGAAGGTAGACAAGCCATAAATGTTCAAATCCGAGCTTAAGAACACCATCCACGTTTCTCAAGGTAAAACTGACACTTCTACCTCCAGGAACCGTGACATTAAATGTTTTAAATGCCAAGGCAGGGGACATGTAACGACCCGTCTTACGTAGGCCGTTACCTTACTTATCTTACTTACTAAATTAACATACTTACTTACTTACTTACTTATGCGAAGATACAGTACATTTTTTTTTTTTTTTTTTTACAACTTAAATCCATACTTTACTACTTACATATCAAACAATATACGTATGTACTAAATTAATATGTACTTTCAAAATTGTCGTAAAATAAAATAACTTGTAATAATTAAACAATAAATATATTTATTTCAAAACGCGTAGCATTCTCCATCCCACGTTTCACAGATAGCCCTGCCAAGCCTCACCGCCTTGCATCAAGTAGTGCCAGTAGGAAGCTTACCTACAGCATAAACATAAATTGTGAGCTTTCGCCAGCAAGTATAACTATTAATCCGCAAAAATATTTCATAAGAAAACCATGCATGAACCAATTATGCTTTCTTTTGTTATCATAGTTTGGGGCCCCTACTTAACATAAGTGTTCGTACCGTGACGCGCAGTCATGGAGTGGTTGGGGCGGCCAGCCCAGTCCAACTCAAACCATGAACCAAACCTGACCTAGAGCAGGTTGGTACGCACGAGAAAACTTATCATACTTGAAAACTTTTTCTTAAAACAGTTCATACTTAAAACATAGTCTTCTTCTTACCATATGAATTATTATTAGTGAACATGCTTCATGATGTCACAATAATAAACATACATCATACATACTACATAAATGCATGAACTTTAAAAACATGCCAAGTCATAAAACAATTTTCTTGCCTATGCTGTAGGCGGAGTTGTACTTACAGTTTACTCTAGGTCTTGAGTTTTGTCGTTCCGACAGGTTACCTCAAATAGGTTACCTTCCTGTTTTCAAAAAGGAAGTAAGATAAGAATCGTCCTATCTTACTATAAATTATTAAATGTTGGTACCCTAACCAACATTTATTAGTGACCTTAGTTATATGTCCCCCCTATATGCTTAATGATATCCTTATTGGTTACTAAGTGTAACCCTATGACACATGTCCCAATAGTAATCAAACAGTATCTTGTTTGATTATCTAATGGATCTTGGGCTTAAGGCCCAATAGTACTTGGTATCCTATTAGGTTACTATTAGTAACCTTAGGTATAGGCCCAAGTTATGTTTAAATTTTAAAAAGCCTATTGGGCTATTAAGGCCCAATAATTAAAGTGGTATCCCTTATGGTTACCCTAAATAATCTTGGACTCAAGGTCCAACTTACAACATTTGTTTCTAATCAACTTGGCCCAATTAAAATAAGGTAACCTTTCGGATTACCTTATGTTACCAATTAGCTTACTTTGCTTAATTATTTCTCTTCTTAGAAAACTGAGTTTTATTAACCATTTAAAACTATTTTTTAAATTAAACTGTCTAAGTTTTGAGAAAATTGCTGAAAACAGTCAACTTATCAGTGCATGTACAAGAATTTCCTGTGCATGTACTGTTTTGAAATTCTGAACCATAGCTTACTATTATGATTCAGTTTCACTTTGAAAATCGGTTTGGATTTTGAAAAAGTATTCTTCACAAAATATTTAGATATTGAAAAACTCTACAACTTTTGTGTTTTGCTCAAAACTCAGTTCTGCCTTTAACTTATACTTTTTCCTTGTTGAACCTGCCTGGCCGTGTACATAGGTCTGGGTGGTCCAGGCTCGGGTTTTTATAAAAACGAAGGCCTTTGGAGCCTTATTTTCAAAAAATGTCTACGTAAACCCCTATAATTTTCAATTTCCTACAACTTTTCAGTTTTTTGTTTTCTCAAATTCGGCCTCTAAAGGCCTCAAAATACCGTTACCAGATCACTGCCCAGTTTTCATCCCAACTGGCAGTTTTGGTTTCGGTTCGTTCTTATGTACAATTATGCACACCCTACCTCAAACGGTCGTAACTGTGAGCCTATATCAAGCATGCAGTGCATAATCTAACATTCTCATGATCATTTCATTCATTCACCATCATTCAATCATAATCAAACCCATTTGGTGATTTTCACCAAACATGGGTTTTCTAGGGTTTTCTTGAACCCTAATTCATCATACAACTATTCAATTTCATAAACATTCATTCAACATCAGTCCTAAGCATATGGGGACATATAACAAACACCTAATGGTCACACACATAAAATACATAATTTCTAGAGCATACAATCCAAAACATACACCAAACCGTAACATAAGCATACCAAAACCTAAATCAAGCACATTCTAAGCAAACCAACTAAAATAAGGACATAATTGGGTGAGCTTAAGCTCTTACAACCAAACTGAAAATACATAATAACTTGGCTTAAAACTTGAATAGAAAGGCTTAGGAGTTGAGATAATTACCTCTAAACCGTGGAGATAATCTCTAGCTTGGATTCCGAAATTTTTTTTCTAGCTTTCACTCACTAAAATCCGACCACACTCTCTTGGGTTTGGCTGTCTATGGGGTTCGGCTGAAGGAGAGGAAAGGAGAAGAAAAATGGCCAAAGTTTGGGGGAATTTTTCAATAAAATGAGGCAAAAAGTCACCCCCATCACACCTATTTATAGGTGTAATTTTAATTTCTTTATTGATTTATTTTTATTCTCTAAATTGCACTCCAAGCCTTAAAAAAACAATATTTGCTGAAAAGTCCTCAAGAGGTGGCCGGCCACTAGATGATTCCAAGAGCCAAAGTTATCTATTTGTAATACTTTACAATTTTTTCAAAAAAATCAAATAATTACAGAATTATCATGTGATGAGTTGTCACCCACTAAGGCTTTGTTTGGCTTTCTTTTCTTAAAAACAGTATATTTTCATACTAATGTGATTATAACAAATACTGTTTTCAACTAAAACAGTACCGTCATACTAAACTGCAGTCCAGAATTTATCTGCGTTTAACTGGACTGCGTATAGGTTTTTCTTAGGACTTAAAGCTAATTAGTCCTTATTGTCCTAAATATTGTGCTTGATTTTTCTAACATGATTCCGTACCTTATTCTTACTTATCTATCCGTTATGATGGTTTTTCACAGTATAATTTACATACTGCATATTAACTGCAATACCGCCTCAATCTTATCTTAGATCATTCTGGTCAAACTTTGATCGGAATTCAATCATACATAAATCCTAATTCTGATAACTCAGATTAGACAATTCATATACTTATACATAATACAAACTTTGATTCCTTGAGAAACAAGAAATCAAAATTTGTAACAAAGTCGGTTATTACAATCTACCCTCCTTAAAAATTTTCGTCCTCGAAAATTAGAACAAGTGGGGATAGTTCTTTCTCATATCCTTTTCTATTTCCCATGTTGCCTCTTCAACGTTGTGATTTCGCCATACCACCTTAACCATGGGAATTGTCCTATTTCGTAAGGCCTTTTCTTCCCTATCCAGAATCCGAACTGGCTTCTCTTCGTACGTCAAATCGGTTTGAACTTCAATCGGTTCTTAGCACATGGGAAGGGTCGGGTACATACTTCTTTAACATCGAGACATGGAAAACGTTATGCACAGAAGCTAATTCTGGCAGCAAGGCTAGCTTATAAGCTACTTTTCCAATCATTTCCAGTATTTCGAACGGCCCTGTGTATCTAGGACTAAGTTTTCCTTTCTTGCCAAATCTCATAATTCCCTTCATAGGTGCAATCTTAAGGAAAACATAATCCCCAACTTGGAATTCTAAGGGCCTTCGACGTTTATCTGCGTAGCTTTTCTGGCGACTGAAAGCTACGTCGAGCCTTTGCTTAATCTTCCTAATATCCTCTGAGGTTTTCCGGATGAAATCCGTGGTTTGAAGCTGCTTTTATCCAACTTCCTGCCAATGAATGGGGGATCGACATTTTCTTCCATATAACGCTTCGAATGGAGCCATACCAATGAAAGCGTGATAACTATTATTATAAGAAAATTCGATCAAAGGCAGCTTCTGATCCCAGCTTCCTTTGAAATCCAAAACACATGACCTTAGCATATCTTCCAGCGTCTGGATAGTTCGTTCCGATTGTCCATCCGTCTGGGGGTGAAATGCTGTACTGAACTTCAATTTCGATCCCATAGCCATATGAACACTTTTCCAAAATCGAGAGGTAAAGCGCCCATCCTGATCTGAAATGATGGATCTTGGCACTCCATGCAACCTAACAATCTGGGATACGAAAATTTCAGCCAATTTCTCAACTGAAAAGGTAGCTTTGATAGCGATGAAGTGAGCTGATTTGGTTAATCTATCCACAATCACCCAAATCATATCACTCCCACTTGCGGTCCTGGGTAAACCTACTATGAAATCCATAGTAATTTGTTCCCATTTCCATTCTGGGAGCTCGATCTTCTGAAGATCTCCGCCTGGTTGCCGATGCTCAGCCTTAACTTTTTGACAAGTTAAGCATTTTGATACAAAATCAGCGATCTCGTTCTTCATATTCGGCCACCAATAGTTCTCTCTAAGGTCCTTGTACATCTTGGAAGCTCCAGGATGTACCGAATATGGTGTCTCATGTGCTTCGGACATGATTTGTTTCTTAAGGAATTCAAAGTTAGGAACGCAAATCCTTTCTTTGAAATATACCACTCCATCCTCAGAGGTCTTAAATTCTTTATTCTTTCCGCCAAAGATTTGCGACTTTAGCAGAAAAGAATCTTTCTTCTGATGGTCCTTAAAGGATTCTAAAAGGTTAGACTGGAGAGTCAAAGCAGACAACTTTCCAGTTATCATCTCCAGGTGGAAATCAAAAATTTCCTTCTGAAGTGGCTTGGGCAACGTTTCTAAAGACATCAGCATACCAGATGACTTCCTACTTAGAGCATCTGCTACTTTGTTCGCTTTACCAGGATGGTAAAGGATCTCGCAATCATAGTCCTTCACGAGTTCTAGCCATCTTCGTTGCCTCATATTGAGCTCTTTCTAGGTAAAGATGTATTTTGAGACTTTGATGATCGGTGAAAATCTCACATCTATTCCCATACAAGTAGTGTCTCCAGATTTTTAGCTCGAAGACCACCGCTGCGAGCTCTAAATCGTGCGTAGGATAATTCCTTTCGTGATCCTTCAATTGTCGTGAGGC
Source organism: Ficus carica (assembly GCA_009761775.1). Lineage (NCBI taxonomy): Eukaryota > Viridiplantae > Streptophyta > Magnoliopsida > Rosales > Moraceae > Ficus > Ficus carica. The sequence continues at coordinate 429,097 of VYVB01000414.1, forward strand.
ATAGGCGACCACCTTTTCTTGCTGCATTAGGACCGCTCCTAGTCCAGTTTTAGAAACGTCACTGTAGATTACGAAATTCCCCGCATCTACGTCAGGAATTACTAACACCGGGGCGCTAGTAAGCTTCCTTTTGAGCTCTTGGAAGTTCTCTTCACACTTCTGTGTCCACTCGAATTTCTTCCCTTTTCGAGTAAGAGCTGTAAGGGGTGCAGTAATCTTGGAGAATCCTTCAATGAACCGTCGGTAGTATCCGGCTAATCCAAGAAAGCTCCATATTTCCGTAACGTTTTTGGGTCTAGGCCACGTACTAACTGCCTCTACTTTAGCAGGATCAACGGAAATCCCTTCATTTAATACAACGTGACCCAAAAAGTGAACTTTCTCCAACCAAAATTCACATTTTGTGAACTTGGCATAAAGCTGGTTTTGTCTTAACATCTCCAAAACCATTCTGAGATGTTGCTCGTGTTCCTTCATGGACCTTGAGTATATCAGAATATCATCGATGAAAACGATGACAAACTTATCTAGATACTCCTTGAACACCTGGTTCATCAAGTCTATAAAAGCGGCTGGAGCGTTGGTCAAACCAAACGGCATGACAAGGAACTCGTAATGTCCATAGCGCGTCCGAAAAGCTGTCTTCGAGATGTCGCCCTCCTTAATCCTAAATTGATGGTATCCCGACCGCAAGTCGACCTTCGAGAATACCACTGCTCTCCTAAGTTGATCAAATAGATCATCTATTCTAGGGAGTGGATACTTATTCTTAATCGTAATCTTATTTAGCTCACGATAGTCGATGCACATCCGCAACGACCCATCCTTCTTCTTGACGAACAACACTGGTGCTCCCCATGGGGAATGACTTTGACGGATGAATCCCTTATTGAGCAGTTCTTGTAATTGTACTTGGAGTTCCCTAAGTTCGACTGGGGCCATACGATAAGGCGCTTTGGATACCGGTGTAGCTCCGGGTAACAATTCTATCTCAAAAGAAATTTCCCGCTCAAAAGGAAGTCCGGGCAATTCTTTTGGAAAGACATCAACATATTCCCTGATAATGGGAACATCTTCCGGCTTTAGCTCCACCTCTTTCTCTTTGTCCATCATGTTGGCTAAGTATCCTTGACATCCATTAGCCAACATTTTTCATGCCTTCATAGCCGATACTAACCTAGTTGTGGAGTTTCGAGACTGACCGTTGTTGATGCCAGAAATGGTTCCGGCAGCAACATCCAATGTGATCGAGTATTCCGACTAATGCTCGCCAGTCGCTCCGCCGTCAATTACCTGCAAAAAGGAAGCACCTCGGAATGATGGGGATACCGGTGTGGTGTCTGCCGTGGGCACTCCGATGCTTAAGTCAGCAAGGATACTGATATGCAAGGGGAGAGGCAGAGTTTTGGCAAGGCAAAAATGACCATACCTGGAATTGAGGGTTCTTCCTCTATTTATAGGTGTTCTTAGTGGGCCTGGGTGCTCGGGGCGACCCGACCGTATAGACCGCCTAGGGTACCCGGTGGATATGTAGGCCTGCAGGGGCTACTGGCCCAATGGGTTGGTACCACGTGGGGCCTGACTTGATGCGGGGGACAGAGAGATGGTTGTCTCTGACGCCCGTGTGGGCCGATCCTGCCAGGGTAGTGGCGGTTGTTGGTGATGTGATGTGCTGCAGAAGCAGGTGGATGGTCCCTGTAGCCGACAGGTACAGGAGCAAGGCGTCAGCTGTGAAAGAAGAGGGTTGGTTCAGGAGACCCATGCCGGTACTGGTTCTACTACTCGGATCCAGGTGCTCGGAGCACTACGCCGTCCGAGCATATGGCCTGTTCTGGCGAGAACAGGGGAGGTGGTCGGCCAAAGATCCTGTTCTCGGAGAACGTTCGGCTTTAAACACTGCCGAGTGCTGTCGGAGATGGTATTTTGTGGTCGGAGAATATTTTGATATCAACATAAGCCCCCCAGCATCTCCGGGTTGACGTGGCCGGGGATGCTAGTGTAGTCGTCTGGTCGTTATGTGCTCGGCAATGTTTCTTGTAGTCGAAACATGGTCGGCGTGTTGGACAACAAACAGCTTCCGGAGAGACGCACCCTTGTGCCACGTGTCATCGGCGTCACGTGCCGTTGGTGCCACGTGTCGCACCACCACGGGCGGGAAGGCAAAGCGACACTTCGAACTTTGAAATTTCGAATTTCGAACTCGAATGGGGAGTTGGCGGGAAGTCCAATCGCCGCCTCGAAAATCGCATCCGGGTTTTACGCCCAACCCTCGCCTATAAATAGCGAGGGGCAGTCCGCATTTTCCACCATTGCTTACGAGGATTCAAGTTTTTGCCGAGAGCTACCGAAGACTGCCGAGGACAACCAAGCGAAGGATCTAGAAGACCAGTGCCGACAACTTCCGAGAAGGTAAAAATATTTCTATTTGTGAACATGAGTGATATATCTGACTCCGAGAACATTGGTTTGTCCGAGAGCGTGGATGCCGCGGGGAGCGCAGCTTCGACCTCGAGCGTGGGCTCGTCGTCGTCCGGAGAAGCAACGGGCCCAAGGGATCGGACCCCCGACCACCTGTTAGGACTCTCGGATATCCCGTCTGGGAGTGACCATGCTACGCCGACCAGTCGAGGACAGACAGGCGCTGCTTGATTGGAAGAGATTCTGCGAGTGGGTCCGAGTACTGCCCCTGACCGCCAATTCGTCGAAGAATTAGGCAGGGCAACCCAGGTGCGACCGGTCTCGGTCGTCGACCTCGCGGCCGAGGGAGGGAACGCCTCGGAGAGGACTGCCAGCCAGGCCAGCACATCTGGTCGAAGTGGCGATGTGGCGTCCGACAGCACCGACCCGTCCGGGGAGGAGATCCATGCCCGCCAGCGGCTTCGTAGCCGGGGGGCGCGCGTCAACGACATGAAGGTGTACCGCAGGGCGGACGCGGAGATGGTCGAATTGGCAGGAGATCGTCCAGTGTACACGGCGGATTATTACACTTCCGCTGTTACATTGAGGTATCTAGCTGCGCTCCGTCGAGAATTCAGCATCCCCGACGACGTTGACCTTGTGGTGCCTGGACCAAACGACCTCCCATCCCGTCCACCTTCTGGCTATATTGCCTTGTCAGCCGAGTACTTCCGAGCCGGCTTACGCCTCCCGTTCCACCCGTTTCTGAGGCGAGCGCTGACTAGTTTGAACGTCTCCCCCGCTCAGTTGAACGCGAACGCCTATCGCATCCTGGTCGGTTGCTACGTTCTTTGGGCGGCGAAGTTCTCGGAGACGCTTCCGCTCTTCGCGTTTCAGAACCTTTACAGGATGAAGACGGCTCCTTCGTCCAAGGGGTTCTACTACTTCCAGGGCTTCAAGAGGACGTTCATCACAGGGTGTCCGGACTCCGACAAGCAGTTCAAGCACCTGTGGTTCTATGCAGGTGGCCGGTGGCTGCAAGGGCACCTTTCCTACTTTGAACTTCCCCCGTCAGAGAGAGTCCCTGTAGCATTCAGGAGAGGCTACGTGTGGACTCGAGCACCACACACCCCGACACAGACTTTGACGGAGATAGAGGAGCTCCGGGAGCTATCTGGCCCTGAACGGAGTCAGCACAAGTTGCTCTCCGAGGGTAGCCTAAAGGAGTATTGGGTTTGCTCCTCTTCGATGTCTGGGCGCCCTGACGATCAGCCGAGGACAGCCCCGCCTAGGGTTACGATCGCTCGTATGCCGGAGCCCGCCGTCCACAATCAGTCTCGGACAAGCCGCCCTGTCGTCGCGTCAGCGGACGTTCGATCCGGAGTTCCACGGGGGGTGCCCAAGGTCACAGTCTGTGGGTCTTCGTCAGGCGACCCGACCTCTGGAGCCTGGGGTCCTCGGGTCGCCGACGAGGACTTGGATCTTGTGATCCGGGAGCTCTTCCCAGCCCGAGGCCTCCGGATCGAAGGTCGCTATTAACTTACATGCGTTGTATTTTGCAGTCTGTTGCCCGGGTACTAACATACTTGTGTTTTGCAGAACCAATGGCTGCTCGCCGCGGAACCAAACGCCCGAGCAACGAGGAGAGGATCGCCTGGCTTCAAAAGAACGCGAGGCTCGGGAAGGGCAAGGGCAAGGAGGGGGCGACCGCGGTACCCCCGAGTGGCGGGGCAGTGTCCACAGCTGCTCCGGCTAAGACAGCCGCCCTCCCAGTGGCGCAGACCAGCCGACCACCGAGCCGCCCGGAGCTGCGCACTGACCGGCCGAGAGAAGAACGGCCAAGGGAGGAACGGCCCAGGGAAGACCGGTCGAGGGAGGACCGCCAACCGAGCCGCCATGAGGTTCGCTCGGGCCGTTCCCGGGAGGACCGACCAACCGTTCTTTCACCCGCGCCACGCAGCGGCCGGGATGAGGCGAGTCCGGAGTCCTCAATACACCGAGTGCTGGTTTCACGGTTCTCCGACCAGCTGAGTACTGAGGTGGCCGAGTCCTCCAAGCGCTCCGATCACGTGGCGGCCATTAGCGACTCCACGGCCAAGTTGATCGAGGTAAGCGCGGCTATGGAAATTTTTTTTTTTTTTTAAACCGACACATGTTTCCTTGAATCTTTTGGTTGGCAGACTCTGTGCATCCTTTTTCTCCGGGAGCGCGGCAGCCAAGGAGCACGCCAACCGGATGGCGGACGAGGTGAAGGCCGCCGAGGCCAACGCTCGGAGCTCCCGGAGGTCCGAGAAGGAAGCGAGGACCTCCAGGGGCGTCGCGGAGGAGGCCAGAAGGGAGGTTGAGGCGCGTGCAAAGGCCGCGGAGGAGGAGCTGAGGTGCGTCGAGCAATGGGCTAAAAAGGCCGAGCGGGACTCGGAGGAGGTCGAGACTTCGCGGCTGGAAATGGAGGCTGCTAAGAAGACCGCCGAGCAGGAGCTTGCGGCCGCCCGCGCCGAGCACAAGCGGTATCTTGAGGTCGCCTTTCCAGCCGCACTCGCCGATGCCCGGGTAGAAGCAGTAGAAGAGTTTCTCCGCTCCGAGGACTTTCGGGCCCGCCTTGTCTCCGAATACCAGGAAGGTATGCGGGACATGAAGGCCGGTTTTATTACGGCCAACCTATCGTTGGTCGGGGTAGACTGGTCCTTTGTGTCCGAGAAGTCGGAGGAAACCGCCGTCGAAGGGGCAGTGGAAGAGGGCGAGGTGACGGGCGCTGCACCTGCTCCAGAGAATGTGGTGGTCCTCGACGACCCCGATCAGCCTGAGGCACCAGATCAGGCTGTTGCCGCCGAGCAGCCCGCTGCTGATCAGCCGACCTCTCCCGCACTCGACGTGTCCATGAGCGACTTGTTCCCGGACCAGCTGGACTGAGGATTTTTTGGTAATAAATGAAACATTTATTTCGTCGCTGCCTTCTTTGTTTTTTTTTTTTTTTTTGTTATATGAAATGTTTATCTTGTCGCAGTTGCAACGTGGTTTGTGTATTGTAATGTGCCCCCCCCCCCTAGTTGGTTTGGGTGTTTTTCATCCAACTCCAACTTTGGTCGGTTGCAAACATGTGATCCTGCAGGTGGGTCCTGGTCGGGCACTTCCAATTCTGGTCGGTGCCCGGTCATAAGACCTAATTCTGTGGTCCGAGAATCACAGAGGTTAGGTGCCAGCGAAGGCAGTGGGTCCTGATCGAGCACTTCCAATTCTGGTCGGTGCCCGGTCATAAGACCTAATTCTGTGGTCCGAGAACCACAGAGGTTAGGTGCCTGCGACGGCAGTGGGTCCTGGTCGGGCACTTCTAATTCTGGTCGGTGCCCGGTCATAAGACCTAATTCATAAATTTTACAACTAAGGGCAAACAATAAACAACACGTACTGAGAAAACACTATTGTATATATTGGCCCGGCTTTTACATTGTATTAACCAAAAAAAATAAAAAATTATTGGTAGAAATGCTTTAGGTGGTCAGCGTTCCACGGGAGCCCTAAGTTTCTTCCGTCTTGGTCGGACAGTCGATAGGTTCCGGGTCTAACAACGCCGGTGATGGTGTAGGGCCTGTTCCACTTAGGGCCAAAAGAGCCGAGTCCAGGTTCTTGGACAAGTACCCTTTTCATTACCAGATCCCCTACTCGGAAGACCCTTGGTCGGAATTTCTTGTCGTAATACCTGGCCACAACTTGGTTCCGAGCGGCCGTTCGGATCAAGGCTTGCTCTCGTTTCTCTTCGACCAGGTCCAGCTCGGGCATAATCCGACCAGCATTATCTTCTTCACCGTAGTTCTCAATCCGGAAACTCGGCAACCCGACCTCGACCGTGATGACTGCTTCTACGCCGAAAGCCATGGCGAAAGGTGTTTCCCTGGTCGCGGTACGTTTAGTAGTCCGGTACGCCCAGAGTACTCGGGGTAGTTCGTCTATCCAGGCCCCTTTGTGTCTTTCAAGGTTCTTTTTTAGATTTTCCTTGATCGTTTTGTTGGCGGCTTCCACTTGTCCGTTACTTTGAAGATGCCCGGGGGAGGAGAAGACTTTCTTGATTCCAAACTGCTCACACAGCGCGAGGAACTTGTCCCCGAACTGCTTCCTATTGTCTGTGACTACAGTGTGGGGGAGGCCGAACCGACAGATGATGCTCTTCCACAGAAAGCCTGTGCACTTCGCCTCGGTTTGTTGAGCCAGGGGCTCCACTTCGATCCACTTGGTGAGGTAGTCTATCGCCACTAGATAGTAACGAAGCTGTGACCGGGCCATCGGGAGTGGTCCGATCAAATCGATGGCCCACTTCACGAATGGCCATGCAGATACTACCGAAGTGAGCCTATCGGGGTGAGACTTAATAGCCTTGGCGAACTGTTGGCATTTCATATATTTTCGGACAAACTCCACGGCGTCTCTGCGCATGGTCGGCTAGTAATACCCCTGTCGGAGACACTTAAATGACAGAGCCTCCCCCCCCCCGAGTGATTCTCACATACTCCACTGTGGATCTCTTTCATGATGTACTCGGCCTCGGTCGGCCTAACACACCGTAGGTATGGGGCAGAGTATCCCCGGCGGTACAGTTTTTCATTGATTAATGTGTACCTCGTCGAGGTGTTCCTGACCCTCCGGGCTTCTTCCCTGTTCTCGGGCAGCTGGGACTCGGTGAGGTAGCGGACGATCGGTTCCATCCAAGTCGCGACGTTCTCGGAACAGAGGACCTCCTCTCGCTCGATGCTCGGTTGGTCTAGCCGCTCAATGGGAAACAAGACGAGACCGTCTAAGTCATTCCCCGAGGCGAGCCGAGCGAGAGCATCTGCCTCAATGTTCTCCGAACGAGGTATCCGGGTGACGAGCGAGTACTTGAATTGACCGAGAAGGATTTTCACCTTCTCCAAGTACTTGGCCATTCTCTCCTCCTTTGCCTGGAACTCCCCGGTTACCTGATTGACAATGAGCATTGAGTCGCTAAATACCTCGATGTCTTGCACGCCGAGTTCCCGGGCTAAGCCGAGCCCTGCGATAACAGCTTCGTACTCTGCTTCGTTGTTTGATGCTTTGAAGTTGAAACGCAGTGCTTGGCTAGTCTTATACAGGTCGGGGCTTACAAGTACAAGACCTGTCCCGGAACCACCCGAGTTGGATGATCCGTCGACGAACAGCTTCCACCTCTGGCCACTCTGGCCGCTAGTTTCCGAGTCGTCTCCCCTGGGTGCATCGATCGGCTTCTCCGGGAACCCTGGAGTCGGTTCAGGCGTGCCCGTGAACTCGGCGACAAAGTCGGCCAATGCTTGCGCCTTGGTCGCGGTGCGCGGGATGTACTCAATGTCGAATTCTCCGAGCTCGACGGCCCACTTAGCGATTCGTCCTGATAATTCAGGATTCTGGAGGACTTGGCGGAGTGGGTAGCTGGTCGGGACACGTATTGGGTGACCCTGGAAGTAGGGCCTCAGCTTTCGTGCCGACGAGACCAGCGTCAGTGCCAACTTTTCTAGAGGGGTGTACCTCCCTTCTGCTCCCTGGAACGCTTTACTGCTGTAGTAGACGGGGAACTGCACCTTTCCGTCTTCTCGGACCAAGACGGAGCTGACGGCTTTCTCGGAGACGGCGAGGTAGACGTACAGTATTTCCCCGGGAAGCGGTTTTGACAGCAACGGTGGGCTGGCTAGGTACTTCTTCAAGTCTTCGAAGGCTTCCTCGCACTTGTTATCCCAGCTAATCTTGCCTTGGCCTTTGAGCGCCTGGAAGAAGGGGAAGCACTTGTCGGTCAACCGGGGCACGAACTGGGATAGGGCAGCAATCATCCCGATTAGTCTTTGTACCTCCTTGGTTGTTCGCGGCGGCTGCAGGTCCGCAACTGCCTGGGCCTTGGCGGGATTGATCTCATCCCTCGGTTGTTTACCATAAACCCCAGGAACTTCCCCGATTCCACCCCGAAGGCACACTTGGCCGGGTTTAACTTCATCCTGTACTGCTGAAGGGTCGCGAAGCAGTCTCCGAGGTCCTTGATGTTGTCGGCAGTGATCCGACTCTTCACCAACATGTCATCTACGTAGACCTCCATAGACCTTCCGATGAGCGGGGTGAACATTTTGTTCATCAACCGCTGGTAGGTCGCCCCGGTGTTCTTCAGGCCAAACGGCATGACCTGATAGCAGTACAGACCTTGGTCGGTGGTGAAGGCTGTTTTGGCCTGGTCGGATCTGCTGAGGGGTATCTGGTTGTACCCCGAGTACACATCTATGAAGCTGAGCAGCTCGTGCTCGGCCGTCGCGTCTACGAGTTGGTCGATCCGGGGAAGCGGGAAGCAGTCTTTCGGGCACGCCTAGTTGAGGTCCGTGTAGTCTATGCAGACTCGCCACTTCCCGGTGGTCTTTTTGACCAGGACTATGTTGGCCAGCTACTCCGGGTAGGTCACTTCCCGGATGAATCCTGCCGCGAGCAGCTTCTTCACCTCTTCGTTGATGGCGGCATACCTCTCCAGGTTGAAGGCCCTTCTCTTCTGGATCACGGGTTTGTGCCTTGGGTTGACGCTCAGTTGGTGGCACATCACAGCCGGGTCGATTCCGGGCATGTCCGCGTGTGACCAGGCGAAGACCTCCTTGTGTTCCGTGAGGAATTCTTCGAGGGCTGCTCGGGTTCCCGGGTCAAGCCTCGATCCGAGTATCACCGTCCTCTCCGGATGCTCAGGGTCAAGGTGGTAGGGGACCAAGTCCTCGACCGGGTGTGCTCAGATCTCCTCCTCGGGTATCCTGGGGTCCAAGTCACTCAATCGAGCAACTTCTCCGCTCGGGGCTTCGGCTTCATCCACCGTGAAGACGGTTGCCACAGTGATCGGGACAGGGGCCTTTCGGCACACTTTGTTGACCGCCTCCATGTAGCACTTCCTCGCACCCTCCTGGTTTCCCCGGAACACGACGACCCCTCATTCGGTGGGGAACTTCATTGCTAGGTGGTAGGTGGAGACCACTGCCTTTATTGCGTTTAGAGTCGGCCTTCCCAGGATGACGTTATAGACGGACGGTCAGTCTACAACAATGAATTCGACCATCTGTGTCACCCTCTCCGGGCCATCTCCGATCGTGACCGGGAGGCTAACAGTACCGGCTGCTCGGACGCATTCCCCAGAGAACCCGTACAGAGGCGTTCGGGCGGGTGTGAGCGCGGCACCCTTGATCTTGAGCCTTGAGAATGCGTCCATGAACATGATGTCGGCCGAGCTCCCATTGTTGATCAAGACGCGACGGATGACGTTGCCGGCTACTCGGATCTCCCCGATCAGTGCGTCGTTGTGGGGGTGGAGTAGCCGGTCAGCCTCATCATCCGTGAAGGTGATTGGGGTACTATCCTGACGGCATATTTTGGAGATATGCTCAGCCATGTTGATATACTCCTCGCGAGCGTACTGACGAGCCTTGCGGACATAACTCCTCCGACTACTCGCTGTGTCCCCGGTAGCCGTTCCACCAAAGATGGTGTGGACTATGTGTTCCTGCTCTTGCTCGTCAGCCTGATCGCTCGGCCTCAGGTTCCGTCTGGCGGCCTGTGCGGGTCTGCTCGGCCCTGTCGGGGTAATTATTCTCTCCACGAACTCCCGCAAGTGGCCATTGCGGATCAGCAGCTCGATCTGGTCTCGGAGCTGTATGCAGTCCTTTGTGTCGTGGCCAACGTCCTTGTGGAAGTTGCAGTACTTGTTTTGATTTCTCTGTGCACGGTCTGCCCGGAGCGGTGGAGGGTCTCGGAGCAGTCCCCGTCCAGTCACCTGGTTGAGGACATACTCAATGGTTGTCACCAGCGGGGTGTATTGCTGGAACCTCCCCGCTGGCGTCCTCGGGCTAGGATTGGACCCCGACCTGTCCACGACCACGGCCTTCCCTTTATCTTGTCGGCCCTGGTCGGTTTGATTCTTTTCCGACTTCCTTCCCGGAAGTCGGGAATGTTCTCCAGACGCAAGCCCACGTCCCCTGACGTACTCGTCAGCTTCGGCCTGCCTCCAAGCGATCCCCCTCAGTTGCGCGAAGGTGGGTGGCCTATCATAGGAGAGCGTCCAAACGAGGCGCGCGTCCTTGATGCCTTCTCGGAATGCCTGCATCAAGGTCTCGTCGGTGCAGCTTTCAACCTGCACGACGGCTCTGTCGAAGCGCTCAAGATACTTTTTTAGCGCCTCCGTTTCTCCTTGTTTGATGCCGAACAGGTGGGACGCTCCCAGCTTCCTGGTCTTCGAGCTTAGGAACGCGGCTGCGAAGGCGTCGGCCAGTTGCTTGAAGCAGCCTATCGACCCGGGGGCTAGCCTCCGGTACCACTGGCTTAAGCAAAATGATTTGCATAAGGCTGTCTCGTTGGCGTTCTGGATCAGCATGTGGGCTTGGTAATTCTCGATATGTTCATCTGCATCCGTGGAGCCGTCGTAAGGGTTCACGGATGGCATCTTGAACCTAGTCGGGTACGGAGACGCCATGATGAACGGAGTAAAGGGGGGGCCACCGCCCCAAGCTGGTCCATCCCGTACTGCTGGCCCACGAGCTGGTCGAGCTGCCGCTGGAGCTGGTCCAGTTTATTCCGGTTGTAGTCTTCATCCTTCGTAGGATTGTCGACAGAACGTTCTCGGCCTATGCGCCGATGGACTCCGGGCCTCCCCAAGCGATCGAAAACAGAGGTGGTGCTCCCCCTGACGTTCACGGTCTCCCGTACTCGGTCACCCGGCATACCGCCGGTCGCGGCCGGCGGCTCGGCAGCGGCTGAGCGGGTAGCCTGGGAGTGGCGGCTCCTCGACCGTACTCTACTCGGATCTGCCTGCTCCTGCGGCTGCCGTCTCGGGCTCTCGCAGCGCGTCCGATCGCTCCCTCGGCCACCCGTCGGTGAGGGGTTACGCGGTCGGCTGCCCGACCTGGGAGGTCTGCTCGGCGTGGACTCGGCCACTTCAGGCGGTTCCTCGGGGAACTGAACAACGTTGGCGTCCCGGCGGGTATCCATCAGTGCCCTTACTAGCTCGGTTAGGTCCCTGACGTTCCCGGCGAGAATCTCGGTCTGAGAGGGCCTTCGTCGTGCCCAGGCACCTCTTCCACGCTGGGTCCTCTGAGTCCCCCACGAGCCTGTAGGAGCCAGGTCGTCATCATGAAAATCCTGATTATCCTGCTCTGCCATGGCCTGTGGTTGGGCTCTTTGGGAGCGTTCGCGGTAAAAGGTTGATGTTGCTGGAAAGGCGCGTCGCCCTCCTTCTAGTGCCAAAATGTTGATGCCAGAAATGGTTCCGGCAGCAACACCCAATGTGATCGGGTATTCCGACTAATGCTCGCCAGTCGCTCCGCCGTCGATCACCTGCAAAAAGGAAGCACCTCGGAATGATGGGGACACCGGTGTGGTGTCTGCCGTGGGCACTCCGATGCTTAAGTCAGCAAGGATACTGATATGCAAGGGGAGAGGCAGAGTTTTGGCAAGGCAAAAATGACCATACCTGGAATTGAGGGTTCTTCCTCTTTTTATAGGTGTTCTTAGTGGGCCTGGGTGCTCGGGGCGACCCGACCGTATAGACCGCCTAGGGTACCCGGTGGATATGTAGGCCTGCAGGGGCTACTGGCCCAATGGGTTGGCACCACGTGGGGCCTGACTTGATGCGGGGGACAGAGGGATGGTTGTCTCTGACGCCCGTATGGGCAGATCCTGCCTGGGTAGGTGGCAGTTGTTGGTGATGTGATGTGCTGCAGAAGCAGGTGGATGGTCCCTGTAGCCGACAGGTACAGGAGCAAGGCTGGTGTCAGCTGTGAAAGAAGAGGGTTGGTCCAGGAGACCCATGCCGGTACTGGTTCTACTACTCGGATCCAGGTGCTCGGAGCACTACGCCGTTCGAGCATATGGCCTGTTCCGGCGAGAACAGGGGAGGTGGTCGGCCAAAGATCCTGTTCTCAGAGAACGTTCGGCTTTAAACATTGCCGAGTGCTGTCGGAGATGGTATTTTGTGGTCGGAGAATATTTCGATATCAACAACCGTAAAAGTTGAATTCCTCCTCACCATGTAGACCAAACATAACACAACGCTTTTGACAATCGATCTTAGCGTTGTACTTACATAAGAAGTTCATTCCTAAAATAACATCTTAATCCTGAAGTTTAATTGCAATGAGATCAACATAAAGTTCTCTCCCACAAATAACCACAGGAACATTTGGCATCCAAAAGTTGGATAACAGAACTTCTCCTGACGGAAGGAATGTTCTAAACGGTTGCTTAAAGCTATCGACACATCTTCCTAGTTTCTGGGCAAACTCCATTGATATGAATGAATGGGTGGCACCAGAATCAAACAAAGCAATAGCATCACATGTGGTGATAGAAATCTGACCTGTCACCACGTGAGAAGTTCCAGCCTCGGCATCCCCCTTGGTGTAAGCGTAAATCCTGGCTTGGGGTCCAGGAGCCTCTAGCCTCCCTTGTGCATTAGAAGTATCCTCAATCTTGACTTGCACAGCATGCAGCTGACTGCTCGCATTCCTGTTCGGATACTGGGGGTTCTGGTTCTGGTTGTTGAAGGTGCAATTCCTCGCGTAATGACCTTCCTTGCCACAAAGGTAGCAAGCATTTATTCCCAGTCTACATATTCTCAGGTGCTTCTTTCCGCATTGTGCGCACACTGGATAGTCATTATTATTATTACCCTCATTGCCTCGGTTACTTTTCTTTTGAGGGTAATTTCTCTGATGACCCTGGCCAGTAGCATTTTCCTTCCTTTTGTTATTTCCGAACTACTTAGAATGCTGGACCACATTACTAGTCTGGCCTTTCGCATATGCGTCCTGGTTTTGCCTGGGCTGTAGCTGTCTCTCCGTAGCCTTCTCCTCTTTCTTAGCCTTAAAAATCTGCGCCCTTGCCTCCTTATCTTGGTTGATCCAATACTCAGTCCTAATTGCCCGACTAATGCAGTCAGACACACTAGGGTTGGAGGGCTACTTCCTGCACTCACTTGCTTAGAAATGTCCGTCCGAAACATTCTCATCATTCGTCTTGTAATACCTAGATTTTTCAATGTTACTATTTCTTTTTAAAGAAATTAAATGTATACCATCAAGGTATTATTAAAAGAGAAGCTCGATTAAGAGTTTTCTTACATTTTATGAGTTTTCAGGATTAATAAAACTCAAAATGGACTATGTAGATTAGCAACGGACCTTTTAAGACAAAAGGGACGAAAAAGTACATGATTTTACGAAAGTCAAAATTTGACCGAAAAGTCGACTTTGATCAAGAAAGTCAAAGTTTGACCAAGAACGGTCAAAGGAGTGACTTTGCAGTATTATGTAATAAAGAATACTGTAAAAACCGTCTTTACGGTTGAGATAGCATGAATAGGCTTTGAAAACCACCTTAGAAAATCAAGCACACCTAGTAGGAATTAAAGACGAAAAAGGGTTCGGAAAAAAAATAAGAAAAATTTATACTGTCCATTTTTTTTTCAACAGATAAATTTTAGTTAAATAAATACTGTGTATAAGTGAACACGATATTGGAAATATCTGTGTAGCTCAAAAATGGACTGCTTAATGATGAGAATAGCCAAACAAGGCCTAAGGTGAATGACATCACCTTATCCTTTAATTATGACATCATAATCATTTAATTGGCTTGGAAAGAATTCTTTGGCTTGTTCACCAAGCATATGGCCGGCCACCTCCCACCTCACCCTCCCATTGTGCAATTTTTAGTTTTCATGGGGTTTTTGTGCAATTTGGCAAAGTTTTCAACCTCTATAAATAGGGGTGGTTGCTATTCACTTTTATTCAAAAATTTGGGGAGGTTCTTGCCAATTTTCTTCTTGAAAATCAGCAGCCAAGGAAGAGAGAAAGAGGAAGGAAAAACAAAAATTTTCAAGGGGGTTTTGCTTAGGGAGTGTTCGATTTTGGTGTGGATCAACCAAGGAGCCAAGAGAAAATTTTTGGGTCCCTAGCTAGGTTGAAGCCGTGGGCAAGGGAAGGCAAGGGAGAAAGGGGAGTTGCAATTTTCAAATCCTAACTTTGATCTAAGGTAACTTCCTTGAGCCCTAATCCTTTCATTAGGTTCAATTTGGAATTTTAAAAGGTGGTTCAATTTGGTTGTAAGGACATAAGCCCATTTTCCATTTTATGCCCTAGTATGGTTGTATGTGCTTGATTTGTAGATCTAGGGGTGTATGGCTTGAATTCTTGCATTGTTGTGCTTGTTTGTGATTGATTTTCATGCTTGATGCTTAGGGTTGTGTGTCCCCTGGTTTTGGTCCAAAATCTGCCCTAGGCAGTGTATGTTGGACTGCTAAGTTTAAGGGTGAATGGATGATGAATGGTTTGATTGTAATGCAAAGTTAGAACCATGCAAACCTAGGCTAGGTTAATGCGGGTTTTGGTTTGCATGGGCACGTTTGAGTTGCATGTTGGTTCATATGGGATGTTAGAAAACGCTGCATGTATGCTATCTAGGCTCCCGCGTGATCGGTTGAGTTAGATTACACGAAATAGGACGTAAAACGAATTTAAAACCTAAAACTGCCAGTTCGGGTACCAACTGGCCAGTTTCGGGAAAAGTGGAATTTGAGGCCTTTAGAGGCCGAACTGGGTGGAACGTAAAACATAAAAGTTGTTCAGAACGAGTTTTCCTAGAAGGCAGCGCGGGCCGAATCCCAAAATGAGGCTCCAATGGTCTCCGTTTTTACAAAAATCCGTGGCTAGTCTGCCCAGACCCAGTTTACAGGATCAGCTAGTTTCTAACAAAAAACTGACGCAAATACAAGCAGAACTGGATTTTTCTCAAAACACGAAAGTTTTAGGATTTTTCGAGAGCTAGAACTTTCGTGAAGACAACTTTTTTAAAATCAGAATAGATTTTTAAACTGACACGGTTTTATAAAGACTGTGCAGGGAATAGGAAATTCTTGTACAGGATTTTCTAAAAACAGTTCCGAAAAATTATATCTTTTCCCAAAACCACTGTTTTGACTAGGGAAGCTGTTCCAAAGGCAGTTTCCAGCCCTAAATGATTTTTCAAAAACCTATTTCAAGTATATGAATTTTTATGAGTTATGTAAAAGATTTTTGAAGTTAATTTACCCAAGTTTCCAAAGAAATGGAAAATGGATTTTTAAACCAAACTGGGTAAGTAAAATGATTTCAGGTAATAACCGGAAATAATATCCAAGTTACTAGGCCAAGGCCTAGAGCTCAAGTTTGACCCATATAGGGTTAACTTTGATTGATCAAGAGTCTAATTATAATTAACCTTAAGGGTTAGACAAGATAACCCTAAAGGATACTAAGATTAATAAATTGGGCTAAGATATAGGGTTAATTAAGGAAACCCAATAATTATAATAAAGCCCAAGGTTAGGAAGGTAACCTAACCCTAACAGTATGTATAGGGTTTAGCACATGAGGTTACTCAACGTAACCTCTTAAAGAATTAATTCATATTTGGTTGCTATTAATAATAGGGTTACTATTTGTAACCCAGTAAGACATCTAGTATTGGGAACATACAATTAGGATTATGTAAGCATGTTGGTTAGATTATCAACATTTCCGCAATACTGATTAGAACCTCACCTATGTCCTTCAACGAGCAGGAGGGAACCTGGAGCTGTACTCTGAGAAGAAGCAGCATAACGCAGGACATAGCAAGAGAGGTAAGTACAACCACCGCCTACAGCATAGGCTTTGTTGTGGTACTTGCCTAAGTATGTTAGATGTATGCTAGGAAAGTATGTTATGCAGTTGTTGATGCTTTATTGTATGTTATATGGTTGTTGCTATGTTATTGATATGCTATGTTATATGCCACTTTGATTCGATGTTGTATGCTAGGTTATGAAGTATGATAAGTAATGATATGTTATGAAATGTTATGTTACAATATGTTATGATATGTTAGAATCATGTTATGAGAGGATATATGATATGTTATGGCTATGATTGAGATAGAATCATGATTTAATTGTGTGAGACATCACAAAGCATGTTCACCAATTAATAAGAATAAGATCAAAATATGAAACGATGAAAGTTATAATGGCAAGCAAGTTTACCTGTGTCGTACCGACCCGCGTGAGGACGGGTTGAGCTATGGCAAGAGTAAGTCCATAGTTGCGCGCCCGGTACGGACACTTATGTTAAGGGGCCCATAAGTAAGATAAGAAATGAAAGTGAGTTAAGCATGAATTGAGCATAAAATAAGCATAAATGGACCATGCATTACGACATGTATGTTATGTTATGATGAATGAAGATAAGAAATGATATGATATGCATGATAAGTTAAGCTAGAATGTGTAAGGATAAATTATGTTTGTTTTTATCGCGGTATAGGATGTTGTACTTGCTGAGCGAAAGCTCACTGTCTTACGTTTATGCTGTAGGTAAGCAACCGTCAGCAATGGTTGATACAAGATGGAAGGGCATGGCGGGGCAAACTGTGAAATGTGGGAAAACTAGCTGCTACGCGTTTTGTTCTTTATGAATTTATGTTATGGTAAATATTTTGCTAAAGATACTTTTATATGTTGCACTCGTATGCCATATAAAAAAAAAAAATTCCGCTGTTTTCATAAGTATGTAAGTAAGTATAAGAAGTTCAGTATGTAAGTATGTATGTATGGTAACGGCCCGTGTTAGGCGGGTCGTTACACGTCTTACTTTCTCTTTTTCGTTCGGTATGAGTTCGGGGCATAGGCGGCCTAGCTGTTCAAATTTCTTAACAGCTTCCAGGACTGTCATCGATCCCTGTTTCAAACTATTGAACTCGTCCTGTTGAGCGGCAAGAATTTCACTGTTGTAGTACATCGTCTTAAACTCAGTCACAAAATCTTGCCAACTCATAGCCGCTACATTCCTACGCATTTGCACTGTTATCCACCAATGCCTAGCATCCTTTTTCAGTGCAAATGAGGCACAAAGAACCCTTTCCTGCTCCGTGAGTCCCATGAAATCCAAAATTACTTGGATGTCCATGAGCCAGTTATCAGCTTCTATTGGGTCCATAAGACCCTCAAACTCAGGCGCCTTCATCCGCCTGAATCGCTCGTACAATAAGTCTTCCCGAACTATGGGTGGGTTCGCTTGCATCCCAGCAGGTGCTAACGGAACTTCAAAATTCCGTGGAACCTCTTGACGAACCTCCAGTACCTGAGGCACTACCGGGGGTGCAGGGTTATCCTGTGGTGGAATTTCGTTTGCGCGAGGCACTTGGTTCAATCGGGCTATCTTCTCACGCTGTCGATTCGTTTCTTCCTGTTGTTGTAGCAATTGTTGTTGCAACATAGCTACAACATTCGCAAGATCTGGTTCTTGCGGATTCGGGTGGACTTGTGTGCGTGTACGCACCATCTTTTGACTCCTAATAAATATCAAGAAAAGATATTGTTATTCCGAATATCCTTTCTTCCATTCATATCCTATTACTCTTATCATATCATACCGTACTTAATCATATCGTAAAACATTATACAGAAATCCTTCGGGATTTCTTCATAACATATCATATCATAAACTTATCATAAACTTGTCATTTTATATATTTTTAAAAATACATCTTGTATATTATATACATAGTCAAAATGGGATGGAAGTGTCTACCACTTTACCGTCGTTCCTATCCTATATACAATCCTAACGTCAAAAAGAATAAAAGAACAAAAATCCGGCTTAGATCTAAACTATCTACTCCGTCGTCGCGTCGGAAAACACATCCCAATCCTCATCATCGAATGGGATCTCCTCAGGATCTTCCTCCTGCTCCTCGAGATCCTCTATCTCCTCCTCCTCCATGTCCTCAAACTCTGCCCACTCTTCTTCCTATATTTCTTGTTCTTCATCATCGCTCTCGATGAGGATTACCAGAGGATCATCAGGATCTTCCTCTGGGTTGACCGGAACATCATCAGGATCCATATCATCATCCAGTCCGGCCTCTGCCTCATGCGGAGGAATCTCCTGAAGTGGGACCACTGGAATAGGGTCCTCGGGTACAGCTGGGACTCCCTCGAATAACGGATCTGGAATACCGGCGTCGTCGACTGGATCCACATGATAAATATCCTCAAGGTCGGCTACCTGTACCATGTATGCTAGTACCTCTGCCTCTATAATGGCATCAATCATGTCCTCCAATGATACTCCTACTGCAGGAGCTGGGACAAAATACTTAACCTCCGGTGGTAGCCCGTCCCTGAGAATTTGCATCGCCCGCCACTTCAGATCAACTAACTTCTGGGGAATATAGGGCAACATTGCCTCTCGGAACCTACGGCAATAGTGGCCCATGGACTCATTTGGGTAGGCGTGCCACTCCGTAACAAAATCGAGATATCGCCTTCGATGCATATCACCGTAGATATCCGGGTCGCAGTACGGTGCGTTGGCCCCCTCATCAGGTGGAGGCCCATATCGTGCTATAATCCGGGCACGGAAATCCACCCATGGTCCTCCGTGAATAGCCTGGTCCCCCTGTGCTATCCACCATAATCTAGCGTCTCCTACTAAACATCTACTTGCTAATAAAACCTGGAGATGGGCTTTAATATGGCATATCCTGAAAATCGTCTCCATATCGAATAGCCATCCCGCTAATGATACTGTGCGCTGAGTCCCATCAAACAGTAAGGGTCGCAGCTCGAAAAATGCCACAGCACCATCTCGGTCCTCGTCCATAACTCGAATCCGGTTAAACGAATCTACCAAGTTACGAGTACATAATAAATATATGTCTATGCACTAAAATCATTCTTACTTACAATGACGGTGGCGCTGGCAGGCAGACTGTGAAACTGGAGGACAGGATCCCGCTCTGATACCAACTCTGTAACGACCCGTCTTACGTAGGCCGTTACCTTACTTATCTTACTTACTAAATTAACATACTTACTTACTTACTTATGCGGAAATATAGTACATTTTTTTTTTTTTACAACTTAAATCCATACTTTACTACTTACATATCAAACAATATACGTATGTACTAAATTAATATGTACTTTCAAAATTGTCGTAAAATAAAATAACTTGTATAATTAAACAATACATATATTTATTTCAAAACGCGTAGCTGTCTCCATCCCACGTTTCACAGATAGCCCTGCCAAGCCTCACCGCCTTGCATCAAGTAGTGCCAGTAGGAAGCTTACCTACAACATAAACATAAATTGTGAGCTTTCACCCAGTAAGTACAACTATTAATCCGCAAAAACATTTCATAAGAAAACCATGCATGAACCAATTATGCTTTCTTATGTTATCATAGTTTGGGGCCCCTACTTAACATAGTGTTCGTACCGTGGCGCGCAGTCATGGAGTGGTTGGGGCAGCCAGCCCAGTCCAACTCAAACCATGAACCAAACCTGACTTAGAGCAGGTCGGTACGACACGAGAAAACTTATCATACTTGAAAACTTTTTCTTAAAACAGTTCTTACTTAAAACATAGTTTTCTTCTTACCATATGAATTATTATTAGTGAACATGCTTCATGATGTCACAATAATAAACATACATCATACATACTACATAAATGCATGAACTTTAAAAACATACCAAGTCATAAAACAATTTTCTTGCATATGCTATAGGCGGAGTTGTACTTACAGTTTACTCTAGGTCTTGAGTTTTTGTCGGAACGACAGGTTACCTCAAATAGGTTACCTTCCTGTTTTCAAAAAGGAAGTAATATAAGAATCGTCCTATCTTACTATAAATTATTAAATGTTGGTACCCTAACCAACATTTATTAGTGACCTTAGTTAAATATCCCCCCCTATATGCTTAATGATATCCTTATTGGTTACTAAGTGTAACCCCTAGGGCACATGTCCCAATAGTAATCAAACAGTATCTTGTTTGATTACCTAATGGATCTTGGGCTTAAGGCCCAATAGTACTTGGTATCCTATTAGGTTACTATTAGTAACCTTAGGTATAGGCCAAGTTAGGTTTAAATTTTAAAAAGCCTGTTGGGCTATTAAGGCCCAATAATTAAAGTGGTATCCCTTATGGTTACCCTAAACAATCTTGGACTCAAGGCCCACTTACAACATTTGTTTCTAATCAACTTGGCCCAATTAAAATAAGGTAACCTTTCGGATTACCTTATGTTATCAATTAGCTTACTTTGCTTAATTATTTCTCTTCTTACAAAATTGAGTTTGATTAACCATTTAAAACTATTTTTTAAAATTAAGATGTCTAAGTTTTGAGAAAATTGCTGAAAACAGTCAACTTATCAGTGCATGTACAGGAATTTCCTATGCATGTACTGTTTTGAAATTCTTGAACCATAGCTTACTATTATGATTCAGTTTCACTTTAAAAATAGTTTTGGATTTTGAAAAAGTTTTCTTCATTAAAGTTTTAGATATTGAAAAACCCTACAACTTTTGTGTTTTGCTCAAAACCCAGTTCTGCCTCTAACTTATACTTTATCCTTGTTGAACCTGCCTAGCCGTGTACTTAGGTCTGGGTGGTCCAGGCTCTGGTTTTTATAAAAATGAAGGCCTTTGGAGCCTTATTTTTAAAAATTGTCCATGTTGCTCCCTATAATTTTCAATTTCCTACAACATTTCTTTTTTGCGTTTTCTCAAATTCAGCCTCTAAAGGCCTCAAAATGCCGTTACCAGATCACTGCCCAGTTTTCACCCCAACTGGCAGTTTTGGTTTCGGTTCGTTCTTACGTACAATTACGCACACCCTACCTCAAACGGTCGTAACCATGAGCCTATATCAAGCATGCATCACATAATCTAACGTTCTCATGATCATTTCATTCATTCACCATCATTCAATCATAATCAAACCCATTTGGTGATTTTCACCAAACATGGGTTTTCTAGGGTTTTCTTGAACCCTAATTCATCATACAACCATTCAATTTCATAAACATTCATTCAACATCAGTCCTAAGCATATGGGGACATATAACAAACACCTAATGGTCACACACATAAAATACATAATTTCTAGAGCATACAATCCAAAACATACACCAAACCGTAACATAAGCATACCAAAACTTAAATCAAGCACATTCTAAGCAAACCAACTAAAATAAGGACATAATTGGGTGAGCTTAAGCTCTTACAACCAAACTGAAAATACATAATAACTTGGCTTAAAACTTGAATAGAAAGGCTTAGGAGTTGAGAGAATTACCTCTAAACCGTGGAGATAATCTCTAGCTTGGATTCCGAAATTTTTTTTCTAGCTTTCACTCACTAAAATCTGACCACACTCTCTTGGGTTTGGCTGTCTATGGGGTTCGGCTGAAGGAGAGGAAAGGAGAAGAAAAATGGCCAAAGTTTGGGGAAATTTTTCAATAAAATGAGGCAAAAAGTCACCCCCATCATACCTATTTATAGGTGTAATTTTAATTTCTTTCTTGATTTATTTTTATTCTCTAAATTGCACTCCAAGCCTTACAAAAACAATATTTGCTGAAAAGTCCTCAAGAGGTGGCCCGCCACTAGATGATTCCAAGAGCCAAAGTTATCTATTTGTAATACTTTCCAATTTTTTCAAAAAATCAAATAATTACATAATTATCATGTGATGAGTTGTCACCCACTAAGGCTTTGTTTGGCTTTCTTTTCTTAAAAATAGTCTATTTTCATACTAATGTGATTATAACTAATACTGTTTTCAACTAAAACAGTACTGTCATACTAAACTGCAGTCCGAAATATATCTGCGTTTAACTGGACTGCGTATAGGTTTTTCTTAGGACTTAAAGCTAATTAGTCCTTATTGTCCTAAATATTGTGCTTGATTTTTCTAACATGATTCCGTACCTTATTCTTACTTATCTATCCGTAATGATGGTTTTTCACAGTATAATTTCCATACTGCATATTATATTGCAATACCGCCTCAATCTTATCTTAGATCTTTCTGGTCAAACTTTGACCGGAATTCAATCATGCATAAATCCTAATTCTGATAACTCAGATCAGGCAATTCATATACTTATACATAATACAAACTTTGATTCCTTGAGAAACAAGAAATCAAAATTTGTAACAAAGTCGGTTATTACAGGACACATAGCAAGTCAATGTCCAAACAAGCAGGTCATGGTATTGCGAGACAATGGTGAAATTGTGACCGACAATGAAGATTCTGACACCAACGACATGCCACCATTGGAGGACGTTTCCGAATAGGAGTATTTAGCCCCTGATGCATTGACATTGGTGGCAAGGAGAGCATTGAGCTTGCAAGGAAAAGAAGGTAAAGAAGTGAAGTGGGAGAACATCTTTCACACTAGATGTTACGTCAAAGACAAAGTATGTAGTGTGATTATTGATGGTGGTAGTTGTACTAATGTTGCAAGCACAAGAATGGTGGAAAAATAGGGACTGCCCACATTGAAGCACCCTAAACCGTACAAGTTGCAATGGTTAAATGATAGTGGTGAGGTAAGGGTGAACAAGCAGGTGTTAGCTGCGTTTCAAATTAGTAAATACGAAGATGAAGTGTTGTGTGATGTAGTACCAATGCAAGCGGGACACTTTTTGCTAGGGCGTCCATGGCAGTTTGATAGGCGTGTGAAGCATGACGGCTTTACAAACAAATACTCCATTGTACTTAAATCAACGATCAATCACTCTTGTACCATTGACACCGCAACAAGTATATGAGGATCAAGTGAGATTGCAAAAAGAGAGTGATCAAAAAAAGAAAGAGAGTGAACAAAAGAAAAAGAGTGAAAATCAAAGAGAGACCGAGAAAAATGAGAAAGAAACTCAAAATTCGGCCATTGAGAGAATATCATAGAGAAAACAAAAGAATTTATATGCAAAAGCAAGTGAAATTAAGCGATCAATGTTTTCAAATCAACCGATGATAGTACTTTTGTACAAAGAGGCATTTTAAACAGTAATGAACTTGACCTTACTTTGCCTAGTTCTATTGTTTCTCTTTTGCAGGACTATGAGGATGTCTTTTTTGAGAAAATGCCATATGGATTACCTCATATCTGAAGGATTGAACATCAAATTGATTTTTTTCCCGGTGTGACAATTCCGAACCGACTAGCCTATAGGAGCAATCCCGAGGAGACAAAGGAGCTTCAAAGGCAGGTAAGTGAGTTCATGGAGAAAGGGTACTTGAGGGAGAGCATGATCCCATATGCCGTTCTGGTTTTACTTGTACATAAGAAGGATTGAACTTGGAGAATGTGCATTGATTGCTGAGCTATCAACAACAATACGGTAAAGTATTGACATCCTATTCCTCGCTTAGATGACATGTTAGATGAGATGCATGGAGCTTGTGTGTTTTCGAAAATTGATTTGAATAGTGGATATCATCAAATACGCATGAAAGAAGGTGATGAATGGAAAACTGCCTTTAAAACAAAATATTGTTTGTATGAGTGGTTAGTAATTCCTTTCAGCATAACTAATGCACCGAGCACATTTATGAGATTAATGAACCATGTATTGCGTGCATTCATTGGCAGATTCATTGTTGTTTATTTTGATGATATTCTCATTTATATCTAAAACTTGGATGATCATGTTGTACATTTACAATCAGTTTTGGATGTGCTTAGAAAAGAAAAGTTATTTGCTAACTTAAAGAAATGCACCTTTTGCACCGCTAAGCTTGTGTTTCTTGGTTTTGTTGTGAGTGCACAAGGAATATAGGTTGACAAGGAGAAGATTCGTGCAATTCAAGAGTGGCTGAGTCCCACAAGCATAGGTAACGTACAGAGTTGTCATGGACTCGTTAGTTTCTACCGGCGATTTGTGAAAGACTTTAGTACTTTGGCCGCACCACTCACTGAGGTAATAAAGAAAAATGTTGGCTTTAAGTAGGGTGAAGAGCAAGAGAAGGCGTTTCAGATCATTTAGAAAAAATTGACAAACGCTCCCTTATTATCTTTACCTGACTTTGACAAAATGTTTGAGATTGAATGTGATGCTTTCGATGTAGGTATTGGCACCGTACTTATGCAAGAAAGACGACCAATTGCAAACTTCAGTGAAAAGCTAAGTGGGGTAGCTTTAAACTACCCAACTTATGATAAGGAATTGTATGCATTGGTCCGAGCTTTGGAAACATGACAACGCTATCTATGGCCCAAGGATTTCGTGATTCACACTGATCACGAATCATTGAAGCACTTGAAAGGGCAACACAAACTGAACAAGAGACATGCTCGTTGGGTGGAGTTCATTGAGACGTTTCCATACGTCATCCAATATAAGCAAGGTAAGGAGAATGTGTTAGGATTGCCTAAGACTAAACGTGGGAGAGATTCAATTTTTGTGGTTGTGAATAGATTTTCTGAGATGACAGACTTTATTCCATGTCACAAAACAGATGATGCCTTGTATGTTGCTGATTTATTCTTTAGGGAGATTGTGAGATTACATGGCATGCCTAGGATAATTATTTCGTATAGAGATGCTAAGTTTTTGAGCTACTTTTGGAAGACTTTGTGGTGTAAGTTAGGTACTAAGCTATTATTTTCTACTACTTGTCACCCATAAACTGATGGTCAAACCGAAGTAGTAAATAGGACTTTGTTTACTTTGTTGAGAGCAATCATTAAAAAGAACATCAAAACATGGGAAAAGTGTTTCCCACATGTTGAGTTTGCTTATAACAGATCTGTTCATTTTGCTACTAAATTTTCACCATTTGAAATTGTGTATGGATTATTTAATCCATTAACTTCATTAGATTTGTCTCCTTTACCTCTGACTGAGCGTGTTTATTTAGATGGGAAAAAGAAAGCTGAATTTGTCAAGTAGATTCATGAGAAAGCAAGACTCAACATTGAGCGAAGAACGGAGCAGTATGCAACACAAGCCAAGAAGGGGAGTCACAAACTAATTTTTGAACCCAGAGATTAGGTTTGGTTTTATATGAGAAAAGAGATATTTCCGGTGCAAAGACATTCCAAATTGCTTCCAAAAGGAGATGGTCCTTTTCAAGTCCTAGAGTGCATCAATGACAATGCTTACAAGCTAGATTTACCGAGTGAGTACAATGTAAGTGCTACATTTAATGTTACTGATTTGAGTCCTTTTGATGTAGGTGATGATTTGACGGCAAATCCTTTTCAAAAAGGAGGGGAATGATGCAAATCATAGCACAACTTCAAGGGATTTGGTTCAAGTTCCAATTGGACCTGTTACGAAAGCACAAGCAAAGAAGTTCAAAGATGTACTCAACGGACTGATTCAAGAGGTTTGGACTCAAGCAAATTCGTAGAGGCCCATTGAGCATGGTCCACGTGTTCAACAAAGATGCATCTGTTGGGATCTATATGTGCCCTAAAGATAGAAAATCAATTACAGGGATTTTCTGTAAATATGACATTTTGATATTAATAAAAAGAGGTTATTCATGTTTAATAAGTAGTGTCCTATTTACTTTTATTAGTTGATTGTATGATTATTTTGAGCAAACATAAATTACTCCTAGACTGTTGGTAGTATATCTGATTACCATATGTATACAGGGTATACATAGAAGACGTGGTAATTTGATAACAGTCTAAATAAATGGTCCGCAATCGATGGAATAAGATTTGGGGATCTTATTTATGATAAGATTGTAAAGATTGTCTACTTCCTTGGAGGGATGGTTTGTCTTGACTATCGGATTGGTTTCAAGTAGAAACTTTAATGTATACCAGTATTGAGGTATGACATTGGACTAGACCTAAGGTGTTAATTGATTTGGTTTAATAATTCCGTTTATAAGAATCAATGACGCTTTGATTATCATCCTGCATTAATCTTAATCTTAAAATGAATACTTGAGTTTGCATTCATGACTTACGCACCTTGATCCATTATAGGTGAGACACTGATAATTGATGGTCAATATACTTGTGTTTTGGATGTATGACTTGTGGATGGAGAGATCAAGATTCATAGATACGGAATCCATAGCTATCTTAACGATAGTACATGTTATCTACTTAAAGGCATTATTCGGGAATTGAAAGATAATATAACAAGATCTTGGCCATCGGTTTACTTTGTGTTCTCTGATGATTTACCGATTTTATGGCTTTACAATTGGTGGTTCTTTCATTGGAGAATAATAGAACTTTAAGTTAAAATG
The DNA here is from genome assembly GCA_009761775.1 of Ficus carica. Lineage (NCBI taxonomy): Eukaryota > Viridiplantae > Streptophyta > Magnoliopsida > Rosales > Moraceae > Ficus > Ficus carica. The sequence continues at coordinate 455,582 of VYVB01000414.1, forward strand.
ATTGAAAAGGTAAAACGGAAAGAGTCCTTAATTCAATCGTGGATAATATATGGGGATCAAGCAAGCGATGAATAAATCATGGAAAAAACACTGTGTTAGAGAGCTTTCGTAATACGGTATGTAAACAGAAGTTCAGCTTCAGACTTTTAGTGGAATAGTCCTGAAGTTGATAATTGATGAATAATTAATCTGGGATTAATTTTTCACAATTATAGGAGTCTCTTTATATATTTCCATCGGATCCCTCTACTAGCTCATATAGTTCCACGAAGCGTCTCGGGATTTGTTCCTAATGAGATCAATAAATTAAATGTAAATTTAATAATGTTTATTAAGACATGGTACTCTCTAACAGCAATTCTGAAAAATGATTGGACATGTGAAATTAATGTAGACAAATAATTTGATTTGTCAACATATGATTGGTTGTAAATAAAATAATTATTTGTTAATTATTTTGGTTAATTGAATTTTGAAAATAAGGTTGTGTTTGAATTATTTAATTTTTAAAAACAAAATTTTTCTCGCCTAATTATAGGGCATGTTTTTTTTTTTTAATGGATGGAGGGAAGAAGATTTTGTTTCAAAATTGTTTAAATATATTACAAACATTAAATTATTAATTGATTTAAATAATGGTGCTTATTTGATAGATTTTCTTTTCTTAAATAATGGTGCATGTTTTTTTTTTTTTTTTTTTTTTTTTTTGTGGAAAGGAAATCTAAAATATTCCATTTATTTAAATTAATTAAATATAGATAATGTTTGTAGAAAATATTTATTTAAATTCAAATAAGAAAATCTTATTTAAATTTAAAGGTTTAAAAGGAGTTTGAATCTAGATAGGATTAGGACTTTTTGACTAGTCTAGATTCTTGATTTAAATTTGAACCACCAATCAATATCCACATGAGGTGGAGCACGAATTTTTTGACTTTCTCCTAGCAAAAAGCCGTCCATAAGGTTTAAAGAACCTAGCCCGAAATTTGAATGATCTTTTGGTACAAAAGATTATCCAGAAAAATACTTATTAATTATTTTTCAAGTAAGAGATATTTTTGAAAAAGGATTGGAATATTATATAAAGGCTAGGGGTTCTTGAAAAAACTAACCCTCATATCATACTTATAGGTGGACGGTTTTTGGGAGAGAGAAAAATGCCAAAATCTAGGTTTTTGTGCTTGAGAAAAATCCGTCCTTCTTGGGTGTGAGAAAAAGAGAGAAATTTTCATTGAATCAAAACTGTGAGAAAGGATAAGCCAAGTGATATTTTTCATTGAAGGTTAACCGGTTCCTGTTTTGTAGTTTTGAAAAACGAACCCAGATCGAATTCTCAACGAGGTACATCGGAATTGAGAAGGTGGGATCTAGACTTCGGAAGAATTACCGGACACGTGGATTCATAACACTTGTGCCCACACACACTCTGAGACATGGGGACTCGAGAATAGTAGAGAAGACACGTTGGTCGACACTTTAGCAATTCCAAAATCCGAGAAACAAGGTACGTTTGATCATGTATTTAATTTATTGTTATATATATCATGAGCTTCTTTTCTGAATTGACATAAAAATTTTAAAACTTCCGCTGCGCCGTAACTCTAATATCGGAACCGTTTTTTTCAACAATTGGTATCAGAGACAACTCATGATCATGTATATAACATAAATTATTTGATCAAATAAATTTCTCTCTATGCATTAATGAAATATTTTAGAGAGTTGACACTCTAGGTTTTATTTTGTGTATGTTAAATATATTGTGAATGGATGTATGGATGAATGAATGATTTATATATATATTTTTAAATATATGATGCTTGTTCAATTTTACCGGTTATGATTCTACAGAGGTTAGAATTTGTATCTAAGTTTTTCAAGTGTAATAGATGCGGTCTATTATCACCACTAGGCCGTTCTTTCAATTCCTAGAATTTTTGTAAGCCGGAAACGGCATAGGATTTTTTTCGTAAATTCAGACTATGATGGATTCAAGGAGATTGAAGATGAACGAAGCTATGGAAATTTTTAAAGGATGTGATATTTTTTTTAAAATTTGGAAATTTTAATTAATTCAAATTTCATAATTGGCCTTTTTTTTGTGGAAGAAAAATCACATTAAATCTTTTTGAAACTTTTAATTTTCTAATGATACGTGATCTTGATAATTTGGAAAATCAAAAATCAAAATTTAAATTTAAATTTAATGGACGTTTTTATTAAGAATTTTAAAATTTTATGATTTTAATTAAATTTGAAAAATCACATTTTTTTTTGAAAAATTTAAAATTTGAATTTAAAATTAAAAACGTGTTTTATTTAAATTTTTGATATTTTGTAATTTTGATTAAAATTAAAAATTACATATAATCTTTTTAGAAATTTAAATTTAATTTAAATTTGAAAGGACGTGACATTGGAGAAAGACGACACATTAAAGAAGGATACAAGGCATGGATCTACAAAAGAAGACCGATATATGTTTCGGTTAATTTTTGTAAATTTTGCAATTTTTCTTTTCTCTAGGATGGAATCATGATCCACGGCTATTTACATATTTTGCAAATCATGAATGATGCGATGCTAGATAAATATGTTATACCATTTCGTGATGTATTATTGATAACATGCCATATAGACTAGGGAGTGCCACTCAATAAATATTGTTTATGCATGAAAAACAAAAACCCTAATTCAAAAGATTGAGTGGGAGAAGGTTTTACACACTAAGATCTACGGCTTCCATCGTTGGTCCAATAGTTACACATGGTAGTGCCTACTACTCGAGTTCGACCCGGGAATTCCCTTCGGATATGTATCTTACCTAGAGCGCCCAATGATTTGGATTTCCGAAAGGATAACAATTTTGGACCTATTTTATGTTTAGATCACCCATCGGTGACGGATGTAAAATATTGATTCAAAATTGAAAACGATGGTTATACACTCATGCTACTTTATTTATTAACCCTCCATCGAGGCTCTGATATTTAAAGTAGTGGCCATATAAGCGATAGTTAATATATATTTAATGGGGTTATGCTCTATGGATGAATATGTATTAATCGGAGGGGATCCGTGTTCTTGGCTAGTTCTTCCATGACTACCCCTCGGTAGCTTGAAAAGCAGAAGCTAGGAATTATCGTTGTAAGACATGTGTTTTTTAAGGGCTTTACACATAAACATTTAGATTGCATATATATCTTTTTGTTTCATTACAAAACCAAATTAAAAAAAAAATAAAAGGATGTTTGCTCGTACTTATTACATGTTTTCTTATTATAGATCAAAATGTCGAGCCCATTATCTGTGATACTTACGCAAAACAAATTAATCGGTGATAATTTTAATGACCGGAAAAGGAACTTGCTTATCGTCTTAAACTTTGAGAAACACAGTTTCGTCCTTACCCAACCTCGATCGCCCACGCCTGATATCGATGTTCCTGATATGGAATTTGTAGCGCTTGAGCGCTAGGACAATTCCAACCTTAGTGTTATGTGCTATATTCGGACGAGCATGTCTAACGTGCTCCAGAAACAGTATGAAGACCATGAAACTGCTATGCAGATCATGGATAACCTGGAGGAGATGTTTGGGGAACAAACTATCCAGGCTAAGACCGATGTTATCAAAGGTCTCATGAACTGTAAGCAAAAGGTTGGAACACCCATCAAGGAGCACATGATGAAAATCATGGCTTATTTGTCTGGGGCTCAGGCAAATGGGGCTGAGATCGATGCTGCAACTCAATTGATCATGGTTTTTCAAACCTTGTCCAAGGATTTCGATTTTTTTTAGACATCCTACAACCTTAATCGGAAGGAGATGTCTCTAACGGAATTGATGAAAGAATTGCAAGCCTTTGAGAACATATTCAAGGGTTCTGGATTTAAGGCTGAGGCAAATGTGGCTGAATCTGGTTCTCATGCACCTAATCCCAAAAGTAAGAAGGAAAAGGGGAAGAACAAGGGGAACAAACCTGCAGCGAAGGCACCTACTCCTAAGAAGTCTACCAAGACTAAGAAGCGGAAGGTAGATCCTAAGAAGGCTAAATGCTTTTTCTGTGGGAAGAAGGGACATTTCAAGAAGGATTGCAGAGACTACCTGACTATGCAGAAGCAAAGAGGTAATTTTGAAATCATGTATCTTGAGGCTTGTTTAGTGGAAGAATCTAAGGACAATTGGGTTATAGATTCTGGAGCTGCTAACCATGTTTGTATTTCTCTGCAGGGGTCCAAGGTAACGAGAAGTCTGCGTGAGGAGAACTTCAAGTTAAGAACAGGTGATGGGACGTTGGTGCGAGCTGAAGCAGTGGGAGAAGTGCATCTTTATTTTGATGAATTTAGATTTATTATTTTGAGACATTGTTTTTATGTTCCTAGTTTTAAGAGGAACCTAATTTTGGTAGCTTGTTTGATTAAAGACTCATATTCGGTTTATTTTAATAATAAAGCTGTTATTAGGAAAAACAATTCTCTTATCTGTAATGGATGGATGCATGGAAATCTTTATTTTGTCAAACCTAAGAAGCACTCACTGCTTGATACAGATTTGGATAGGAACTCTAAAAGACATAAGTCTTCTCACTCTAACAAATCATATCTTTGGCTTTTACGACTAGGTCACGTAGGCCTTAACAGAATTCAAAGGATGATAAAGGAAGAATGCCTTGACTTGTACGAGATTAAACCTTGGCCACAATGCAAATCCTGTTTGGAAGGCAAGATGACCAAACGGCCAAGAATAGTCGTGTCGAGAAACTTTTAGAACTTGTGCATACGGATGTTTGTGGTCCCATGAACATAGAAGCACGTGGTGGGTATGAGTATTATGTCACATTTATTGACGATTACTCGAGGTATAGATATTTCTATTTGATGACCCACAAAAGCGAAATCTTTGACAAGTTTAAAGAATTTCGGACTGAAGTGGAGAAACAATTAGGCAAGTCCATTAAGTCACTTCAATTGGATCGAGGTGGAGAATATCTATCAGATGAGTTCTTAGGACATTTGATAGAGAACGAGATACAATCCTAATTGACGGCACCTGGAACTCCTCAACAGAATGGTGTAGCTGAGAGAAGAAATAGGACCTTATTGGATATGATTCGATTTATATTGAGTTACTCCACATTACCTTTGTCGTTTTGGGGACACGCCATACAGACTGCATGCTATCTTTTGAATAACGTTCCCTCCAAATCAGTTCCTAAAACTTTTTTCGAGTCATGGACGAGTAGGAAACCTAATTTGAATCATATTCGAATTTGGGGTTGTTCGGCACACGTCCTGGATAAGTAAGTGAAGAATTTGGAGTCACGATCAGAAGTGTGCTTGTTTGATAGCTATCCAAAAAGGACAAAAGGTGACATGTTTTATAATCCGAAGCAAAATAAAGTCTTCGTCTCCACACATGCAATATTCCTTGAGGAAAGTTACATGGAAGATTTTAAATCTCGTAGCAAAGTGGTGCTTGAGGAGATGACTTCGAGTTCAGATGTTCCTAAAGTCACTGAAAACCCTGTGGAAAAACCGCTAAAGAATCAACAACCACGGGAGCATTGTCGTAGTGGGAGAATTGTCAGGGAACCTGAAAGGTATATGTTCAATGGTGAAGTCTTTGAGGCAGAATCCATTGAACATGTTGTTGATCCGGCTACGTACAAGGAAGCTATGAAAGATGTTGATTCTAGTATTTGGCAAAAGGCAATAAACACCGAGATGGAATCCATGGATTCCAACGGGGTCTGAAAACTTGTAGACTTACCCCAAGGCATAAAACCGATTGGGTGTAAGTGGGTATACAAGAGGAAGAGAGGTGTGGATGGGAAAGTGGAAACTTTCAAGGCAAGACTTGTGGCAAAGGGCTATACACAGAAAGAAGGAATCGACTATGAAGAAACCTTCTCGCCTGTAGCAATGCTTAAGTCAATCCGCATTCTTTTATCCATTGCAGCTGCTCTCGATTATGAGATATGGCAAATGGATGTCAAGACAGCTTTCTTGAATGGATTTCTTGAGGAAGATAACTATACGATACAACCAGATGGGTTTAAGGCAAAGGGCCAAGAAGACAAAGTATGCAAGTTGCTCAAATCCATCTATGGATTAAAGCAAGCATCTCGTTCTTGGAATATTAGGTTTGATCAAGCGATCAAAACCTATGGATTCGAACAAAACGTTGATGAACTATGTGTTTATAAACGTATCAAGAATGAGAAGGTGGTTTTCCTTGTACTTTATGTGGATGATATATTGCTTATTGGAAACGATGTTGCAACATTATCATCTGTCAAAGTTTGGTTGGTCAAATAGTTTGACATGAAGGACTTAGGAGAAGCTAGTTATGTTCTTGGAATTTAACTCTTTAGAGATAGAAAGAACAAAACGATAGCACTCTCCCAAGCTTTATACATTGATAAAGTACTTAAGAGGTTTTCTATGAAAGATTCCAAGAAAGGTGCCCAACCTTTCAGAATGGGAATCAAGCTTTCTAGAGATGACTGTCCCAAGACATCGGAGGAAAGGGAGTGTATGAAAGATGTACCTTATGCATCTGCGGTAGGTAGTCTTATGTATGCTATGTTATGCACTAGGCCTGATATTTGTTTTGCGGTTGGTATAGTAAGTCGATATCAGTCGAATCCGAGACCGAACCATTGGGCTGCGGTCAAGCATATACTCAAGTATCTACAGAGAACAAGGAAATATATGCTTGTGTATTTCGGTTAGGACCTTGTTCCTATAGGGTACACAGATTCTGATTTCAATCAGAACAGGATTCGAGAAAATTGACTTCAGGATCTGTCTTTACCCTTGGAGGTGGTGCCGTTGTGTGGAAGAGTGTTAAGCAATCTTGCATTGCTGACTCGACCATGGAAGTCGAGTATGTGGCTGCCAGTGAGGAATCTAAGGAAGTGGTATGGCTCCGCAGGTTCCTTGGTGACCTTGAAGTCGTTCCTGGTATGGATAAAGCTATGGTGCTTTACTGTGACAACAGTGCAGCAGTAGCTAATACCAAGGATCCTAGGCATCATAAGAGGAGTAAGTATATTGACAGAAAATATCACATTATCAGAGGCTTTGTTGAAAGTGGATATGTGATGATTTGTAAAATCGCATCAGAGGACAATCTTGCCGACCCGTTCACGAAGACTTTGGCGGCCAGAAGATTCGATGAACATGTCGAAGGCATGGGGATGTGCAATATGTCACATTTACTCGCTTAGGACAAGTGGGAGATTGTTGGGATCTATATGTGCCCTAAGAATAGAAAATCAATTATAGGGATTTTCTGTAAATATGACATTTTGATATTAATAAAAAGAGGTTATTCATGTTTAATAAGTAGTGTCATATTTACTTTCATTAGGTTATTGTTTGATTATTTTGAGCAAACATAAAATACTCCTAGGCTGTTGGTAATATATCGGATTACCATATGTATACGGGGTATACATAGAAGACGTGGTAATTTGATAATAGTCTAAATAAATGGCCCGCAATCAATGGAATAAGATTTGGGGATCTTATTTATGATAAGATTGTAAAGATTGTCTACTTCCTTGGAGGGATGGTTTGTTTTGACTATCGGATTAGTTCCGAGTAGAAACTTTAATATATACCAGTATTAAGGTATGACATTGGACTGGCCCTAAGGTGTTAATTGATTCGGTTTAATAATTCCGTTTATAAGAATCAATGATGCTTTGATTATCATCCTGCATTAATCTTAATCCTGAAATGAATCCTTGAGTTTGAATCAATGACTTATGCACTTTGATCCATTATATGTGAGACACTAATAATTGATTGTCAATATACTGGTGTTTTGGATGTATGACTTATAGATGGAGTGATCAAGATTCATAGATACGGAATCCATAGCTATCTTAACGATAGTACATGTTATCTACTTAAAGGCATTATTCGGGAATTGAAAGATAATATAACAAGAACTTAGCCATTTGTTTACTTTGTGTTCTCTGATGGTTTACCGATTGTATGGCTTTACAATTGGTGGGTCTTTCATTGGAGAATAATGAAACTTTAAGTTAAAATAATTGAAAAGGTAAAACGGAAAGAGTCCTTAATTAAATCATGGATAACATATGGGGATTAAACAAGCGATAAATAGATCATGAAAAAAGCACTGTATTAGAGAGCTTTCGTAATACGGTATGTAAACAGGAGTTTAGATTCAAACATTTTGTAATAACCCAAAATTTTGATGAACTTATGATTTCCTTATAGACAAGGAAAATCTAAGACTGAATCATGTATGTCGATATGAAGCTCATGATCTGAGTTAAATATCAGTATATTTTGAGTTCTCGGTTAATTAGCTACGAGACTCAATAATAGGTTGCTTAGTCAAGCATGAGGCCTTTTTGAGTAAAAGGGCAAAATAGGAATTATGATTTTTATTTTGTCAAAGTTTGACCAGGTTGACTTTAGGTTTGACTGAGACGGTACTGCTGTAATGACCCGTTTTACATAGGCCGTCACCGTACTTATCTTACATAATATTTTAACTTACTTACTTACTTATGCGGAAATAAACTACTTTTAAAAAAAAAAAAAAAAAAAAAACTGGAATCAAAACTTTACTACTTACATATTTAATAATATACGTACGTACTTAATTAGTATTTACTTTTCAAAATTGTCATAACGTAAAATAACTTGTGCTAAATAAACAATACAAATATTTATTTCAAAACACATAGCAGTCTTCATCCCACGTTTCACAGATAGCCCTGCCAAGCCTCACCGCCTTGCATCAAGTATTGCCAGTAGGAAGCTTACCTACAGCATAAACGTAAGTTGTGAGCTTTCGCCCAGCAAGTACAACTATTAACCCGCAAAAATAAAACTTAATAAAGCAATGCATGAGCCGATTATGCTTCATTATGCTTTCATAAGTTAACATAGTTTTGGGCCCCTATTTAACATAAGTGTATGTACCGTGGCACGCAGTCATGGAGTGGTTGGGACGGCCAGCTCAGTCCAACTCAAATCATGAACCAAACCTGACCTAGGACAGGTCGATACGACACAAGAAAAATTTACTTAACATCATACTTGAAAACATTTTCTTAAAACAGTTCTTACTTAAAACGTAATCTTCTTCTTACCATATGAACTATTATTGGTGAACATGCTTCATGATGTCACAATAATAAACATACATCATACTTATCACATAAATGTGTGAACTTTAAAAACAACCATGCAACGTAGTAAAACAATTTGCCTATGCTGTAGGCGGAGTTGTACTTACAAGTTACGCTAGGTCTTGGGTTTTGTCATTCCGACAGGTTACCTCAATAGGTTACCTTCCTGTTTCCAAAAAAGAAGTAAGATAAGAATCATCCTATCTTACAATATATTATTTCATTTAATGTTGGTACCTTAACCAATATTATGTGTAACCCTAGTTATATGTCCCCCTCATATACCTTAATGATATCCTTATTGGTTACTAAGTGTAACCTTAGGGCACATGTCCCAATAGAAATCAAACAGTCTCATGTTTGATAACCTAATGAACTTTGGTCTCAAAGCCCAATGGTACTTGGCATCCTATTAGGTTACTATTAGTAACCTTAAGTTTAGGCCCAAGTTAGGTTTAAATTTTAAAAAGCCTGTTGGGCTACTAAGGCCCAATAATTAAAGTGGTATCCCTTATGGTTACCCTAAATAATCTTGGACCCAAAGCCCAACATACAACATTTGCTTCTTAATAACTTGGTCTAATAAAATTAGGTAACCTATCGGATTACGTTAGGTTACCAATTAGCTTACTTTGTTTAATTATTTCTTTTCTTACAAACTGAGTTTGATTTTCCATTTAAAACTGTCTTTTAATGAAAATGTCTAAATTTTGTAGAAATTTGCTGAAAACAGTCAAATCATCAGTGCATGTGCAGGAATTTTCTGTGCATGCACTGTTTTGAAATCCCTGTACTAAAGTTTACTATCATGATTTAGTTTCATTTTAAAATCTGTCTGGATTTTGAAAAAGTTTTCTTCACAAAAGTTTTAGATATTGAAAAACCCTACAACTTTTGTGTTTTGCTCAAAACTCATTTCTGCCTTTAACTTATACTTTTTCATTGTTGAATCTGCCTGGCCGTGCATATGGGTCTGGGTGGTCCAAGCTCGGGTTTTTGTAAAAATGAAGGCATTTGGAGCCTTATTTTTAAAAAAATGTTCGAGTTAACCCTATAATTTTCAATTTCCTACAACTTTTCAGTTTTGAGTTTTCTCAAATTCAGCCTCTAAAGGCCTCAAAATATCTTTTCCAGATCACTGCTCAGTTTTCACCCGAACTGGCAGTTTTGGTTTCAGTTCGTTCTTACGTAAAATTATGCACACCCTACCTCAAACGGTCACAACTGTGAGCCTATATCAAGCATGCAGCGTATAATCTAACATTTTCATGATCATTCATTCATTCACAAACATTCAATTATCTACTCAAACCCGTTTGGTGATTTTCACCAAACTTGGTTTTTTTTTAGGGTTTTTTTTAACCCTAATTCATCATTCATACATTCAATTTCATAATCATTCATTCAACATCATTCATTGGCATATGGGGACATATAACAAACACCTAATGGTCACACACACAAACCCCATAATTTCTAGGGCATACAATCCAAAACATACACCAAACCGTAAATTAAACTTACTAAAACCTAAATCAAGCACATTCTAAGCAAACCAACTAAAATAAGGACATAATTGGTGAGCTTAAGCTTTTACAACCAAACTGAAAATACATATAAACTTGGCTCAAAACTTCAATAAAAAGGCTTAGGAAATTGAGAGAATTACCTCTAAACCGTGGAGATAATCTCAAGCTTGGATTCCGAAATTATATATATATTTTTCTAGCTTTCCTTCACTAAAAATCCGACCACACACTCTTGGTTTTTCTTTCTATAAGGTTCGGCTGAGAGAGAGAGGAAGTGAGGAGAGAAATGGCCAAAGTTTTGGGGTGTTTCTTAATAAAGTGAACCAAAAATCAACCCCCCCCCCACCCCAATATTATTTTCTTTCTTGATTTATTTTTATTCTTTAAATTGCACTCCAGCCTCACAAAAAAAAAAATTTGCCCAAGAGTCCTCAAGAGGTGGCCGGCCACTAGATGGTTCCTTGTTGCCAGAGTTATCTCACAATAATACTTTCTAATTTTTCCAAAAATAAAAAAAATTACATAATTATCAAGAGATGAGGTGTCCTTCACCTAGGGCTCCGTTTGGCTTTCTATCTTAAAAGCAGTCTATTTTCATATTAATGTTGATTTAACAAATACTGTTTTCAACTAAAACAGTACTGTAATACTCAACTGCAGTCCAGAATTCATCTGCGTTTAACTGAACTGCGTATAGGTTTTTCTTAGGACTTAAGGCTAATTAGTATTTATTGTCCTAAATATTGTGCTTGATTTTTCTAAAGTGATCCCGTACCTTAATCTTACTTATCTATCCGTAATGACGGTTTTTCACAGTATAATTTTCATACTGCTTATTATACTACAGTACCGCCTCAATCACATCTTAGATCATTCTGATCAAACTTTGACTGGAATACAATCATACATAATCCTAATTCTGATAACTCAGATTAGGCAATTCATATAATACAAACTTTGATTCCTTGAGAAACATGAATCATAATTTGTAACAAAGTCGGTTATTACAACTACAGTGTAATCAACAGTATGAAAATTATACTACGAAAAATCGTCATTACGGACGAATAAGCAAGAATAAGCTATGAGACCACCCTGGAGAAATCAAGCACATTATTTAGGACAATAAGGGCTAAGTAGCTCCAATTCATAAGAAAAAATTTATACACAGTCCAATTTTATGCAGATGAATTCTGGACTGCAGTCCAATATAATAATATTGTTATTAGTTGAAAACAGTATTAGTAATACCTGCATTAGTATGAAGATGGACTGCATATGTATATTAAGAGATTTTGGGAATTAAGTGGATTATTATGCATGCATTGGAAGCCAAGTGGCTCTACCAAAGCCGGCCACCTCACAGGGACTAAAGTGTAAATATTTTATCCTTAGGGGTCAAAGTACAATTTAAAGAAAAGTAAGTAATGATGGATAAGTATGTAAATATTGATTTATGGAATTTATGGATATTCCTAACCAAGCCTCCAACTAGGCCAAAGATTGGTTACAAACTTAGTTTCCTTGGTTACATTGGAACAAGGAAATAAGTTAGAGATAAGTATGAAATATTTTTGGTTGGTTCAAGCCAACACATGACCGGTTGTCAATATGTCAAGGGGTGCTTGGAGAGCAAGCAATTATCTTGGTGAGGTAAGCAAGAAATTACCTTGGTGAGGTAAGCAAGGTGAGGTAAGCAAGCACTTGTCTTGGTGAACAAGTAATTAGCTTGGTGAAAAAGCAATTGAGTTCGATATAGGTATGAAAATTTTCTTGGGCTCCAAGCAACTCACTATGGCCGGCCACCTCATAGGGGATATTGAGCAAATATGTTGTTTTTAGACCTCAATATGCAATTTTAGAAATAAAAATAATTCTAGAAAATAAATTATTTTTCACCTATAAATAGGTGAAGTTGGTTCACATATTTTGCCCATTTAGTTGAACCCAAAATTTCTAGTTCAACTCCAACCCTCTCTCCCTCCCCTAGAGCCTAGTCAAAAAAAAAAAAAAAAAAAAAAAAAAAAAAAAAAACGGAGAGGGTCGGATTTTTAAGCAAGAAGAAAAGTTTGTGTTCCAAGTTGTAGATCTAATCTTAAGGAGTTAAGGTAACTCTCCTGAACCCCATAAGCTATTCAATTAAGTTTTGATTCAAGATTTAAGTGTATTTTCAAGTTGGGTTTGTAAGAGCATAAGCTCACCCTTTATTTTCCATGCAAAAGTTTAGGGTGTTTGATATGTGCTTGATTAGGGTTTGGTGGTCTCTAATTATGGTTTAAATGCATGTTTTTGATGAAATGCTTAAGAAAAATTATGGTATGTGTGTATGCCTAGTAGGTGTTTGTTATATATCCCCACATGTTCAAGAAGAAGTATGTAATGCATGGATGATGGAATGAGAATGGTATGTTACATGTAGGATTCAAGAAAACCCTAAAAACCCTAATTTATTGAAGATTCATCATTTGGGTTTGCATGAAGATTTCATGGATAAGAAATGAATGTATGATCCTGAAAACATTACGTAACACGCTGCATGCTTGTCGTAGGCTCACGGTTTTAACCGTTCGAGGTAGTGTGTGCGTAATTTTAAGTAAAACTTGGCTTAGAACAAAACTGCCAGTTTTCAGATAAAACTGGGTAGCCTTCTGGAAATGCAATTTTGAGGCCCTTAGAGGTCGAATTTGAGAAAAGTTAAAACTACAAAGTTGTAGAAAATTAAAAATCCTAGGGGGCAGCATGAATAGTTTTTAAAAATAAAACTCCAAATGCTTCCATTTTTGTAAAAACCCGAGCCCTGGTCTGCCTAGACCCTGTGCACGGCCAGTCGGTTTCAACCAGGGATATGATCAAGTTAAAGGCCGAATTAGATTTTGAGTAAAAATCAAAAGTTGCATGAATCTTTGAGGTCTACAACTTTCATGAAGAAAGATTTCTCAAATTCTAAACAGATTTTAAAGTACAAACAGATTTCCAAAAAATTATGCAGGGTACAGGAAAATCCTGCACAGGATTTCTAAAAAATAGTGCATAAGCAGGAAATTCCTGCACATGCACTGATAACCAAAGTTTATGGGATTGTTTTAAGTAGTTTATAAAAAGGGGTTAAAATTTACCAAACAAAGAATGAAATAAATGAAATAAGTCAAGTCCTATGGTAAACAACTATAGGACAAATAGTAACCGAGAAGGTTACCAACTTTTAATAGGCCAAATAATTTAGGTTATTTATAGTAACTGTAGATGCTAGTTTTTCAACAGTCAAAATTTAATAGAAAGTTAATGATAATGAATAAACAAACAGTTGAATGGACCCCTGGAAATCGTTATTGAAACTCATAAAGCAAAATAATATGAAAATAAATGTAAACAGAAGTAAAAGAGAGAGAGAGAGAATCATCAACACCAAGATGTAGAGAGGTTCGTCAATTGGGCTACGTCCTCTGTGAATATAATGTATTCACTGTGTATGGATATTCTCAAGTACAAAAATGATTTCTGGGAACGTTTTGGCAGAGTAACAGTATGTGAATTCAGAGAAAGAGTCGGATCCTTTTCTGAAGGGGGGTCCTCCTCCTTTTATAGTGAAAGGACCAATAACTGATGTTGAGCGGTTTTCACTTGTTGTCCTCTGGGGACACCTGTCATGATATAAACTCAGCAGTTATTGTAATGTTCCACAGATCATGGGCTTAGCAGTTATTAATGTGTTTCCTTTAGCCAGTTATGAACGGTCAGTTATCATAATGGCATGACACATCATTGTCGGCATTGAGTTCGACTGTTATGAAGAGTATAACCATATAAGCTTTGTTGGATATGAACGACGAACGACGGGTAAAAAATAAGGCTTTGTCCTTAAGATCTATCGTTCGCGGCCGGTAAAGTCAATGGATGAAAGATCAGTTTTGATCTGTTAGTTCGATGTTCGATGCTTAATTTTGAACGAATCGCGTTGTCATTGGGTCCGGCCCAATTATGCGAGCGACGTACGTTCGTTATTGACTTATACAATTAGTTGGGTCCGGCCCAAATACAAAGGCGTTAGAATCGGGAGTTCATCGTTCGTTAGATAAACTGTTAAAGCTAACGTTATTATTGGGAAGACGAAGTCTAACCCCAACAGATAGCCCCCCACTCTATCGAGCGATGGATCCTCGGTAGAGTGTATGATACATAGCGATGGTCGCATCAGTCGTGGTTAAATCAGATCAGAGAAATCTGACTAGATTGACGAATCGATCGATGGGAGTCTCGAACCCAGCGAAAAATACTGATTGGATACACGTGGCGCGTGTCGAGTGGTTACCCTGACACGGTATCATTATGATATTTTGAAATTCGTACCGTTGCGATGTTACAGACTCGAGCTGTCGTATCCGAGATTTTCGGGATACGCGCCGTTGCGTTGTACGAACTTTTAAGTGGGAATTTGAAGGGTTGCGAGACATACACCGTTTGATCAAGCCTTTCCTGAATAGTCGGGACCGTTGGATGTACTACGATTCATATACCCATTTTTCTTCTTATTTCTACGCAGAGCCTTCAGAAGATCAGAATCCGAGTTTCTCAAGTTTCTCAAGCTCTTCGAATTCTCAAGTAAGATTTTTCTTCTTCTTCTCCATTTCGAGTAATTTTTGATTTGATAGAACTGCTTCTACTCTATTTTCGAGTCTTTCTAGTAAGTTTTCCGCATTTCTTTTGGGCGAGAAATTCGGTTGAGGTTTTTTTTTTTTTTTTTTTTTTTTTCCGGAGTTTTTCTGGGTTTTCACTGGGTTTTTGGTCCTGTGTTCTTCGTGTTCATCCAAAACTTCGATAGGGTTTTAACAAAATAGAAGCTTTTGGATCTACAATACTTCTGTCGTTCGCCCAAAAACTAGTTTTTTTTTTTTTCCGACATGGATAAACAAAAGGAGGTTATCGATGATGTGGACGTAGAATGGACGAGCACCGACTCGAGCGACAGTAGTTCAGATAATGAAGAGCTGATGTCAACCATTTATCGTTCGAGGTTTGAACACGAATTCCAGCACAACCAGATGGGTGCTGGAACGAGCAACGAGGCTTCCGAGAGAAGTTGACCGGCGACAACATCGGGCGAAGATTTATTATCGATTCCCCCTATTGCTCGATTGACGGAGCCACCCCGTAGGCTGAGCACCGAGTCTTTTTTACGAACGTCGAACCCTCGAGCAATCTTAACGGAGAGTGACTTGTCAGACATCAGGGGTCGATATGGTTTTCCGAGCGAGGTCCAACTTCGTTTACCATTCAAGGGTGAGCGAGCTGATACCGTTTCCGAAGGATGGATTTGCATGTGGACTTCGACTTCGACTTCCTCCTCTTCTTGTTCAGACCATGGATCACTATAATCTTGCTATCCCACAGTTGATGCCAAATGGGATGAGGGTTTTCTTGGGATTGATTGTGCTGTCAGAAGAAGCGAACATCGAGCTATCTGTAGACGATGTGCTCGCGATATATTATCCTCAAGAAAATTCAAAAGATCATGGACGGTACTCGATGTACCCGTGGAGGAAGAAGCAAGTAGTTGGCGAGATGAAGAACGCCGACAGATATTGACAAGATCGCTACTTCTTCATGCATATAAATAAGAAGTCGATGGGCGATCTGGCCAACGCTTTTTACCCCTTGTGGGGCACTCTTCGTAAGTGTCGAACGAAGAGCATCGAACGAAGATTTCAGTTTTATAACTTTAATGATTTCTGATGTAATTTATTTGTGTTCTGCAGGCAAGGAATTGAAGAAACCACCTCCCAAAGCTCTCTCTCTTGTTTGAAGAGAAACTCGAGCGTCTACTTGCTCTGCCGAATAGAGAGTGGGACGATATTCAAGTCCCAAAGAGGTTAAGAGCATCGAGCCTATGGAAGGACTTCGTCGAACTTCCTTCAGGTATTCCTAAACGAGTTCCTTCCTGGGTAAATTGGCCCTTTATAATTAGGGGAGCACTAAGGAGACTTTTTGACGCTCCATTGTTCGTCGACCCCCTTACTGACGAGGAGGCTTTGATCGCAGAATTTGCCTTGGACTCGTTAGTCATGGAGGTTCCTACCCCGAAGGATATAATGGCCAAACGCAGGGCTAAGAAGGAAGCCGAATGGGCAGCTGCAGCTGCTGCGGCAGCAGTTGCGAACGTGGGCCAGGTTAACGAACCTGAGCCTTTCCCCGTTCTTGAGTCTTCTCCCAAACCTCCCTTAAAGCCAAGTTCGCCACCCGTCAAGAAGAGGAAGGTGGTTGAAAAGCCTAAGAGGAAAGTTCCTGCGAAGAGAAGCAAAAGGTCGAAGGTCCCGGTCCCCGAACCGGACGTCGAGGGGCCAAGAATTGAGGTGGACTTGCCTCCACGTGTTAGCATTCTGCACGATAGGCAAACGAGCTTTGAAATCGCTTGACAGCTATTTTCTGATGCGGATGCAGAAATCATGAATCAAGGTCCACCTCAGAGCCATATGGATGACATTATGTGGGAAACCATGAAGGTACGAACAAATACTTTGCATTGCAATCTATATTTCGCAAATTCTCCCTGTCCTGAAGATTATAAAATCGTATTACAGATTAACGTCCGGACGATGGGGCTCTTTTATCGAATGTCCGATAAAGTTGCCGAACAGAGGGATCGATTGAAAGATCTCGTGGAGAAGGATATTGCTTGCGGAGAGAAGTTGCTGGACATCGAACGTAAGTTCGGAGATGTCAAGGCCGGCGCTGAGGGACTGATGTCTGAACTTCAGAAGTCCATGGATGTAGCGAGGGAGGGCACTTCTGCGATGGAAACCTTGGTCAAGATATTTGATGAAGCTCAGGCCAAAATCAAATCTCTCGAGGTTGAAAACGCAGCGCTCGCCACTCAAATTATGGATGCGTTCGAAAAGGCCACTTTTAAGACTCGATATGACATCCTGAATGACTATAAAGCAGGACTCCTCGACGAAGCTCAAATCGATGAAGAGATCGAGATGTTTGAGGAAGATTATCCTGAAGAAGTCAGGAGTTTATCATCTGTTCCTGCATCAGCGCCGACAGAGGCCGAGCCTTCGAACGTCGAGCCCCCAGCACAAGCCAATCCTTCTGAAGATCGCGAGACGCGAGAATAGATTTTTTGTTTTTGTTTGTCAAATTTCTGTAAACATTTTATTTTATTTATGAATTGTAAAGACAATTTTATTTGTTAATTGAAATTTTATATTTCTGTTCACATCTTTTTGTATGATATTGATGTGGATGCTTTCGACAACTTTGAATGTTCGAACGTCGAGAGTAGTGTAATAAACGAATGTCGAGTGTAATTCGTACTGGACGAATATCAAGCATAATATCGAGTGTTCAAAGAACACGTTTTTGATTAGGAAAAGTAGCTGAACTCATTCAAATGTGATGAGCAGCCTACGTACCCAAAGTTTAGGGATCAAGCCATTCGTAGTTCAGTCGAACAATGAAATTGTTTGATGATTTTAACTGGACTCGTACGAACGCATACGAGTTGCCTACGTACCCAGTGTTTAGGGATCAAGTCGAACATAGTTTAAATATGGCGATCATCAGGCGTAGACCTACGGGTTCGATATCGCATCGAACGTTCGACGTAATGGATCTAGCCTTTATAAAAATCTGTTTTGAAGAAAAATTACAAGTTTTGAGAAAAATAAAAAATAGCAAAAACAAATTACACATGGTACTTTCGCAAGTGATACGAGTTCCAACTGCGAAGAACTTCCACTCCATCGATCGTCTCTAAACGGTAGACGCCGGGTCGAATAACCTTTATGATCCTGTAAGGACCTTCCCAATTTGCTCCCAACTTTCCTGCGTTTGGCTCGGCAGTGTTCTGGAATACTTTACGAAGTACGAGATCTCCTTCGTTGCAAGTTCTCGGTCGAACTTTGGAGTTGTAGTACTTTGCCACTGATTGCTGGTAGTTTGCCATTCGAATCAGGGCTTGGTCTCGTCATTCGTCAAGAGTATCCAGACTGTCGTTGAGCATTTCTTGATTCTGACTCTCGTTTTCAAAAGCCAATTGACGCCGGAGTGTAGGGACACCGATTTCTGCTGGGATAACAGCTTCAGTACCAAAGGTTAGTGAGAATGGAGATTCTCCGTTCGCTCTTCGTGGGGTTGTCCTGTACGCCCAGAGTACGCCATGAAGTTCATCTGCCCATCGCCCCTTTCGAGCTTCAAGCTTTTTTTTCAAATTTTGAACGATCGTTTTGTTTGTTGTTTCTGCTTGTCCATTCCCTTGGGGATATCTTGGGGAAGAAAAGCTAAGCTCGATGTTCCATCCATTGCAGAATTTTCTAAAGTTGCCCGAAATGAACTATGATCCATTATCCGTGACGATCTCCTGGGACACACCAAATCTGCAAATAATGTTCTTCCAAATGAAGCTTTCGACGTCCGAATCCTTAATGTCCACAAATGCTTCTACTTCAACCCACTTTGTGAAATAATCAGTGAGTACAAGCAAATATTTACGTTGACCGCTCGCTCTGGGTACTGGACCCACTATATCCATCGAATATTTCATGAATGGATATGGAGATGCGATGCTCGACAGTCGTTCTGACGGCTGATGGAAAATGGGGGAGTGTCTCTGGCATTTTTCTCACCGTTTGACAAAGTCTTCACTGTCTTGAAGCATAGTGGGCCAGTAATAGCCTTGCCGCTTGACTTTGTTGCATAGTGATCGTCCCCCTGAGTGGTTTTCGCATTCTCCTTCATGAACTTCCTTCAGAACGTAGGTAGCTTCATTATCATCGAGACATCGAACATAGGGACCGTTGAACGAGCGTCGAAAGAGGACATCGTTGATCAGTGAAAACCTTGCAGCTTTGGTCTTGATTTTCCGAGCTTCCTATTTGTCTTCTGGTAAAACTCCTTCCTTCAGATAAGCAACAATGGGTGTTCACCAATCTGCGAGGACTTTTCCTGCGATGATCGTGGATTCGACCTGGATGCTAGGCTCTTCAATAAACCCGATTGGAATGCTTCGACGTAAGTGTGTCTCTGAAGTTGAACCAAATGAAGCCAAGGCGTTTGCTTATGTATTAAGATCCCTCGACACTTGTACTATAGAGTATCCTTCAAAATGCTGTACAAGCGAACGAACAACGTTTAAATACGCTTACATCCTTGTATCCTTGGCTGTGTATTCCCCTAGAACTTGGTTCACCACGAGCTGTGAGTCACTGAAGATCTTCAGGCGTCGAGCCCCCAGTGCCTTCGCTAAACGTAGCCCAGCAATTAAGGCTTCGTACTCTGCTTCATTGTTCGAAGCGCTAAACCCCAGGCGAAATGACTGCTCGATTATCTCACCATCAGGAGACTTGCAAAATACACCCACTCCAGACCCTTTGACGTTTGATGATCCGTCCACCATGAGCGTCCAGTAGCATTCTTCTTCAGTATTCGTTATGGAAGGATCTGATGTGAGTTCAGCTACAAAGTCAGCAAGTAATTACGATTTCAAGCTGGTTCTCACCCGATACTCGATATCAAATTCACTCAATTCGACCGCCCACTTTGTCAAGCGTCCAGATAAATTTGGACTATGAAGGATGACACGAAAAGGATAAGTAGACAATACAACTATCGAGTGTGATTGAAAGTATGACCTTAGCTTTCTTGCTGCAGTAATGAGAGCCAAAGCTAACTTCTCAACCACCGGGTATCTCGTCTCTGCATTGAGTAGTGACTTGCTGACGTAATAGACGGGTTGTTCGCCGTTCGAATCTCGTACAAGAACAGCACTCACCGCATCTTCTGTTACAGCCAAGTAAAGAAAAAGGCTTTCTCCGGTTACTGGTTTAGACAAAATTGGAGGGGATGACAAGTATTTTTTGAGCTCGTTAAAGGCATGCTGACATTGTTCATTCCACTCAAATTTTTTTTTCCCCTTGAGCAACTTAAAGAAGGGTTGGCATTTATCGGTCGATCGGGAGATGAATCTATTCAAAGCTGCAATTCTTCCAGTCAACTTCTGGATCTCTCGCTTGTTCTTCGGTGAAGGCATGTTGATTATTGCTCGTATCTGGTCAGGGTTTGCTTCAATGCCATGCTGCGTCACGATATAGCCCAAGAACTTCCCAGATGACACACCAAACGAGCATTTGGAAGGATTCAAATGCATGTTGTGTCGTCTAAGTACCGAGAAGCACTCCGAAAGGTGACCAATGTGGTCCGCAGCCTTCAACGATTTGACCAGCATATCGTCTATGTAAACCTCCATCGTTCGACCGATTTGATCAGCAAACATTGCGTTGACAAGTCTCTGATAGGTTGCACCGGCGTTCTTCAACCCGAAAGACATTACTTTGTAGCAATATATTCCTCTCTCTGTGATAAAAGTTATCTTCTCTTGATCGTCGGGATGCATGAGGATCTGGTTGTATCCTGAAAATGCGTCCAAGAAAGAGAGCAATTCATGTCCGGCGGTTGCATCAACCAATCGATCGATGTGTGGAAGGGGGAAACTATCTTTTGGGCAAGCCTTGTTCAAATCGGTGAAGTTGATGTAGACTCTCGACTTCCCATTCTTTTTCTTCACAATAACAACGTTCGCCAACCAGTCTGGGTACTGAACTTCTTTGATGAATCCAGCCTCAATCAACTTTCGCACCTCATCGTTCACGATCTTATTGCGTTCGATCCCGAGCTTCCTTCGTTTCTGCTTCACTGGCTTATGGCTAGGATCGACATTGAGTCGATGAGTTGTTATTTCTGGGTCGATACCTGGCATGTCATTGTGTGACCATGCAAAGCAATCAAGATTGTCTCGAAGAAATCTCAGAAGCTCATTGCGAACGATGGAATCAAGCTTCGACCCAACATTAATCGTTCGATCTGGACGTTCTGGATCAATCTGAATTTCATCGAGTTGCTCTACGTCTGGCTCGACTTGTTCGCTCGATTTCTCCTCCTCTAGTTGCTATAATCGGTCGCTCTTCTTCATTTTTAAAGAGTGGAGGTAGCAGGTTCGAGCTACCTCTTGACTTACCTTTATTTCCCTAACTCCTCTCTTCGTAGGGAATCTGATACGTTGATGATAGGTAGATGGGACTGCCTTCATTGCATGAATCCATGACCTACCAAGAATTATGTTGTAGGCAGATGGGCAGTCTAAAACCAAAAAGGTGGTTAGCTTGTTCTCTCCTGTCGCAAAGACAGGAAGTTTGATCTTTCCAACAGCAGCAGTCGACTCCCCATTGAAACCTGTCAAAATGGTAGTCGATCGTTCGATGTCAGACTCAGATAACTCCATCTCTCTGAGTGTTGAAAGGAAAAGAACGTCCGCAGAACTCCCATTATCGATCAGAATTCGGCCTACTTCACAGTTCGATACGTTCAATGTCAGAACGAGCGCATCGTCGTGAGGTCGGCTCAAGTTTGTGGCCTCGCTGCTGTGAAAAGTGATAGAGTGCTCGACGGGGTCATCGGGAAGAATCACAGCGATCGGCTGCATGGCTTTCCTTCGATGAGATTTGATAGCAGTTATTGTCTCCCCGCTATAAATCGAGCCTCCGCAAATTACGCCTATCGTCTTTCGAACTGGCGGTGGTGAAGGCGTGTCTTCGATCTGCTGCACAATTCTTCGCTCTTTAGTCTCGCCACCAAGTCCATACGTCTCTCTCCCCTTTTCTGTAAGGAATTCACGGAGGTGACCCTTCTTCAACAACTCTGCCACTTCTGCCCTCAGTGCCCTGCAATCGATGGTATTATGCCCATGATCTTTATGAAATTCACAATACTTGGATGTGTCTCTGGCTGGGTTCTCGGGCAACTTCTTCGGCCAAGTGACGAAATCCTAGCGCTTGAGGTGAGCGATGAGCTCTGAGGGGCTAATTCCAAAGGCATATTTTGGTGGAGAGAATGGACGTTTGCGATCTCGTCTGGATGATCGCTCGACCCTATTCTCTGTTCGACGCTGTTGGCGTGGACGTTCGCGTCTAAAATTCTTCTCTCGTTCATCACGGGCCTTCGAGAGTTCTTCCCTAGTCCTTGCAAGGTCTCGTTCCACTCGTTCGTTCTCCTTTTCGAGTTCGATGAATCCCTTCGCTCGATGTAAAGCATCTTGGATCGTCGGGGGATATCGTGCACAGATCTCATTTTTGAACAAAGACCTATGCCTTAATCCCTTCTTCAATGCTTCCCTCGCGGTGCCGTCATCCAATCCTGAGATCTTCGAAATTGCTTTGCTAAAACGCTTAATGTAAGCGCATAGCGATTCCTGTGGTCCCTGGATCACACCCCATAGATCCTTTGTTGTTTTTCCGGACTGGATGTGAACGGAGTAGCTTCGCATGAATTCGAGGGAAAGTTCGTCGAACGAGTCAATGGACTCTGCAAGGAGATTACAGAACCATCTCAACGCGGCACCCTTCAAGCTCTGAGTGAAGAGCTTGCAAATCATATCATCTAGCATGTCGGTTGGGATGTTCGTCGATTGAACGACGTGCTTGTATTGTAGTAGGTGGTCATGTGGGTCTGACATTCCGTCAAACCGAGGGAAAGAAATGCTCCCAAACTTCGGTGTGATAGTGCTGGTGATGCGGCTTGTAAGTGGCGTCTCTCGAACACCACGTGCTAGATCATCAAATCCTGGGGTGGAGGTTGTGGCCTTATGAATCTGCGAAGTGAAGTGTTGTTGCATCTGAGCTTCTAATGTCCTCATCTCCTCGGACATTATACTTCGCATCATCTCTTCAACGTTCGTTCCTGGATAAAGGAGATCTTCTGATGCTTGCGGTAAGTCTGGCGTCGAACGCCGGTTAGGTGTTGATTGTCGTCTTGCACTGGTTCCTTGTGCTATCTGTCTTGGATGCGCTTGGCTCTCGTTTACTACTGGGGTATCCTCAGATGCGAACAGTGCTGCATTGGAGTAATAGGGCTGTAAGTTGCCCTCGAACGTTGCTGGTGATAGGGCGTAGCGTGCTGCCAGCCCCCGGCGCTCGCTCCTGGAGGATTGTAAGACGTGGATGGTCGTCATGTCCCATCGTTCGCGCCTCGTTGTTTGTGTGAGGTGGCTTGTTGCCAGCCCCCAGCGCTCGCTCCTGAGGAATACCCGACATACGGGTTGTAGTAGTACGAGTAAGCGGCTTGTGAGTGGAAAGCCATCAACTGGTTTTTGAGAATCTGGTTCTCCGCAGTGATGTTCTCCATATGACTCTGTTGGTCGTTGTGTTTGTTGGTTAATTCCTCCACCAATCGCGTCAGATTGGTGATTTGAGAGATCGCTTCAGAGGTTGAAGCTTCCTGGTGGTCGACTGGGCTTCCTGGGGAAGTTCATCCTGGTGTTCATGTTCTGCTGCCATGGTTGCTGCACGAGTTTCCGATGTAAGATGGCCAAGGGCCCCACGGTGGGCGCCAAACTGTAGATGCTAGTTTTTCTACAGTCAAAATTTAACAGAAAGTTAATGACAATGAATAAACAAACAGTTGAATGGGCCCCTGGAAATCGTTATTGAAACTCATAAAGCAAAATAATATGAAAATAATTGGAAACAGAAGTAAAAGAAAGAGAGAGAGAATCATCAACACTAAGATGTAGAGAGGTTCGCCAATTGGGCTACGTCCTCTGTGAGTATAATGTATTCACTGTGTATGGATATTCTCAAGTACAAAAATGATTTCTAGGAACGTTTTAGCAGAGTAACAGTATGTGAATTCAGAGAAAGAGTCGGATCCTTTTCTGAAGGGGGGTCCTCCTCCTTTTATAGTGAAAGGACCAATAACTGATGTTGAGCGGTTTTCACTTGTTGTCCTCTGGGGACACCAGTCATGATATAAACTCAGCAGTTATTGTAATGTTCCACATATCATGGGCTTAGCAGTTATTAATGTGCTTCCTTTAGCCAGTTATGAACGGTCAGTTATCATAATGGCATGACACATCATTGTCGGCATTGAGTTCGACTGTTATGAATAGTATAACCATATAAGCTTTGTTGGATATGAACGACGAACGACAGGTAAAAAATAAGGCTTTGTCCTTATGATCTATCGTTCGCGGCCGGTAAAGTCAATGGATGAAAGATCAGTTTTGATCTGTTAGTTCGATGCTTAACTTTGAACGAATCGCGTTGTCATTGGGTCCGACCCAATTATGCGAGCGACGTACGTTCGTTATTGACTTATACAATTAGTTGGGTCCGGCCCAAATACAAAGGCGTTAGAATCGGGAGTTCATCGTTCGTTAGATAAACTGTTAAAGCTAACGTTATTATTGGGAAGACGAAGTCTAACCCCAACAGTAACCACATAAGATACCCAAGCTATTGGATTGGGCTTAAAACCCATGGTTACCAATGGTAACCTAATAGGGTATTACTTTAAAAAGTAATTGGGCCTTAGTGAAATTAGTAAACTATTAGAGTATGGGTCTAAGTATAATTAGGCTTAGGCCCAAGGTTACTAATAGTAACCTAATAAGATAGTATTCAAGTATGACTGGGCTTGGTACCCAGGGTTACCAGAAGTAATCTAACAAGGTACTGTTTAAGTCTGGTTGTGCCATGAGTTCTAGGGTTACGACAAGTAACCGAACGAGTTATCATGAAGATGTGGAGGACATATAACTAGGGTTACTCATAAATGTTGGTTAGGATACCAACATTTAATGATTATGATTTATGGTAAGATAGAATGTGAATGTCTCTTATCTTACACCCTGTTTGGAAACATGAGTATGAACTGTTGTCGTGTCATGTTTGAACGATAAACCAAGAGCGTAGGACGACTGGTAAGTACAACTCCGCCTACAGCATGGACAAAACGTTTTTGTTGCATGACATGTTTTTCAAGAAATCATGAATTGATTTACATGATTTACAGATGTTGTATGTTATGATGTTTTATGTTATGATGTATTATGATGTTTTGTATTACGATGTATTATGTCATGATGTTTTATTTTATGGTTGATATTATGTTATGTTGTATGTTTTGATATAGTGGCATCATGAGACATGTACACTAATATTAAACCACATGGTAGGAACATGTTTTTTTTTTTTTTTTTTTTTTTTAAGTCATAAGATAAGACAAGCGAATGCTATTGTGTCGTACCGACTTACCACGAGGGCTGGTTTAAATGGTTTAGTCTATGGTATTAGTTGAATTAGATTGGCTGCCCCAATCACTCCATGTTAAACGGTTTGGTTCATGGTTTGAGTTGGATTGGACTGGCCGCCTCAACCATTCCATGGTTACATGCCACGGTACGTGCACTCATGTTATGTAAAGGGTCCAGAACCAAGTTGATATAAAAAAGCATAATTGATTCATAAAAAAACATAATCGGTTTATGCATTCTTGTACTAAAAATGTTTTGCGGATTGAATGTTGTACTTACTGGGCATAAGCTCATTACTTACGTTCATGCTGTAGGTAAGCAACCTACCGGCAATACTTGATGCAAGACTGTGGAGAGATGGCGCTGCGGATTGTGAAATATGGGATGAACACCGCCATGGATTTTAGAGAATATGTTTTGTTAAATATGTCTGTAAAATGTGTTTATGTTACCTTATAATGAAGTAATGGTATGAGTAAGGAAAAATTTCATGTATGATGGCAACAAGTTGCCTCGTGTTGTACCGACCCGCACTAGGTCGGGTTTGGTCCACGGTTTAAATATGATAGCTTTCAAATGAATTGTGAAAGCTCGGTACTCGAGTAAGTACCTATAAATAAGTATGAGTATAAGTATGAGTATAAGTGTGAGATTAAGTCAAGTTTAAGATGAGTTTAAAATAAAGTTTGAAAAAAAAATATTTACTCATAAATTTTCAGTAAGTTTAAAGTATTTGAATTAAGAATTAAGTTAAGTCAGTACGACGTCACGGCCCTGCGTAGGTCGGGGTGTGACACATTTAATGGAGTAGTCCTGAAATTGATAATTGATGAATAATTAATCCGGGATTAATTTTTCACAATTATCGAAGCCTCTTTACATATTTCCATCGGGTCCCTCTACTAGCTTATATAGTTCTACGAAGCTACTCAGGATTTGTTCTTAATGAGATCGGTAAATTAAATTGAAATTTAATAATGTCTATTAAGATATGGTACTCTCTAACATGCAATTCCGATAAAGGATTGGACATGTGAAATTAATGTAGACAAATAATGTGATTTGTCAATATATGATTGGTTGTAAATAAAATAATTATTTGTTAATTATTTAGGTTAATTGAATTTTGGAAATAAGGTTGTGTTTGAATTATTTAATTTTTGAAAACAAAATATTTTTTCTCCTAATTATAGGGCATGTTTTTTTTTAATGGATAGAGGGAAGAGGATTTTGTTTCAAAATTGTTTAAATTTATTACAAACATTAAATTATTAATTGATTTAAATAATGGAGCTTATTTGATAGATTTTCTTTTCTTAAATAATGGTGCACGTTTTCTTTTTTTTTGGTGGAAAGGAAATCTAAAATATTCCATTTATTTAAATTAATTAAATATGGATAATGTTTGTGGAAAATATTTATTTAAATTCAAATAAGAAAATCTTATTTAAATTCAAAGGTTTAAAAGGAGCTTGAATCTAGATAAGATTAGGAATTTTTGACTAGTCTATATTCTTGATTTAAATTTGAACCATGAATCAATATCTACATGAGGTGGAGCGCAAATTTTTTGAGTTTCTCCTAGCAAAAAACCGTCCATAAGGTTTAAAGAACTTAGCCCGAAATTTGAATGATCCTTTGGTACAAAAGATTATCCAGAAAAATAATTATTAATTATTTTTCAAGTAGGAGATAATTTTGAAAAAGGATTGGAGTATTATATAAAGGCTAGGGGTTCTTGAAAAAACTAACCCTCATATCATACTCATAAGTGGACGGTTTTTGGGAGAGGAAAAAACGCCAAAATCTAGGTTTTTGTGCTTGAGAAAAATTCGTCCTTTTTGGGTGTGAGAAAAAGAGAGAAATTTTCATTTAATCAAAACTGTGAGGAAGGTTAAGCCAAGTGATATTTTTCATAGAAGGTTAACCGGTTCCTGTTTTGTAGTTTTGAAGAACGAATCCGGATCGAATTCTCAACGAGGTACATCGGAATTGAGAAGGTGGGATCTAGACATCGGAAGAATTACCGGTCGCTTAGATTTATAGCACGTGTGCTCACACACACTCTAAGACGTGGGGACTCGAGAATAGTAGAGAAGACACGTTAGTCGATGCTCTAGCAATTCCGGAATCTGAGAAACAATGTACGTTTGATCATGTATTTAATTTATTGTTATATACATCATGAGCTTTTTTTTTTAATTTGCATAAAAATTTTAAAACTTCCGCTGCGCCGTAACTCTGATATCGGAACCGTTTTTTCCAATAGCATCATCATGATTCAAGTTCTAGAAGAATTCGGCCAAAGTTAAGCTTAATTTCAGCAAGTAGGAGTACTTTAACGTCTGATTGTAAGGCTTGCATGCCAAGATTTTTACTTTCCTTTTATTTATCTAGGCTTTTGACTTTATGGGTGTAAATGGCTGATAACAAAGCTATTTAAAACTCCCAACTTTCCTTTTCTATTTTAGGCGTGTGATCAGCCAAATAAAGGGTTGATTGCTTCTTTTTAGGAAAGTAAGAGCTAATATTATCATATTTTAGCCTTAATTAAGAAAGCTATTTTAGGAACTTTCTTTGTAATATTCAGCCTATTAATAGGCATCTAAGTGGTAGTAAAATTCAGATTATTATTCATTAATTGTGAGAATATTTTATCTTTGGTTCTTAGAAGAGCTATTCGTACTTATCGGAATTTTCCATGGCATTTACCAACGACTTATCAATCAATCCTTCCATAATTGATTGTAGTGTCTTCACCATACCAAGGTTCTTACCTCTATATAGGTAACGGGTCTCCGTTTTTCCAATCGAATCTGAACATAGAGACGATCTTGGAGACTTCTTAGATTACGGGTTCGTCACAAGTTGGCATGGTTCGTATCACGCAACAAAAAATCAACACCACAGCGACAAAATCCATTTCACAGCAGTTCACCTCAGTGGAAGCGTTGCCATCGATAACTGACTTTAAGTCACTTTTTGTGTGTTGGGCTTTGGTAGCTGTCAAAGATGAGAAGGAACAGTGCATCTTTTTGATATCCGCTTTTTTTTAATACATATATATAAATTTTTCTTCCTGCAGCCTGACACAAGAGGAGTGTCACATTGCACTTTACGCTGCCCCTTAGTTGCTTCTTAAATCATGTCCGTTCAACTCTAATTGAAGC
Organism: Ficus carica; assembly: GCA_009761775.1. NCBI lineage: Eukaryota > Viridiplantae > Streptophyta > Magnoliopsida > Rosales > Moraceae > Ficus > Ficus carica. The sequence goes on from VYVB01000414.1 coordinate 484,547, forward strand.
GTTCATTTCAATTGGCTGGATAGGTCCGATAAAATGGGTATATCAACACATCCTGAGATTATAAATTAGAACAAAAGGAAAAAAAAAAAAAAGTATGGGTTCAAATCTGTAATAGTGGGATGCCATCGTAGTCGACGAGAGAGAATAAGGTAAAATATTTTCCTTCGTTTTTGTTTTTGTTTTTGTTTTTGTTTTTTTTTTTTTTTTTTTTTGCTGCTGAAGAGAATAAGATAAGATATCACACGTTGTCAAATGAGTTCCTACTTTCGGATTATTACAGCATACATATACTAGTTGAAGAACGTGCTCAGCACAAAGTGTGTTCTTTTTATTTAGTGTTTAATAGATTCTCTATGAATGTGATTAAAGGACTTTGAGTTGAGTTTTATTTGCATTTTTAAGTTGAGTTTTGTTTGTATTTTTATTTATTTTTTGGGAAATCTAGAAGCTCAATTTAAAAATTTGACAATTTGTTAGGTGAATCATGAACGTTAAAGTATTTACAAACTTTTGTCTACTAACAACGTATTGAAACTCAATCATCAAAAAAAAAAAATAAATAAATAAATAAATAAATAAATGATGACATATTGAAACTTGATCAAATGGATAGCATTTTGTTTTATCAGAGAAAATTCAATCCCTCCTAAGTTAAGAAATTTAAGAAAAAAAAAATACTCAACTACATCCTCTGATCAATTATATTAAATCATATTAACACATCAATTTGCTAAAACTGTTGGGATTTTATTAATTTCTTGTTATGGTGTAACACCCCCTAGCTAGTTTAGCCTTTCACTAAACTTAACTATAACATGTCGCTAACCCATACATTTATAAAATTTGCTATCACACAGAAACATAATAAAATCAAGATAGTTGTATGATAAGATATTAATATAAAATATTTACAGAACTCTTCATCATAGTTTAGTCAAAATATGAAGAGTTCGTATTACAACTATCCTAGATTGTTAGCACTATCTCAAATCAAAACTTTTGTAGTGTAGCCCACAGAGTTCTTTGATTAGCATTTTTCATGAAACAACTTTAGCTTAGTATGTACATAGGTTCCATGACATCAGGTTCCCAAAAGAGGTTCAGCCTGCCACTATGTTGCTTCTACATTCTTTTCTTCGTCATCTGTGCCATGAAACTTTAAAGTGAGCTAAAAGTCCAGTAAGCGGAACATAGTTAAATACAAAACCATTAAACTACAATCTATACTTAAAATACATTTCTCAATGAATTTCGAATCTTCTTACTGCAAATAGAAATCCAAATCAACATTTAAAACATATCATGAAACCCCTTGAGATATGGCACATATTAGGCTTAAGCTACATAATCATTTACCATTAATTTCCTTTAAGTTTGGCCAAACATTTTCATTCTTGTCAATGGGATCCCAAACATTGGTATCAGTCAAGTCCCTTTCAGGACCCATCCGTGGGTCTCAGTCAATCCCAATGACACTATTGTAGTGGGGTTATCACATTCCGTAGATATTCCCATCATTTCATAGGCCACATCTAGAATTTTTCAAACCTTTAAAATATTATAAATATGTCATAAAACCTTTCAATAAACTATACTTTCCTTTAGCTTTCATACTTGCAAATCATACCCTTTCCAATAAGGGGAAACATTATATCCATAGTCTCATTTGAAATGTTAAACATTTGTCAAAAACATTAAAACACTATATATCATATACTTTTTAAGTTTCTATGACACGGTAAGTAGAATTTCTACTTACCTCTTTAAAGTTGAACTACTGCAGAGAAATTGACTCCACCGTTTTGAGAAAGCTGATTGTGCTTGTCCTAAGGTCCATGATCAAGTCATTTTACATTTAAAAGTATCTTCAATCAATTAAAAGTCATATAAAATAGAAATATATGTATTATAATATAAATTTTCAATGTTTTAGACCATTTAAGGTCCTTTAGGACAAGTTCTAAGCACAAACAAAATCTTTACATAGTTGCTGCCCACTAATTTTCAACAACAGAACCTAACTTTTGAAAATTCACCAAAAATCTGATTTACAACATTTTCACCTGAAATTTTGTGGAGAGCTATTCATATGTATACTTTAACATCACAAAATTTTAGCTTCAAATACCGAGTACAAATAGAGAAAAGAAACTCGGAATCCTACTGTCCTATTATAGAAATCTCATTTTTCTTAGTCAAACATTTTCAAAAACACACTCTATACAACTTCATAAATGTAATGACCCGTCTAACGTAGGCCATTACCTTACTATAATTACATAACTTATTTAACTTGGCGGAAATACGGAAATATATATATTTTTTAACCACTTAAAACTGAAATCTAACTCATCACATATTTACACATTTATATATATACATATATGTACATTTTCTTACTTAAGTACTTGAGTATCAATCGTACTTCGATATACATATTTAGAGCATAACAAAGATAAGTATTATAATTCAATACGCGTAGCGGTCCACATCCCACGTTTCACATCTAGCCGTGCCCAGCCTCACCGTCTTGTATCAAGTATTGCCGATAGGTTCCTTATCTATAGCATAAACATAAGTTGTGAGCTTTCGCTCAGCAAGTACAACTTTTATCCGCAAAACATTTTATAATGGAACAATGCATGAACCAATTATGCTTTCATTATGCTGTCTTAGGTTAGCACATTTTGGGCCCCTTACTTAACATGAGTGTACGTACCGTGACGCGCAGCCATGGAGTGGTTGGGGAGGCCAATCTAATCCAACTTAAACCATAGACCAAACCCGCCCTCATGGCAGGTCGGTACGACACGAGGCAACTTGCTTGCCATCTTACTTGAAAACTTTTCCTTAACTTGTTCTTGAACATAATTTCTTAAAAACATAATTTTCTTCTTGAAAATAGTTCCTTGAAAGTAGTTTTCTTCTCGAAAACAGTCTTTTAAGACAGTTTCTTACTTGAAACTGGATTTTCATCCTTATCAAGTGATTCATTATTAGTGAGCGTGATTCATTATTAGTGAGCATGCTTCATGATGCCACAATAATAAAACATAAATCATTTGCATCACATCATCAAGGCATAATTCATATGCATCTCAACATGAATGCATGAGCTTAAAAACATACAAGCAGTAAAAATATTTTCCGTCTATGCTGTAGGTGGAGTTGTACTTACCTGTTACGTATGTCCTGAGTTTGTTGCTCCTACCGGTCGCAACAACAGGTTAACTTCCTGTTTTCAAAAAGGACGTAAGATAAGAATCATCCTATCTTACTCTCAACCATAACATTAAATGTTGGTATTCTAACCAACATCCATGAGTAATTCCCTAGTTATATGTCCCCCCTACATCATCTTATGATAACTTGTTTGGTTACTTACTGTAACCCTAGGGCCCATGGCCAATCATGCTTAAACAATATCTTGTTAGGTTACTAAGAGTAACCTTGGGTACCAAGCCCAATCGTACTTGAATAGTATTAGGTTACTATTCGTAACTTCGGGCCTAAGCCTGATTACTTTTAATCCATATCCCATTAGGTTACTATGGGTAACCCTGGGTTTTAGGCCCAATTAATTTTAAATAAATACCCCATTAGGTTACTATGGGTAACCCTAGGGTAAGGCCTATTTATACTTGAATGATACCTTATTGGGTTATTAGGGCTCAATTAATATAAAGCATTACCCTACTAGGTTACTATTGGTAACCTCGGGTATGAGGCCCAACCCAATAACTTGGGTATCCTATTTGTTTACTATTAGTTATCTTTTTGTTACCATGTTTTCCAAAACACTTTTTTGGCTTATTTACTTTTCTCTTTTCTTGACAAAGCTTTGTCAAGTTTTCTCTTAAAAAATCTTTTGTAAAAACTTTAATTTCCTTAGAACCGTATTTTTGTAAAACTGTTGCTTTTAAGTAGAAACAATTAAAAATCGTCAAATTCTGAAATCATTCTTTGAAAACAGTTCATAACTCCGGTTATCAGTGCATGTGCAGGAATTCCTGTTTATGCACTGTTTTCTGAAAATCCTGCGCAGGAATTTCTTGTTTCCTGTACAGTTTTTAAGATCCATTTTTATTTCAAAATCTGTTTGGAATTTGAAAAACTTTTCTCTATCAAAGTTGTGGACCTTGAATAATTATACAACTTTTATGTTTTTATTAAAACCTAATTCTGCCTTTAACTTATTCATATTTCTGATTGAAGCCGGCTGGCCGTGCCTAGGGTCTGGGCAGACCAGGGCTCGGGTTTTCACAAAAACAAAACCCTTTGGAGCTTCTTTTTAAAAATATGTCCATGATGCCCCCTAGTATTTTGAATTTTCTACAACTTTTAAGTTTTAAGTTTTCCCAAATTCAGCCTCTAAGGGCCTTAAAATTGTATTTCCAGAGAACTGCCCAGTTTTACCCGAAAACTGGCAGTTTTGCATGTGGACCATTTTTACGTAAAATTACGCGCACACTACCTCAAACGGTCGTAACCGTGAGCCTACGACAACATGCAGTGTTTTAACATAAGTTTTTTCATCAACATGCATTGATTCATACTCATGCAAACCCGTGTGGTAATCTTGTACCAAACTAGGGTTTTAGGGTTAGTTTGCTTACTTAATTCATCATACAAGCTTATTACCATCCATCATCCATGCATAACCTACATCTTCTTCAACATATAGGGACATATAACAAACACCTTAAAGGCATGCATGCAAACCATAATATCACACAAGCATACCATCAAAAATATGCATCAAAACATAAATCAAGACCAACAAACCTTAATCAAGCACATAACCAAGCATCTAAACCCATTTCATGAAAATAAATGAATGAGCTTATGCTCTTACTTACCCACATGAAAAATACACATAAACTTGAATCAAAACTTAATTGAAAGGTTTAGGGGATTTAGGAGGATTACCTTAACACCTTGAGGTTGGATCTAAACTTTGGATCTAAAATTTTTCCTCATTGGTTCACTCCACAAAATCCGACCACCACTCTCTTCTTTTTTATTTTTTTTTATTTTTTTTTTCTTTTCTTCTCTTTGGGGTTCGGCTGCTAAGGGGAAGAGGAGTTGAGAGAGAATTTTGCCATTATTTTGGTAAGGTCTCATAAAAATGACTCAAAATCACCCCCCTATCACCTATTTATAGGTGAAAAATAATTTCTTTTTGGAATTATTTTTATTCCTAAAATTGGTCATCTACTCCTAAAAATAAAATATTTTCTAAAGAACCCTCTTAGGTGGCCGGCCATGTGTCCCCATTCTAGCTCCCAAAATTTCATAATTATCCACTTAATTTTAATTTCCAAAATTCACTTAATTATCCTAGATGAGGTGTCACCTCATTAGGCCTTGTTTGGTCTTCCCTTAATATGCAGTCAATATTCTCACTAACTTAAATAATTTCAATATTATTTTTCACTAATTAACAGTATTGTCATACTGGACTGCAGTCCAGAATTTATCTGTGTAAAATTTGGCTGCGTAAAAATTTTTCATATGACTTCGAGCTACTTAGCCCTTATTGTCCTAAATATTGTGCTTGATTTTTCTATGGTGGTCTTGAACCTTATTCTCACTCTTCTATCTGTGATGACGGTTTTTCACAGTATAATTCTTATACTGCTTGCTATAATGCAGTACCGTCAAATTCATACCTTTGACTTTTCTGGTCAAACTTTGACCGGGCAAGATCATAAATTCTAATTCTATCTTTTTCCTCAAAAGACATCATGCTTAACTCAACAAGCTGTTTTTGAGTCTTATTATGCTATAAGAACTCAAATACATTTGATAAAATCATATCAGACATTTCACATAAATATTCATTTTTTCTCTTCGAGGAAATCATAAATCATTCAAAAAGGGCGGTTATTACAATAAAATACTTCAAAAACAATCAAATCACTTTTTCAATCAGACATCACAATATTTTACATCTCAAATAACACAGAACCATCAAGAATCTTGAATAAAATCAGAAGGTACACATTTGGGAAAAAAATCAAAGCACACTTTTGACATGAAGCATCTCAAGTAAATCAAATCAAACACAACTTAAAACCTCATATCTCTAGCTTTGAATAGCTTCAAAATCCATTAAAATTCCTAATTTAATCTGACCTTTGGTAGCTTATAAAATTTGGACCCCAAAAATGATGACAAACTCCACTTTGAGCTCAACTAGCTTGAATGAAAATGGGTGTTTGTGTGGAATCCGAGAATGAGCTTTTGAAGGAAACTTAGTCTTGATTTGTTTTGTGATTTAGGAGGGAAAGAAGGTCTTGTTGAGAAAATATGATGAAGAAGATCAATTGTTGGAGTTTTTGTTTTTGTTTTTCTTTGTTTTCTTCTTTCTTTCTCTTGCTGCGCTCACCTTTCTACCTATATTACAAATGGTCGGTAAGCAACCTTTATGTAGATAATCACAAAACTTGGATAACAAGGTTTATCCTTTATGTTTATATTCACCGAACCTTGGTTAACAAGGTTTATCCAATTGGATAACTATGATGTGGCAACTAATGGATAGACTTTACAACTAGCAAAGCAAATCTTTAAAAATTACATAAAAATGCCCAGATGAATGTAAAATTATGCTAGATCCTTGAAAATGTATTTTCTTAGCAAATAAGTTCACAGAAAATTTTAAGAAACCTCATTTGAAGTATATTCTATAATTTTAGATGACCATTCTTGTACAAACAATCTTATGGACTAAGCACATCGATCAGCTTCACTTCCGACGGTTGTCAACTCTCCTCTGCATAGTTACTAAAAATGTAGTTAAACAATTTTTGTAGCACATAAATTCTTAAAAGAAAAAACATTTCATATAAAATAATTAACATTACTACTACTAAACACTTAATAATAACACTAATAAGATACTAAACATACTTGTTAAACTTAGTTATTTTAAATTAATAAAGCCCGGCGTTACATTTCCTTCCCCCTTAACAAAATTTCGTCCTCGAAATTTGACATGCCAAAGAGAGTCGGATACTTGGATCTCATTTCATCTTCTTTTTCCCATGTGATTTCTTCCGTTTTCTGACTTCTCCACAAAACTTTAACTAAAGAAATCCTCTTTGTCCTCAAAATCTTTTCTTGACGATCTAAAATTTTCACTAGTTGTTGATAAGTCAAATCCGGACTCAAATCCAATGTCTCATAGCTTAAAATATGTGATGGATCAGAAACGTACTTACGCAACATCGACACATGGAATACGTCATGAACTCCTGACAGCGTTGGTGGTAATGCTAACTCGTAAGCAAGTTTTCCAACCCTTCTTAAAATCTCAAATGGCCCAATGAACTTAGGGCTAAGCTTTCCCTTTTTACCAAATCTCGTAGCACCTTTCATAGGAGTTACCTTCAAAAAGACTAGATCACCAACTTCAAATTCTAGATCTCTCCGTCATGTATCGGCATAACTCTTTTGTCAGCTCTGTGCAGTACACAATCTTTGTCTAATTTTTCTTATCTTACTCACAACTTCTGCCGTTTCCCAAATTAACTCGGGCCCAATAACTTACTTTCTCCAACTACATCACAGTGAACCGGCGACCTACATTTTCTGCCATACAAAGCTTCATATGATGCCATCCCAATGCTAGAATGATAGCTTTATTGTAAGCAAACTCAATCAATGAAAATACTCATCCCAAGTCACTTGAAAATCCAATACACAAGCTCCAAGCATGTCTTCCAATGTTTGAATTGTTCTTTCTGATTGCCCATCGGTCTATGGATGAAATGCTGTACTAAACGCTAGCTAAGTCCCCATTGCCTTATGCAAACTCTTCCAGAAGATAGATGTAAACTTCGGATCTCGATTAGAAACTATTGAGACTGGAGTTCTATGAAGTCTAATGATTTCCTTGATATACAACCAACCAAGTCTAATGATTTCCTTGATATACAACCAACCATATTGGTCCATACTAAAATTAGTCTACACTGGCAAGAAGTGAGCAGATTTTGTGAGACGATCAACAACTACCCAAATTGAATTATATCCTTTCTGAGTTCTTAACAAGCCAGTAACAAAGTCCATTGTGATGTATTCCCACTTCCATTCTGGTATCAACAATGGCTGTAATTTTCCAGCAGGTCTCTGATGTTCAATTTTGACTTGCTGACAAACCAAACAACGTTCCACAAACTGAGCGACATCTTTCTTCATTTTCGGCCACCAATAATGCATCCTCAAATCTCTATGCATCTTTGTACTACCTGGATGTATCGAACAAGGTGTGGCATGAGCCTTCGCCAAAATATCATGCTTTAGCTCTTCTTCATTAGGAACACATATTCTCCCTTGGAAGTAAACCGTTCCATCATTAGCTAACTGAAAATCTCCACCATTTCTGAGCTTTACCTTTTCCTTCAAGCGTAACTACTTCGGATCTAAATCCTGCTTTAACTTGATCTTGTCTATCAAAGTTGGTTGCAAAACAAGTGATGATAAAATAGCTCGAGTTTCTTCTTTCATTACTTTCACTTCTAACTTACATAAATCTGCTTGAATCTGCTTTTGACTTGTCAAAGATTTTCTACTCAAAGCATCAACTACAACATTTGCTTTGCCCGGATGATATTTGATGGAACAATCATAATCCTGGACCAATTCCAGCCATTGTCTCTGCAGCATATTCAATTCCTTTTAGGTGAAAATATACTTCAAACTCTTATGATCTGTAAATATTTCACACATTCACCATACAGATAATGCCTCCAGATCTTAAGGGCAAAAACAACTGCTGCCAATTCAAGATCATGTGTCAGACAATTTTTCTCGTAATCCTTCAACTGCCTAGAAGCGTAGGCTATAACTTTTCCATTTTGCATAAGCACTCAACCTAACCCATTCTTTGAAGCATCCCTGTAAACCGAAAAACCGTCAGTTTCAGAAGGTAGCGTAAGAACTGGAGCTGTTATTAACCTTCTTTTCAATTCTTGAAAACTCTTCTCACAAGCTGTTGACCACTCAAACTTTACATTCTTCCTTGTCAAAGCTGTCAAAGGAATGGTAATTTTGGAAAAACCTTCAACAAATCTTCTGTAATAACCATCAAGACCTAAGAAACTTCGAACCTCTTAAATAGTATTAGGTCTTGGCCAAGTACTAACTGCCTCAACTTTGCTCGGATCCATAGAAATTCCTTCCCTTGTCACAACATGTCCAAGAAATGTAACATTCTCTAGCCAAAACTCACAGTTCTTGAATTTGGCATACAACTGCTTCTCCTTTAAAATCTGCAATACTGTTCTTAAATGCTTACTATGCTCCTCATGGGTGTATGAGTATACCAGGATGTCATCGATAAACACTATGAAAAATTTATCAAGAAAATCTTTAAACACCCGATTCATCAAGTCCATAAAGGCTGCTAGTGCATTAGTGAGTCCAAAAGGCATAACGAGAAATTTGTAGTGGCCATACCGTGTTTTAAAAGCTGTCTTCTGAATATCAGTCTCCTTAACCCTTAATTGATGATATCCTGACAGTAAGCCAATCTTAGAAAACACCGATGCTCATTTTAACTGATCAAACAAATCATCAATACATGGTATAGGATATTTATTTTTCACGGTAACCTTGTTCAGCTCTCTATAGTCGATACAAAGTCGGAAACTTCCATCCTTCTTCTTAACAAACAAGATCGGTGCACCCCATGGCGAGAAACTAGGATGAATAATGCCCTTATCTAGTAATTCTTGAAGTTGCACCTTCAACTCCTTTAACTCTGTTGGTGCCATCCTATATGGTACTTTAGAAATAGGCGCTGTTCCAAGAACCAAATCAATAACAAATTCAATCTCTCGACTAGGTGGCAACCCCGGAAGGTCCTCTGGAAATACTTCTAGATATTTGCATACAACTGGCACATCTTTTGGTTTTAAACTTTGCTCAATTGTTGTATCAACTACATAAACTAAATAACCTTTACAACCCTTATTGATCAACTTTCATGATTTCATCACTGAAATAATTAAGGAAGAAGTTTTCACACCACTAAATTTAAATCGTTGTCCAACAGCCGACTGGAAAACAACCAACTTCTTATGGAAATCAATTGTTGCTCTATTTTTGGACAGCCAATCCATCCCCAGTACCACTTCAAAACTTTTAATATCCAATACAACCAAATCAGCAAACATCGTCCACCCTTTTATCTCTACTGAGCAAGACTTTAATATCGTATCAGATTCCAAAAGTTCACCCGATGGAATAGACCCACTATACTTTGTTGATAACTTTTCTGGAATTTGTCCCAACTTTATAGCAAATGCGGGGGAAGCAAATGAATGTGTTGAGCCGGAGTCAAATAGAACACTAGCAATGATTCCATCAATAAAAATATTACTTGTAACAACAGAAGGATCCACATCAGCCTCCTCAATAGTCATTGCAAATACTTGACCTTGTACTCCTTTTTGTCCACTATGAGTAGTTGTTGTATTATTATAATCTTTGGCCATGTGTCCAGGTTTTCCGTACTTAAAACACTTGTTGGAACCAATTCTACACTCGCCCTAATGATTCTTACCATAATTATTACAAACTGGCTTTTCATACATCGTTGAGTCTGTCTGATCTTGCCTTGGTCGCTTCTGAGGATTCTCTTGCTTTTGCTTTCCTTTATTCGTTCCACCATACTTCCACTGACCAGCCTTAGAAGTGAAATTACTTCGTTTCAACTCATTTTCCTTTTGTACCCCAGCTAAAGCTCGCTCATATATCATGGCCATCTCAACAACTTCTGCATACTCTTTAACTCTTGACACTCTTACATCTCTAGCAATGGTAGCTTTTAATCCCATCACAAAATGATCTACCTTTGATTTCTCATCATTAGCAACTCATGCAGTAAACCGAGATAGTGCTTCAAATTTCACAATGTAGTCACTAACAGACATGTTTCCCTGAACCAAATGAACAAACTTTGAAATCTTTGCTTTTCTTATCTCCTCTGGAAAATACTTGTTGTAGAAGAGATCCTTCAAGCCACTCCAAGTAAGATTTGTAGCCGTCGCTGTCAACTTAATAGAGTCCCACCAGTGTCTAGCATTATTTTCGAACAAACGTACCGCAAACAGAATCCGATGCCTATCCTCTAACTCCATATATTCATATATGACTTCTAGATGCTTAATCCATTCTTCAACAGTTATAGCATTCGCAATACCTGAAAATCCCTTACACTACTAGAAAAGAGGGATTACACGATGGGTTTTACCCGTCGTGTAAAGTTTTCACGACGGTTCCTTAACCGTCGTGTAATCCAGCGTCGTGGAAGATAACACGACGATTTTTAATACCGTCGTCGTATCTAAGTTTTACACGACGGTTTCAAAACCGTCGTGTAATCCCGGTAAAAAGATATGTGGTGAAAGAAAAAAACAAACATTACACGACGGTTCCTCCCGGAACCGTCGTGTAATCTTCTACTGTTTGGGGATTACACGACGGTTCCTGCCGGAACCGTCGTGTAATCTAAGGAGATGCCTTAGATTGCACGAGGGTTCCGGCCCGGAACCGTCGTGTAATCTCCTTACTTTCAAGTGTTTACTTTCAAGTGCGTCAATTCCATTCAACACTATATCCCTCATAAAACCTAAAATAAAATAACCACATTCAACACTTCCCTCTTGGAGAGGACAGGGACGGTTCAAGAATTTGGTTTTACAGTCTCGTCTCCTTCTAATCCCTTCTCCGGTAGTAATCTTCCAATCCGTGAGGGCCTTAGCAAATTGGTAAAATTCAAACTAATTAAGATGCATATAATTAAGATTAAAAAAAATAACATATTCAAATTAACTTACATGTTCATTAGCTCAGTAAAATCGTCGCGCTTCTTCTCCCGAAGAGGATCAAAATAAAGGACGAGGTCCTCCCATGGGTCAATGACACCCAAAACCCAATGTCTCCCTCTGTTATGTGGCACAAGGTAAAGCCGTTCTTTGGGTGCGTCACGCAAAAAGCTGAGAAGATTGTCGGCTCGCTCTCTCCTTCCAGCATCTTCAGTATCTGTTCTCACTGGTGAGATCAAGCTTGGAGACACAAATACAAACTTCTCAGCTTGCCCGTTAATTCTACATAGTTCCTCCAAATATCTGCATAACCGTATCAAAAATGTTACTCTACATGAACTATAGAAGATTTTCTAGATAAAAAGAAAATTTAAGATAAAGAATGTCGTACCTCATGTAGACTAATATACAATTTGCACTAATTTCTTGTAAATTAATGAACTCATAAATATCTTCAAAGCTCAGAAAGACAGGCATATCAAAACCCATAATCGTGTATGGTATTAGGACCTCAATCTGATTACCTTGACGCATGGAACTATGTGCATAATAAGCCAAAGGCTTCATCGCCCTGTTCATGTTATTAAAGTCGAACACCAGTTTTTGTTCTTGCGCACCTTGTTGTACCTCAGTTCGAGAGTCGATCGTTTTATTTCCAGCCTTTTTCTGTCGTTTTTTGTTGCCAGCTGCTGGGTCGGGAACGTGACTAGGCCCTCGACTCACCTTGTTCATACTCATGTCGAGCTCAACTAAACTTTTAGGCCAAGCAACAAACCCATTAACAGCATCCTCCACAGTGGTTGCGTCGTACGTCGGTATAGGTAATGGTGATTTTTTTAATTTGGGCACGTTGATTGACACTCGCACGTTCCCTTCCCCCAGTGGAATCCCATGCACCGTATCGGTGGGGAGGCTCTCGAACCATACTCTTCCAAACGCAACAAGCAACTGTCCACCCTGAACTTCATCGAAGATATAGAGCTTACACTCCTGACTGTCGACCGGCATGGTTGGCGGCTCAGCAACTCCATCTTGTTTTTCTTGGGCAGAGCAACTAGCCTTAAAGCTGTTGTGTTGGTCTACGGTTGGCACATTCTTGGGATCAACCGACGGCTCCACATCTCTGTTCGCACATAGACCATGCACTAACGCCTTTAATTCTTCTATTTCACGTCTCATTGATTGTACTTCATTGTCTTTGTTCGAACTGCGACTTAGGTTAAAGTACTGAGACGGCTTTACGAACTTTGATTGGCCACGGACACGGCCTTTGTGTTCAGGTCTAGATAATGCCTGCGACAATACATCATTAGTGCCAACTGACTCGAAAGTGCCTTGGCTCTCCTGTGTGTTGTACTCCACCTACAAGATTATTAACATAAATCATTTAAGTAAAAGGGTTGTAAGTACGTATAGTTGTGATGAAGAAATTATTGTTAGTTAGTAAACTTACTATCAACTCGCTAGCATTTTTACATGCTGGGTTTTTCAACTCTCCATCAGGTCCCGTCTGTTGCTCAAGCCACAAACCATCTCTTCTCTCCCATTTCCCATTCTTCTTAAACTGTAATTAACATCGTTAGTATAACTGGGATACAATTTAGTACAAAAAAAATTTATTGACATACCATTTCCTGGTCAAGCTTCTTATATCTGTCTCGGCCTCCTCTTGATGAGTATTCGTTGTTTGTCCTTATTTCGCTTCCACGATCAGATAGTTGTTGGAATTGCGAGGACGTTCTATACTGAACGAATTTCATCCAATCCTCTTCTTCAATATTGGGGTAGTTTTCAATAACTTTTTTCGGCCGTGTCCACACACTTTCTTCATTTATAAATTCCTCGACATATGTCTTGTACAGATCGTACCGAAAATTCCTTGCAGCCTCACCACATGATTTTAAACAAGTGTTCCAGAAGCTTTCTTCCACGGTAAAAGAAGTAACAGTTTCTTTCCAAATAATTTGTTTCAATCCGTCTAAATCACGAGATCTCGAATCTTGAATCCATATTGGAACGTGCTCTCTAGCGAGCACGCCAATCCAGCTCATCAATTCATCACCGTGCTTCCCTTCCGGTTGTCCTTTCTCGTCAAACGTGACTTGAATTCGTTCACCTCTTTTCCTTGCCATATGGACGCGTTTCATTATTGTTGCCCTTCGCTTGCCCTCGACAGTGGGATCCATCGGGTTTCTCCTTCGTGCTCGTCCCTTTTTGGAATGTTCCATTGTTGTGGTTCACCTACATTTATTGACAAATAAAAAAAAATTACGCTAATGGGTATTCAAACTTTTTTCTTCCTTTTTTTTTAAAATTTAATTGTTATTATGTTGGCACAAATAAAATATAGTGGAAAATATAACAAAAGTTTTATTTGCGCCTGGCGGGCCAGACGGGCGCCTGGCGCCCCACACGACAGTAAACCATTCAGGTGGATTACACGACGGGTCCTTGGGCCCGTCGTGCAATCTTAGGGATTGCACGATGGGCCCTTTAGGGCCCGTCGTGTAATCCCATCGACTTAGTGGATATTACACGACGGTCCCATAGGGCCCGTCTTGTAATTTCCCTATTACACGACGGTTTTAAAATGCACTGTCGTGTAATCTTTAAAAAATTTTGAAAATTTATCACCACATTCCGACGGCCACATACCACTGTGTTGTATACAAAAAATTACGCAAACTGTAGCATTGGTCCTGATTCAAATTTAATATTCAATATATATATATATATATAGCAATCAACATAACAAATTAAATATTGTATAGATTATGATGAATTATAATAGAAATTAATTAATGTACTTGTACACAGTAAGTGGCATAATGTTCAAGTTTTTTTCTTTTTTCTCTTTGCTGCCTCAACACGTGTCCATTCAATATCTGGTCGAACCAAGTGTGAAACATCATCATCGAATTCGTCAATCTCCTCAACCGGTGGCATTCCCTGTGTGAAAGATGGAATGTCGGAGCAATCTTCCTCATCTTCTTGCCCATCACGGTACAATTTTGGCTTCATGGGCACAACTAAGGACAACTCTGCATTGCTGGGATCCGTTGTATAAAATACTTGAATTGCTTGTGATGCCATAATGAATGGATCATTTTTGTATCCCAATCGTCTAAAGTCCACAACTGTGATGCCATCACTGTCAATCCTTACATAATTATTGTCTGCCCATTTGCACTTAAAGAGTGCTACATGTAAACCACAGTAATCGAGTTCCCAAATATCTTCAATGAAACCGAAGTAGTTCATAGTTTCATAAACTGGATTCTTGTCCTTTGCAGATGAAATATGCATTGACTTAGCACGGATACTAACACCACTATTTTGAACGGGATGCTTCTCATCTCTTTCGCGAGTGTAGAATGTATAACCATTGACGAAGTACGATGTATACCGTGTAACAATCGTCGACGGACCTCTAGCGAGGTTCATTAACTCTTGCGAACAGCCGTCCTTCTGAAAGACATGACTTCGTAGCCACAGACGAAACGTCCGATTGTGGTCATCGTGTATCAACTTTTCATTTCGTCCTCTTCTAGGATATTTATCTCTTATTTCCTGTAGGTGAATCTCGATAAAAGGCTCAACTTCAACCATATTATGTAAAGTATAGAGACAAGCTTTCTCCCATTCACATCGATTTACCTGCGATGGAACGCCGACGGATAGTCTTTTCCAGTCAATGTTTGTAGTCTTCGGCAACCCAATCGCCTCCGCGGTGGACAAATACTCGGAGCAAAATTCGACCGATTCCTCCTCAATGTAGCTTTCTACTATACATCCTTCTGTCCGATTTCGGTTCTTGACATAACCCTTCAAAACCTTCATGTACCTTTCAAAAGGATACATCCATCTCAAGTACACCGGACCACATAGCTTCAATTCCCGGACTAAGTGCACCGTTAGATGAATCATTATGTCAAAAAATGAGGGTGGAAAGTACTTTTCAAGCAAGCACAAAGTCTTAACCAACTCTAATTGTAGCGAATCTAGTGTCAATGGATCTATTACCTTAGAGCATATCGAGTTGAAAAATGAGCATAACTTGGTAATTGTGAATCTCACATCCCTCGTTAAAACTCCTTGCAACGCCAGCGGTAATAACTGTTGCATCAAGATATGACAATCATGTGATTTCATGCCAATCAGCCTCAGATCCTTCATAGACACCAACCTTTTCAAGTTGGAAGAATACCCGTTGGGCACTTTTACAGAAGCCAGCCACTCACAAAGCTTTCTTTTTTCTTGTCTTGATAGTGTGTACTTCGCCGGAGGTAAGTAAGTTGCATTCCCTTTCTTCGTAGGGATCAAGTTAAGTCTAATCTTCAATTCCTTAAGATCCAACCGTGCCTTCTCACTATCTTTGCTCTTATTAGGAATGTCTAGCAATGTGCCCACTATTGATTCACACACGTTTTTCTCAATATGCATCACATCCAAGCAATGATGAACAAAAAGTGTCCTCCAATATGGAAGTTCGTAGAAGATTGACTGTTTTTTCCAAGGGCCGTCAACCACGGGATCATTGTTACGCCGTTTTCTTTTCCCGAGCACCACTTTCAAATCCTTAACCATCTCATAAACGTCTTCGCCGGTCAAAACCCGGGGAGGGTTTCTTTCTTCCGTTTTGCCATCGAAAGCCTTTTTCTGTTTGCGGTATCGATGATTTTGTGGTAAAAATCTCCTATGACCAAGGTAAACGGTTTTCTTACCATTCTTCAATCGGATGGAGGATGTTTCTTTCATACAAACGGGACAACCGATAGAACTCTTGACTGAATAACCAGATAGATTTCCATAAGCAGGAAAGTCATTGATTGTCCACATCAACATTGCACGGAGTGTGAATGTCTCTTGACGGTAAGCATCTCTAACTTCGATCCCCTTTTCCCATAAGCTCTTTAGATCATCGATTAGTGGTGCTAAGTACACATCAGTGTCATTCCCTGGTTGTTGAGGACCAGATATTAATAAGGTCAACATCAAGAACTTTCGCTTCATGCTCAACTTCGGAGGGAGATTGTAGTTGACAAGTATGACGGGCCAAGTACTATGCCTACTACTCATATTACCATGCGGGTTAATTCCGTCCACCGACAAACCAAGACGTAGATTCCGTGGTTCCGCACAAAATTCAGGATGATCGGCATCAAAGGTCTTCCATTGTGGTGCATCGGCTGGATGTCTAAGCATACCATCTTCAACACGTTTATCATGGTGCCAAGTCAAATTCTTGGCATGCTCGGCATTACGGAATAAACGTCGTAGACGTGGTGCCGGAGGAATGTACCATAACACCTTTGCCGGCACACCTTTGCTGTCATTCGTTGGCTTCTTGCCCTTCTTCCATCTTGACTCCTTACAAACCGGACATTCATCCAAATTCTCGTACGCATTTCGGTAAAGGGCGCAATCATTTGGACATGCATGAATTTTTTCATATTTCATTCCCAAAGTGCTCAACGTCTTCTTAGCTTCGTACATACTAGCAGGTATTTTATTATCAACCGGTAGAACCTCTCTTAGAAATTCTAAAAGAGCCGTGAAACTAGAATTTTTCCACCCTCCCGATGCCTTCATGTTCCATAATTTGACCAATGCGGACAATTTCGTATATTTACTACACCCGTCATACAAGGGCATCTCGACATCATTCATCATTGCTTCAAATAACTCCGGACGATGCACAAACTGTTCTTCCAAATCATTAACCATATCAAACAAATTATCTCCTACAACTTCCTCAACAACATCATCTTTCGCTTTGTTGTTCGATGATGGATTAAAAAACATTTCACCGTGTAAATACCACGTTTGGTACGAACAAATAATCCCACACGCAAGCAAGTGTCTTCTAACTTCATCAACTGGATGAGATCTATGATTTCCACAATCCACACAAGGACATCGAATCTTATCATTCTTCATGTGAGTTTCCGCAAATGACAAAAATTCTTCAATCCCATCTCGATATTTTCTAGTCAATCTATTAGCCCACATCCATTTTCGATCCATTTCCAAGAACCCGACCTAAATCGATATTAAATTTATCATACAAATTATTCAATAATCAAGTTTTTGCATTTAAAAACACAATGTATAGTCAACAACTAATCAAACCGAAAAAGAAAAAAAGAGAATATATACCATTTTTGACATCTACAATAAATCGTCCATAAAAATCAAATAAATAAAAAGAAGAGTAAGTAATAATCACAATACTTACAAATATTTAATATACGCGAGTGTTGGTTTCGCAGTGGAGGAGATGTGTGTTCGCAGGTGTCTGTGATGTTTTTCGCGGCTGCGCGATAGATCTGTAATGAGATGAAATGAGAGCTGTTGAAGGGTAAAAAAGTTAGGAATACACGACGGGTTCTTAAAACCCGTCGTGTAAAGTCGGACTTTACATGACGGTTCTTTGGAACCGTAGTGTAAAGTGGCTCCGCGAGGCACTTTACACGACAGTTCTTTGGAACCGTAGTGTAAAGTCGGACTTTACACGACGGTTCATTGGAACCGTAGTATAAAGTGGCTCCGCGAGGCACTTTACACGACGGTTCTTTGGAACCGTAGTGTAAAGTCAGACTTTACACGACGGTTCTTTCGAACCGTCGTGTAAAGTCCCTCGCGGAGCACTTTACACGACAGTTCTTTGGAACCGTCGTGTAATCTTCGTCGTGTAATGTACTTTTTGTAGTAGTGTTAGGATGTTGCTTTCAGAACGTCTCATACAACGGCTCTGGATTTCCAATTCTTGGAGGAGGCGGTGGTGGTACATTTTGTTGCTCTCTTTGTTGAGTTACTAATTGCTGGAACTATTGACTCTGCATTTCCATCTATTGTCTAAATTGTTCCCTTTGCAACTGAGCTTGATGTTCAGCTTGCATTCGCATTTGTTTCAATTGTTGTTGAAACATATTTGCCATACTAGTGAAAAACTGAGTCATGTCTGGCATCTGTGGCTGAGTCGAATTCTCATGATGATCTTGCCGATCACCAATATCATCAACTCTTCTCTTTGGAGCCATTTATACTTAATGCCTCTGCAATTATCCACATATAGTAAAATTGTTCAAAAAATTCCTCCTAACAATTAGTCACGTGACTTATAGATTATTAAAATCATTAAATACTGACATTTTAATTGAAAAAAGTATCAAAATTATGACTAATGATAAGCTTAAAGGGCTTCCAGACAGTGAACCAAATTAAAAATTCACCCTCTCCACATTTGTTAATAAAAAATATATATATTGAACAAGAATTCTAAAAAGTTGCATCTTCCTTTACAAATGATATTCTTCTCGGATCCATGTTATTGAGAACAATATTTTCCTTTATTTCCTATATAATATTTACTGAACTTAAAAATAAAAAATATTGTCGACAATATCCTTTAAATAGTTACATAATCATTGGCTTACAATATGTGAGCTTGTCATGGGCATAATGTAAGTAATGGTTTTCCTAATTTCTCCATTCTCTATACTTTGTGGTGCCAAAGCTGTCACTTTTTTTTTTTTTTTTTTGGTTTTTTTAGGACTTGAGATGGGAGATTCAAACTCTTCACCTTATAATAGAGTTAGATGTAAAATTATCGCTAGATTATATCTATTAATACTTTTTATTTCATAGGTAAACACATAATTTAAGAGAAAAGAGAAACAATACATCCATTTACTTTTCCTATCATGCAAAATAAACATAGCAAAAGAATAGTGACTTAGTTTACAAGCTCTTATTAGTGCTTCTACTTAAAACTTTCATAATTAATTTAAAATAATGGTTACTATTATAACATATAATTTCAATTAAATTACTTTCAAGAAAATAAAGACATATCAGCTGGCTGATTCTTTGATCAAATGACACGTCCTCATGTACATACTTAGTTTATGGAAATGTTTTAACCACTTTGCTCTGATACCAAAAACTGTAACACCCACTAGCTAGTTTAGCCTTTAACTAAACTTAACTAGAACATGTCACTAACCCAAACATTTGTAAAATCTGCTATAACACAGAAACATAGTAAAACCAAGATAGTTGCATGATAAGATATTAATATAAAATCTTTATAGAACTCTTCATCACAGTTTCGTCAAAATATGGAGAGTTGGTATTACAACTATCCTAGATTGTTAGCACTATCTCAAATCAAAACTTTTGTAGTGTAGCCCACAGAGTTCTTTGTGTTGGGATCTAAATATGCCCTAAGGATAGAAAATCAATATTAGGGATTTTCTATAAATATGACATTTTGATATTAATAAGAGGAGGTTATTCATGTTTAATAAGATGTGTCATATTTACTTTCAATTGTTGATTGTATGGTTATTTTGAGCAAACATAAAATACTCCTTGACTGTTGGTAATATATCAGATTACCATATGTATACAGGGTATACATAGAAGACGTGGTAATTTGATAACAGTCTAAATAAATAGTCTGCAAACGATGGAATAAGATTTGGGGATCTTATTCATGATAAGAATGTACAAGTTGTCTACTTCCTTGGAGGGATGGTTTGTCTTGACCATCGGATAGGTTCCGAGTAGAAACTTTAATGTATACCAGTATTGAGGTATGACATTGGACTGGACCTAAAGTGTTAATTGATTCGGTTTAATAATTCCGTTTATAAGAATCAATGACACTTTGATTATCATCCTACATTAATCTTAATCCTGAAATGATTACTTGAATTCGCATCCATGACTTTTGTACTTTAATGCACTACAGGTGAGACACTGTTAATTCATGGTCAATTGTAACGCCACAAATGCTATCTAACTTTAACGTTAGAAAATTAACATTAGAATTAACATAGATATGTGATGAGATAACAATTTCTTCATTCTAATGTTATGTTGAGTTATTTTTCACAGGTGACGCGACGAGGACTCGATGTGCTAGAACAGGTTCATGCCAAATTGATGAATTTTTTTATGATGACTTGATAATTTTGTGTGATGGTTTTTATATATATATATGGTATGTAGTATTTGTGATGATGTTAATGTTTAAGAAAAAAAAAAAGGGAAAGTATGTTATCCGAAAAAGGCATATTTTATATGATGTTAATTTCCAACTCAATTATGAATCTTTGAATGTCGAAAATTATATTGTAATTTAAATAAACTTATAGAGCTTTTCATAAGCTTTCCAACGCCTACTCATTTGTGCAAATCCGATATCAGAGGAAGAAGTTATGACTAGTATACTATCCGGATATGTACTAGTAACCAACCAGTTTACCATGTGCAATTGTAAGTGCGAAAATTCTAGAGGTGAACTTAGTTGTTTCCTTTTCCTCCCACACGTTTTCACACCCTAATGACAGCCATTCCACAGCAATTAAGAGACAATTAAACCAAAGAATTCAACCTCAATTAATTCCAAAATTTATTTGGGATTAAATTACTCATAAATTGCTTTTATAATTTTCAAAATTTCTCTTTTTACATGCTCTCTCTCTCTCTCTCATTTCCCTTGCCTCCATTTTCCTTCTTTCCCATTCTTGTTGTCTGCTCTCTCAGCCCTCTCCCACGCACAAACACAGAGGAAAAAAAAAAAAAAAACAAGAAGAGAATCCGCCAAACCTCTAAATTCTTCCAAACCGAAAATCAAAGGATTTCAAGGTATGTTTTGTTATTGTTTGATGAGGATGACTTTATTATTTGTTTTGGTATGGGGGTTGGATAATTTTATGTGTTTGAAAGATGTCTTAGGGTTGTTTTGTGTGTGTGTGTGTGTGAATCATATACATTGTGATGATATTTTTTTTATATATACTTTTAATGATTTTCGGATTTGACCACTGTTACTGGGATTTCCAGATTTTATGATAAGTTTTGAAACTGTTTTTGGGAATCCAAACGTTCTCCGTTTTTAACAAATTTGATATTGTTGGAAAGCCCTAGATGTCTATTTTCGTTTGAAATCAGTTTCATATCTTTTGGAATTATTTGTGAAGTTTTATGATTTTTCAAATAGGCAGAGGTCGGACTGCCAAGTTCGGTAAAATTTTAATGATCAGATTTCAAAACTGTTTATGAGAATGCAAACGGTCTCCGTTTTTAACAAATTTGATATTGTTAGAAAGCTATAGATGTCTATTTTCATTTGGAATCAGTTTTATATCATTTGGAGATATCTATAAATTTTTGTGATTTTTTAAACCGGTAAAGGTCCGGCTGCCAGTTTCGATAAAAGTTTAGAAATCAATTTCAAAACTATTTTTGAGGGTCCAAACGGTCTTCATTTTTTTACAAATTAGGTACCATTAGAAAGATCTAGATGTATACTTTCATTTAAAATTATTTTCAGATCATTTGGATCTCTGTATGAATTTTTATGAATTGTTGAAGGGACAAAGGTCTGACTGGCAGATTATATCAAAATTTGAAATTTCATGAAATTGTTCAATTTTTGTGTTTTGATGTAATTAAATGATGAAATAGGCCTTGTAGGTACTCCTATGATATGATGGATGCGTTTGATGAATTATTATGAGCTTTTGTTGATTTTGTTATATTTATTATTCATGGCATGCACGGTTCTAAAGACGAGCACCCGAGACCTCAATCGCGCGTCACCATCGGAAAATTCGAAAAGGTTAAGTAAGGCGTTTAAGTAAGTACACTCTCACCTACAACATGAATTAAAGATTTGAGAAGTATATATTTTGATGTTGATGATGATGTTATGATGTTCTTAAATAATACTTCTCCTATGATGATGTTTTGATGAAACGTTTTGATGAAAAGTATATATATGGTATGTATATGTATTTTTATGTTTTAAAATGGCGTTGTACACCCTTGATGATGATGATGATGTTGTCCGGTGAGCGGACTTTTGTCACCGTTGGTTTGGGATTTGCTACCCCAACCCTTCCGTGACTAGCGCGCTATGATGGTACAACGCCGGGCCCAATATATGACGGTTTTAAAAGTAAAAAGTTTTTAAACGATGTTTATATTTATGATGATAAAAGAAAAATGTTATTTTTGTGAGATTTAAGTGTCTTACTAAGCCCTTGCTTATATAAGTTAATTCATGTTGCAGATAAAGGAAAGGGTAAGATGTAGTGCTGGAGGAGCTTGGAGCGGATGGCGGGACGATATATGATAGGAAAACGGGAGGAACGATCATGAGATGGACATTTTTAAATTCAATAAAGTTTTAAGACTATAGTTTATTATTATTTAATTGGATGTTTCATATGGACTTAAACATTATTTCAATAATTGGGTTTTAGAAAAAATTATATATATTTATATATATTAATTATGAAGTTGAAAAAAAAAAAAAAAAAATTCTAGAGTTTTCTAAAATTATCTAAGTAAAGTTTTCCATTATGTAAATATTTTTATTTCAAGCTTAATATTTTCCGCAATTTATAAGAAATAAATGATTAAACGAAGTCAACTGTAACGGTCCGTGAGGGGTCGTTACATCAATATACTTGTGTTTTGGGTGCATGACTTATGGATGGAGAAATCAAGATTCATAGATACGGAATCCATAGCTATCTTAACGATAGTAAATGTTATCTACTTAAATGCATTATTCGGGGATTGAAAGATAGTATAACAAGATCTTGGCCATCGGTTTACTTTGTGTTCTCTGGTGGTTTACCAATTGTATGGTTTTATAATTGGTGATTCTTTCAATAGAGAATAATAGAACTTTAAGTTAAAATGATTGAAAAGGTAAAACGGAAAAAGTCCTTAATTCAATCATGGATGACATATGGGGATTAAGCAAGCGATGAATAAATCATGGAAAAAGCACTACGTGAGAGAGCTTTCGTAATACGGTATGTAAACAGGAGTTCAGCTTCAAACTTTTAGTGGAATAGTTTTGAAGTTGATAATTGATGAATAATTAATCTGGGATTAATTTTTCACAATTATAGGAGCCTCTTTACATATTTCCATCGGGTCCCTCTATTAGCTCGCAAAGTTCCATAAAGCATCTCGGGATTTGTTCCTTATGAGATCGGTAAATTTAAATAGAATTTAGTAATGTCTATTAAGACATGTTACTCTCTAACATGCAATCCAGAAAGGATTGGACATGTAAAATTTGTAGACAAATGATTTGTCAACATGTGATTGGTTAATTTGAATTTTGGAAATAAGATTGTGTTTGTATTATTTAATTTTAGAAAAACAAATTTTTCTCTCCTAATCTCAATAAGGTGCACGGTTTTTAGATAGGTGGAGGGAAGAAAAATTTTGTTTCAAAATTATTCAAATAAATTCCTAACATTAAATTATTAATTGATTTAAATAATGGAGATTATTTCATGTATTTTTCTTTCCTAATTAAAAGTGGTTCACGTTTTTTTTTGAGGAAAAGAAATTTGAAATATTTCATTGATTTAAATTAATTAATATAGTTAATGTTTATGGAAAATATTAATTCAAATAAGTGAATCTTATTTAAATTCAAAAAGGTTTAAAGGAATTTGAATCTAGATAGGACTAGGATCTTTTGACTAGTCTAGATTCTTGATTTAAAATTTGAATCACCAATCTAGCTTAACAAACTCAATGTGGCCGAATTTTTTGAGGAAGATTTCCTCTTTGAAAAACGTTTTTAGGTTCAATGAATCTAGCCCTAAAGTTGTATGATCTTTTGATTCAAAATTTATCCAGAAAAATAATAATAATTTTTTTTTTTTGAGATGAATTTTGAAAAAGGATTGGACTTCTATATAAAGGCTAGGGATTCATGAAAAACGAATTTTTTGAATTTTTGGTAATTTTTCAAGAGCAAACAACGTTTTTGGAGAAAAGGAAAAAATTTAGTTTTTCCGGAACATCAAAATTCGGCTATCTTGTGAGAAAGAAAAAGAGAGAAAATTCTATTGAACCAAAATTGAGAGGAAGGTTAAACCGAGTGATTATTTTCATAAGAAGGTTAACCGGTTCCTGTTTTGCAGTTTTGAAGAAAGAAGGTTGATCATATTCTCAACGAGGTACATCGGAATTGAGGAGGGATCTAGACTTCGAAAAGCATTACCGGTCGATTGGATTCATAGAACGTGTGCCCACACACACTCTGAGACGTGGAACTCGAGAATAATAGAGAAGACACGTTGGTCAAACGCTCTAGTAATTCCGGAATCCAAGAATAAAGGTACGTTTGATAATAAATTTAATTTATTGTTATATGCATCATGAGATTCTTTTCCGGAAACGGCATAAAATTTTTAAAACTTCCGCTGCGCCGTAACTCTGATTACCGATCCGATTTTTTCAACAACTGGTATCAGAGCCAACTCATGAACATGTATATAACATAAATTATTTGATCAAATAAATTTCTCTCTATGCATTAATGAAATATTTTAGAGAGTTGGCACTCTAGGTTTTATTTTGAGTATGTTAAATATATTATGAATGGATGTATGGATGAATGAATGCTTAATATTATTTTTTTAATATTTGATGCTTGTTCAATTATGCCGGTCATGATTCCATAGAGGTTAGAATTTGTATCTAGGTTTTTCAAGTGTAATAGATGCGGTCTATTATCACCGCTAGGTCGTTCTTTCAATTCCTAGAATTTTTGTAAGCCGGAAACGGCGTAAGAATTTTTTTGTAAAATTCGGGCTACAATGGATTCGAGAAGATTGAAGATGAACGAAGGTATGGAAATTTTCAAAGGATGTGATTATTTATTTTTTGGAATTTTTTAATTAAAAAAATGTTTTTTTAATAAAAATAAAAATAAAAAAATCACAAAATCTTTTTGAAAATTTAATTTTCCAATGATATGTGATCTTGATAATTTGAAAATCAAAATTAAAAATTTAAATTTAAATTTAATGGATATTATTATGAATTTTAAAATTTTGAAATTTAAATTTGAAATTTTGAAATTTCAAATTTTTGAATTTTAAAATTTAAATAACCGGATTTTTTTATTTAAATTTTGAGATTTTATAATTTTGATTAAAATTAAAAATCACATATAATCTTTTTTGAAATTTAAATTTTTAATTTAAATTTAAAAGGATGTGACATTGGAGAAGGAAGACACATTGAAGAAGGATACAAGGCATGGATCTACAAATGAAGGCCGATATATGTTTCGGTTAATTTTTGTAAATTTTGTAATTTTCTTTTCTCTAGGATGGAATCATGATCCACGGCTGTTTACATATTTTACAAACCACAGATGATGAATTGCTAGATGAATATATTATACTATTTCATGATGTATTGATAACATGCCATATAGACTAGGGAGTGCCACTCAATAAATATTGTTTATGCATGAAAAACAAAAACCCTAATTTAAAAGATTGAGTGGGAGAAGGTTTTACACACTAAGACCTACGGCCTCCATCGTTGGTCCAATAGTTACGCATGGTAGTGCCTACTACTCGGTTTGGACCCGGGAATTCCCTTCGGATAGGTATCTTACCTAGAGCGCACACTGATTTGGATTTCCGAAAGGATAACGGTTTTGGGTATATTTTATGTTTAGATCACCCCTCGGTGGCGGATGTAAAATATGGATTCAAAATTGGAAACGATGGTTACACACTCATGCTACTTTATTTATTAACCCTCCCTCGAGGCTCTGTTATATAAAGTAGTGGCCAAATAAACGATAGTTAATATATATTTAATAGAATTTGTTTCATGGACAAATATGTATTAATCGGAAGGGATCCGTGTTCTTGGCTAGTTATTCTATGACTACCCCTCGGTAGCTTACAAAGCGGAAGCTAGGAATTATCGTTGTAAGGTATGTGTTTTAAGGGTTTTACACATAAACATTTAGATTGCATATAGATCTTTTTGTTTAATTACAAAACCATATTTTATAAACTAATAGGATGTTTGCTCGTACTTATTACATGTTTTCTTATTATAGATCAAAATGTCGAGCCCTTTATCTGTGATACTTACGCAAAACAAATTAACCGGCGAAAATTTTAATGACTGGAAAATGAACTTGCTTATCGTCCTCAACTTTGAGAAACACAGTTTCGTCCTAACCCAACCTAGACCACCCACGCCTGCGATCGATGCTCCTGATAGGGATTTTGTAGCGCTTGAGCGCTGGGACAATTCCAACCTAAGTGCTATGTGCTATATTCGGGCGAGCATGTCTAACGTGCTCCAGAAACAGCATGAAGAGCATCAAACTGCTAGGCAGATCATGGATAACCTGGAGGAAATGTTTGGTGAACAAACTATCCAGGCTAAGACCGATGCTATCAAAGGTCTCATGAACTGCAGGCAGAAGGTTGGAACTCCCATCAAGGAGCACATGATGAAAGTCATGGCTTATTTGTCTGAAGCTCAGACAAATGGGGCTGAGATCGATTCTGCAACTCAATTGGTCATGGTTTTCCAAACCTTGTCCAATGATTTCGATTTGTTTCAGGCATCTTACAACCTTAACAGGAAGGAGATGTCTTTAACGGAATTAATGAAAGAGTTGCAAGCCTTTGAGAACATTTTTAAGGGTAATGGATCTAAGGCTGAGGCGAATGTGGCTGAACCTAGTTCGCCTGCTCCTAATCCCAAAAGGAAGAAGGAAAAGGGGAAGAACAAAGGGAAGAAACCTACTGTGGATGCACCTGCTACTAAAAAGTCTACTAAGACTAAGAAGTGGAAGGTGGATCCCAAAAAGGTTAAGTGTTTTCACTGTGGGAAGAAATGACATTTCAAGAAGGATTGTCGAGAATACCTGTCCATGCTAAAGCAAAAAGGTAATTTCGATGTTCTGTATCTTGAGGGTTGTTTAGTGGAAGAATCTAAGGACAATTGGGTTATAGATTCTGGAGCCACTAACCATGTTTGTATTTCTCTACAGGGGTTCAAGGTAACGAGAAGTCTGCATGAGGAGAACTTCACGTTAAGAACCGGTGATGGGACGTTGGTGCGAGCTGAAGCAGTGGGAGAAGTGCATCTTTATTTTGACGAATTTAGATTTATTGTTTTGAGACATTGTTTTTATGTTCCTAGTTTCAAGAGGAACCTAATTTCGGTAGCTTGTTTGATTAAAGATTCTTATTCAGTTTCTTTTAATAATAAAGTTGTTATTAGGAAAAACAATTCTCTTATCTGTAATGGATGGATGCATGGAAATCTTTATTTTATCAAACCTAAGATGCACTCACTGCTTGATACAGAATTGGAAAAGAACTCTAAAAGACATAAGTCTTCTCAATCTAACAAATCATATCTTTGACATTTACGACTTGGTCACATAAGCCTTAACAGAATTCAAAGGATGGTAAATGAGGAATGCCTTGACTTGTATGAGGTTGAACCTTGGCCACAATGTGAATCCTGTTTGGAGGGCAAGATGACTAAACGGCATTTTGCTGCCAAGGATAGTCGTGTTGAGGAACTTTTAGAACTAGTGCATACGGATGTTTGTGGTCCCATGAACATAGAAGCACGTGGTGGGTATGAGTATTATATCACTTTTATTGATGATTACTCGAGGTATGGATATGTTTATTTGATGATCCGCAAAAGCGAAGCCTTTGACAAGTTCAAAGCATTTCGGGCTGAAGCGGAGAAACAATTAGGCAAGTCCATTAAGACACTTCGATCGGATCGAGGTGGGGAATACCTATCGGATGAGTTCTTAGGATATTTGATAGAGAATGGGATACAATCCCAATTAACTGCACCTGGTACTTCTCAACAGAATGGTGTAGCTGAGAGAAGGAATAGGACCCTATTGGATATGGTCCGGTCTATGATGAGTTACTCCACATTACCTTTGTCATTTTGGGGGCACACCATACAAACTGCATGCTATCTTTTGAATAACGTTCCCTCCAAATCGGTTCCTAAAACTCCTTACGAGTTATGGACGAGTAGGAAACCTAATTTGAATCATATTCGAATTTGGGGTTGTCCAGCACACGTCCTGGATAAGGAAGCGAAGAAGTTGGAGTCGCGATCAGAAGTGTGCTTGTTTGTTGGCTATCCAAAAGGGACATAAGGTGGTCTGTTCTATAATACGAAGCAAAATAAAGTCTTCGTTTCTACACATGCAACATTCCTGGAGGAAAGTTACATAGAAGACTTTAAACCTCGTAGCAAAGTAGTGCTTGAGGAGATGACTTCGGGTTTGGATGTTCCTAAAGTCACAGAAAACCCTGTGTGAAAAACCGCTAAAGAATCAACAACCAGGGGAGCTTCGTCGTAGTGGGAGGATTATCAGGGAACCTGAAAGGTACATGTTCAATGGTGAAGTTTTTGAAGCAGAATCCATAGAACATGATGATCCGGCTCGTACAAAGAAGCTATGGAGGATGTTGATTCTAGTCTTTGGCAAATAGCTATGAACACCGAGATGGAATCTATGGAGGATGTTGATTCTAGTCTATGGCAAATAGCTATGAACACCGAGATGGAATCTATGGATTCCAACGGGGTCTGGATACTTGTAGACGCCCAAGGCATAAAACCGATTGGGTGTAAGTGGGTATACAAGAGGAAGAGAGGTGTGGATGGGAAAGTGGAAACTTTCAAGGCAAGACTTGTAGCGAAGGGCTATACGCAGAAAGAAAGAATCGACTATGAAGAAACCTTCTCGCCTGTAGCAATGCTCAAGTCAATCCGCATTCTTTTATCCATTGCGGCTGCTCTCGATTATGAGATCTGGCAAATGGATGTCAAGACAGCTTTCTTGAATGGCTCTCTTGAAGAAGATATCTATATGATACAACCAGATGGGTTCAAGACAAAAGGCCAAGAAGATAAAGTATGCAAGTTGCTTAAATCCATTTATGGATTAAAGCAAGCATCTCGTTCTTGGAATATTATGTTTGATCAAGCGATCAAAACCTATGGATTCGAACAAAACATTGATGAACCATGTGTTTATAAATGTATCAAGAATGAGAAAGTGGTTTTCCTAATACTTTATGTGGATGATATATTGCTTATTGGAAATGATGTGGCAACATTATCATCTGTCAAAGTTTGGTTAGCCAAACAGTTTGACATGAAGGACTTAGGAGAGGCTAGTTATGTTCTTGGTATTCAACTCTTTAGAGATAGAAAGAACAAAACGATAGCACTCTCTCAAGCTTCATACATTGACAAAGTACTCGAGAGGTTTTCTATGAAAGATTCCAAGAAATGTGCCCAACCTTTCAGGATTGGAATCAAGCTTTCTAGAGATGACTGTCCCAAGACATCGGAAGAAAGGGAGCGTATGAAAAACGTACCTTATGCATCAGCAGTAGGTAGTCTTATGTACGCTATGTTATGCACTAGGCCTGACATTTGTTTTGCGGTTGGTATGGTAAGTCGATATCAGTCGAATCCGGGACCGAACCATTGGGGTGCGGTCAAGCATATACTCAAGTATCTACGGAGAACGAGGGACTATATGCTTGTGTATTCCGGTCAGGACCTTGTTCCTAGAGGATACACTGATTCTAATTTTCAATCAGATCAGGATTCAAGGAAATCGACTTCAGGATCTGTTTTTACCCTTGGAGGTGGTGCCGTTGTGTGGAGGAGTATTAAGCAATCTTGCATTGCTGACTCGACCATGGAAGCCGAGTATGTGGCATCCAGTGAGGAATCAAAGGAAGCGGTATGGCTCCGTAGGTTCCTTGGTGACCTTGAGGTCGTTCCTGGTATGGATAAAGCTATAGTGCTCTACTGTGACAACAGTGCAGCAGTAGCTAATACCAATGATCCCAGGCATCATAAGAGGAGTAAGCACATTGACAGAAAATATCACATCATCAGAGGCTTTGTTGAGAGTGGAAATGTGACGGTTTGCAAAATCGCATCAGAGGACAATCTTGCTGACCCGTTCACGAAGACTTTGGTGGCCAGAAGATTCGAAGAACACGTTGAAGGCATGGGGATGCGTAATATGTCACATTTACTCGCTTAGGGCAAGTGGGAGATTGTTGGGATCTAAATGTGCCCTACGGATAGAAAATCAATATTAGGGATTTTCTGTAAATATGACATTTTGATATTAATAAGAGGAGGTTATTCATGTTTAATAAGATGTGTCCTATTTACTTTCAATTGTTGATTGTATGGTTATTTTGAGCAAACATAAAATACTCCTTGACTGTTGGTAATATATCAGATTACCATATGTATACGGGGTATACATAGAAGACGTGGTAATTTGATAACAGTCTAAATAAATAGTCCGCAATCGATGGAATAAGATTTGGGGATCTTATTCATGACAAGATTGTACAAGTTGTCTACTTCTTTGAAGGGATGGTTTGTCTTGACCATCGGATAGGTTCCGAGTAGAAACTTTAATGTATACCAGTATTGAGGTATGACATTGGACTGGACCTAAAGTGTTAATTGATTCGGTTTAATAATTCCGTTTATAAGAATCAATGACACTTTGATTATCATCCTACATTAATCTTAATCCTGAAATGATTACTTGAATTCGCATCCATGACTTTTGTACTTTAATGCACTACAGGTGAGACACTGTTAATTCATGGTCAATATACTTGTGTTTTGGGTGCATGACTTATGGATGGAGAAATCAAGATTCATAGATACGGAATCCATAACTATCTTAACGATAGTAAATGTTATCTACTTAAAGGCATTATTCGGGGATTGAAAGATAGTATAACAAGATCTTGGCCATCGGTTTACTTTGTGTTCTCTGATGGTTTACCAATTGTATGGTTTTATAATTGGTGATTCTTTCAATAGAGAATAATGGAACTTTAAGTTAAAATGATTGAAAAGGTAAAACGGAAAAAGTTCTTAATTCAATCATGGATGACATATGGGGATTAAGCAAGCGATGAATAAATCATGGAAAAAGCACTACGTGAGAGAGCTTTCGTAATACGGTATGTAAACAGGAGTTCAGCTTCAAACTTTTAGTGGAATAGTTTTGAAGTTGATAATTGATGAATAATTAATCTGTGATTAATTTTTCACAATTATAGGAGCCTCTTTACATATTTCCATCGGGTCCCTCTATTAGCTCGCAAAATTCCATAAAGCGTCTCGGGATTTGTTCCTTCTGAGATCGATAAATTTAAATAGAATTTAGTAATGTCTATTAAGACATGTTACTCTCTAACATGCAATTCAGAAAGGATTGGACATGTAAAATTTGTAGACAAATGATTTGTCAACATGTGATTGGTTAATTTGAATTTTGGAAATAAGATTGTGTTTGGATTATTTAATTTTGGAAAAATAAATTTTTCTCTCCTAATCTCAATAAGGTGCACGGTTTTTAGATAGGTGGAGGGAAGAAAAATTTTGTTTCAAAATTATTCAAATAAATTCCTAACATTAAATTATTAATTGATTTAAATAATAGAGATTATTTCATGTATTTTTCTTTCCTAATTAAAAGTGGTTCACGTTTTTTTTTTAGGAAAGGAAATTTGAAATATTTCATTGATTTAAATTAATTAATATGGTTAATGTTTATGGAAAATATTAATTCAAATAAGTGAATCTTATTTAAATTCAAAAAGGTTTAAAGGAATTTGAATCTAGATAGGACTAGGATCTTTTGACTTGTTTAGATTCTTGATTTAAAATTTGAATCACCAATCTAGCTTAACAAACTCAATGTGGCCGAATTTTTTGAGGAAGATTTCCTCTTTGAAAAATGTTTTTAGGTTCAATGAATCTAGCCCTAAAGTTGTATGATCTTTTGATTCAAAATTTATCCAGAAAAATAATAATTATTATTATTTTTTTTAGATGAATTTTGAAAAAGGATTGGACTTCTATATAAAGGCTAGGGATTCATGAAAAATGAATTTTTTGAATTTTTGGTAATTTTTCAAGAGCAAAAAACGATTTTGGAGAAAAGGAAAAAATTTAGTTTTTCCGGAACATCAAAATTCGGCTATCTTGTGAGAAAGAAAAAGAGAGAAAATTCTATTGAACCAAAACTGAGAGGAAGGTTAAACCGAGTGATTATTTTCATAAGAAGGTTAACCGGTTCCTGTTTTACAGTTTTGAAGAAAGAAGGTTGATCATATTCTCAACGAGGTACATCGGAATTGAGAAGGAGGGATCTAGACTTCGAAAAGCATTACCGGTCGCTTGGATTCATAGAACGTGTGCCCACACACACTCTGAGACGTGGAACTCGAGAATAATAGAGAAGACACGTTGGTCAAATGCTCTAGTAATTCCGGAATCCAAGAATAAAGGTACGCTTGATAATAAATTTAATTTATTATTATATGCATCATGAGATTCTTTTCCGGAAACGGCATAAAATTTTTAAAACTTCCGCTGCGCCGTAACTCTGATTACCGATCCGATTTTTCCAACACTTTGATAAGCATTTTTCATGAAACAACTTTAGTTTAGTATGTACATAGGTTCCATGACATCAGGTTCCCAAAATAGGTTCAGCCCGCCACTATGTTGCTTCCTCATTCTTTTCTTTCTCACTTGTGCCATGAAACTTTAAAGTGAGCTAAAAGTCCAATAAGCGGAACATAGTTAAATACAAAACCTTTAAACTACAATCTATACTTAAAATACATTTCTCAATGAATTTTGAATTTTCTTACTGCAAATAGAAATCCAAATCAACATTTAAAACATATGATAAAACCCTTGAGATATGGCACATATTGGGCTTAAGCTGCAGAATCATTTACCAATCATTTCCTTTAAGTTTGGTCAAACATTTTCATTCCTGTCATTGGGATCCCAAATGTTGGTATCAGTCAAGTCCCTTTCGAGACCTATCTGTGGGTCTCAGTCAGTCCCAATGACACTATTGTAGTGGGGTTACCACATTCCGTAGATATTCCCATCATTTCATAGGCCACATCTAGAATTTTGCAAACCTTTAAGAAATTATAAATATGTCATAAAACTTTTCAATAAACCATACTTTCTTTTAGCTTTCATACTTGCAAATCATACCCTTTCCAATGAGGGGAAACATTATATCCATAGTCTCATTTGAAATGTTAAATATTTGTCAAAAAAATTAAAATGCTATATCATATACATTTTAAGTTTCTATGACACAATAAGTAGAATTCTTACTTACCTCTTTAAAGTTGAACTACCACTAAGAAATTGACTCCACCATTTTGAGAAAACTGATTGTGCTTGTCCTAAGGTCCATGATTAAGTCATTTTACATTTAAAAGTATCTTTAATCAATTGAAAGTCATATAAAATAGAAATATATGTATTATAGTATCACTTTTCAACATTTTAGACCATTTAAGGTCCTTTAGGACAAGTTCTAAGCACAAACAAAATCTTTACATAGTTGCTGTCCACAAATTTCCAACAACATAACCTAACTTTTGAAAATTCACCAAAAATCTGATTTACAACATTTTCACCTGCAATTTTGTGGAGAGCAAGATTCATATACTTACTTTAACTTCACCAAATTTCAGCTTCAAATACCAAGTATAAACAGAGAAAAGAAACTCAGAATCCTACTATCCTGTTATAGAAATCTCAGTTTTCTCATTCAAACATTTTCACAAACACCTTCTATACAACTTTGTAAAATACTTCAAAAACAATCAAATCTCTTTTCCAATCAGACCTCACAATGTTTTATATCTCAAATAACATAGAGCCATCAAGAATCTTGAATAAAATCAGAAGTTACACATTTGGGAGAAAAATCAAAGCACACTTTTGACATGAAGCATCTCAAGTAAATCAAATCAAACACAACTTAAAACCTCATATCTCTAGCTTTGAATAGCTTCAAAATTCATAAAAAATCCTAATTTTAATTGACCTTAGGTAGCTTATAAAATTGGACTCCAAAAATGATGACAAACTCCACTTTAAGCTCAACTAGCTTGAACGAAAATGGGTGTTTGTGTGGAATCCGAGAATGAGCTTTTGAAGGAAACTTAGTCTTGATTTGTTTTGTGATTTAGGTAGGAAAGAAGGACTTGTTGAGAAAATATGATGAAAAAGATCAGTTGTTGGAGTTTATGTTTTTGTTTTTCTTTATTTTCTTCTTTCTTTCTCTTGCTGCGCTCACATTTCTACGTATATTACAAATGGTCAGTAAGCAACCTCTATGTAGATAATCACAAAAACTTGGATGACAAGGTTAATCTTTTATGTATATATTCACCGAACCTTGGATAACAAGGTTTATCCAATTGGATAACTATGATGTGGCAACTAATGGATAAACTTTATAACTAGCAAAGCAAATCGTTAAAAATTACATAAAATGCTCAGAAGAATTTAAAATTATGCTAGATCCTTGAAAATATATTTTCTTTGCTAATTAGTCCATAGAAAATTTTAAGAAACCTCATTTGAAGTATATTCTATAACTTTAGATTACCATTCTTATACAAACAATCTTATGGACTAAGCACATCGATCAGCTTCACTTCCGACGATTGTTAACTCTCCGCTGCACAGTTACTAAAAATGTAGTTAAACAATTATAGTAACACATAAATTCTTAAAAAAAAAAACATTTCATATAAAATAATTAACATTACTACTAATAAACACTTAATAATAATACTAATAAGATACTAAACAAACTTGTTAAACTTAGTTATTTTAAACTTAGTTATGAGTAAAGATATGTAGTACCTTTTATTTTTTATTTTTTTTGGTTTCAACAATGTTCGGATCAAGATAGTATGGAGTACTAGTAGTGCTTGCAACAAAAAGCCTACCTGTATATGTATAATAATAATAATAATTAATGATATAAAATTTTAATATTTTTTTTTTTGTATAAGAGAGGAAAAAATTATTTTTAGTTGTTGTATATATACTTACCCATATATTGTTTGGCTGCCATTACTGTAAATGCTATTACTACTGATTTAGGCATTGTTTGAATTGCATTTTTGCCAAAGTTTTCTCCAGTTTCTCCCCAAAGAGTGACATTAAGTGTTTCTTCTCTGTTGAATATAATAAATTTAAATAAACAATTTATTAATAATAAATTGTGAACTTTTTGGAATTATATATTTATAGTTACCTGATATTTTGAATAACTAAACTTCACCTTTTTACCAGTTTATCATTTATAGTGGATTCTTCTATATCCTTGACAGATATGAAACGACCAATCACATCTAATACAATATAATAAATAAGAAGTTATTATTTATTAAGAGAGCGTTTGGCATTCAAGTTGGAACTGATTTTTTTGAGTTCAGTCCCAACTGAACATGTTTGGGATGTAAGTCTAACCCCAACCTCGCTTTGAACCATTATATAGTAAAACAAACTTGGTTTACTGTGCACCCAGTCGTCTCTTCTCTGTCTCACCCCTGCCTTGTCCACTGTTCATCACCCTCATGCTCCTCCCCACCTGCGCCTATCTATTGGCTTGCCTCGTGAGCCAACCACTGTCCAATCGCGACAAGAAGCTCGGCGCTGGGCATGGAGGACAGTGAATTTTCGATGGCGAGGGGAGGCCGAGGGGCGAGCAAGGTGGCGGTGACTCATGAAACCCACCGGCTGGTCGTGAATTTAAGCAAATTATCAAGAGGGATTTTTAAATGAAAGGAAAAAGAAACTTCGGAGGTCGGAGCTACGATGTCACGACGGAGCTTGGGAGGCCGACGAAAACGGAGGCGTGAGGGCGGCTCTAGATCGGGCGCGAAAGAGAAACTCCGGTGGCGTGAGGATGGAACCGACACCGGAGTATGAGGAGAGAGAGAGGGAAGAGAGAGAAAGAGAGAAAGAAAGAGTGAGGGCTTGGGGCTGTAGTGCGAAAAAAAGAGAGAGAATGGGGAGGGACTCACGTGGGGGAGGAGAGAGAAAGATTTTTATAAATAATATACAAATTAAATATGATATCATCAAAATCGTATTTTCTATTATTGTTTTTAAATTGGTAGCAAAAATCAATCCACCCTTCTTATTTACCCTGCTTATTTGGGCATGCCCCCTAATTTACTCCTTATGGGATAGAATGAATCAGATCTCTATGCCTTTGCTTTTAACGTTTGTTTGTTTGTCGTTTGTTGTTATTGTATTTTATGACTATGTAAGAAATATTATAAAAGATTTTGATGTATGTTGTTGATATGTGTTTTTATTTTAGCTTATTTTATTTTTTCCAATTTTCTGATTATAAACCTACAATGGAATGTTAAATTTGATTTAAAAATTTTAACTCAAATTTTTTACATCCAAACAGGGCCCTAACTCAACATAAACTTTTCAACTCAAACTTTTTTACCAAACACTTAACTCAAGTTAAACTTTTTAACTCAAATTTTTTTATCAAATACTCAACTCAAGTTAAACTTTTTATTACAAACTTTTTACTAAACACTCAACTCTCAAACTCAACTTAACTTATCTTCAACTCAACTTCAAAATCTTCACTCAAACTCATATACCAAATACCCTCCAAATTTTAATAGTGTTAATTTATGAATTATAAACTAACAAATATGAATATCATACATAATTTACCAAACAGAAGATCATTGATGTTGACTTTTGATGTTAGTTGATCGAACACCACAAAATTAAATTTGTGTTGGGGTATTTCTGGTATGTCTTCTTCAACGTTTTTGAAAACTGTGGATCTTGCGAATTGCAACATTGCTACCTGAGGAACAATTTTATATCTTTGTTCGTTGTTTGTCATGAAGAAATTGTTGATTCCATATATATTGTCCACTTGTATTTTATTTGTTATGAATTCAGCAACTTTTACATGAATGAAACCGTATTTTGCTTAATCCTGTAAAAAAAATACATGTTCATTTATTATTATTATTATTAATTATATTCTAAATAATAACTTGAGATACATTTTATTAATAATATAACATTTATAAAAAATAAATTAAATTACCTGTTTGTCAACTAATAAGCAGTCGCAGCTTATTAAACGACCAGTGTTATAATCAATGTTCCTCCATAATCGACATACTCGAGCACAAATAGTCTGATGTGTTTCTCCTGGCTTCAGTACTCGGATTGAACATTTTTTATAGATAGTAGAAACATATGCGTAAATATATTTAATAATTTATAAAAAGAAGTTAAATTTTCAAGACTGTAAAGATTGTTTAATAGTAAAATATATTAAGATAGGAATTTTTTTTAATTAGTAATTTTTTTTTTTGAGAGAAGATTGTTATCTTTGATAAATATTGTGCAATATTTCTTTGTAAATATGTTTTTAATATGATTTAGATATTTGTTAATTGAATCATGTATTAAAATTTGAAAACCTTTTGGTGAAGTTACTCTAGTTAAAGCAACATATAATCATCTATAGCTGAAAATTTCATCTTCTAAATATAGTCCAACTTTATTTAGAGATTGCCCTTGACTTTTGTTTATTGTCATTGCATAACAAATTTTTAAAAGAAATTGTCATTTCTTTAAAACAAAATGCCATTTAGATTCATTAATTGTCATTTCTATTCTAGGTATATAAACTTCCTCATTTATATTATTAGAATTAATAATGCGTCATTCGATAATTCTATTTGTTATTTGTATGATAATTAATCCGATACCATTGCACAAACCCATTAATTGATTAAGATTTCACATTTACATAACAGGAATCCCAACTTTGAGTTTTAATTCGTGTGGAGGTAGATCATTAAAGTTAAGAGTGTGTAAAAATTATGGATAATATAAAAGATTTAATTCATCGAGATTTTCAGATGATGAAAGAATAGTGTCATAACTACAATAAATTTTTGTTTCTTTTGGTACTAAAGATAATATATATTTATTTATTTCATCAGTTATTTTATTTTTAGGAGTAATAATCGCACGTTGTTTTAAAAAATTAATATTTTAAAAATTATTATAGAAATTATCGAATATTGTGGTAGAAATATATTCAATAGAATTTATATTATATTTTATTAATTTTTTTTTTAGGCATTTCAATCCAAGTAGCATCTTTGTTTTATGGATCTTTTATTACATTCGTTGTTCCATTACCAACATTTAAAATCCATTCCGAGAAGTTAGTAATTTCTATTTGTTCATCAATACAGTAATTATATTTTTTTAATCGCATGTTTTCTGTTAAAGTAAGTATTCGAAAATATGGTCAAAGATAAGAATTATTTATAGTTACATCAATATTATTTTCTTTTGTACTATTTAGGACAACATGTAATATTTGTCTGAATTCACCACCTAATATGATTATTATTCATCCAAAAGGATGATTAAAATTATTTTTTAAGTCATGCATTGTTTTATCTAAAACTTCAAAACAATATTTGTTAGTCATAAGTTCTTCATGCCATAAAATCAATGTGGTCTTTTCTATTAATTTCGCTAATAGAGTAGATTTTTTGATCTGGCAAATTGAAAATTTATCAATTAAAAGAGGTATATGAAATCTTGAATGTACAGCTCGGCCTTTTGGTAACAATAATGATGTTATTCTAGATGATGCTACAGCTAATACAATTTCATTATCTAAACTAATTTTGCTGATAATAGCATTCCATAAGTATGTTTTTCCTGTACCGCCGTAACCATATATGAAAAACAAATTATGTTTGTTTTTAATCGCTTCTAAAATTTCGTTATAAATAATATGTTGTTCTTGATTTTAATTTTGTACTAAATTAATATTTTGTTATTTTAATTTATATAAATCATAATTGAGTTCTTCTCTTTAATGATAATTATTTAAATATTTAATTAATGATCCAGTAGGTAGTGAAATATTATAATATGATACAGAAGTTGAATTTAAATTTAGTAATTTTTCTAATTCATATAGTATGAAATTATATAATTCATTTTCAGGAATTTCAAATTCTGGATTATTGAATAATAATAGTCTTAGTTTGTATAAAATATCTTCGTACATTAGTTTCCAATGTTTTTGAAAAAAAATTATTAGGTCAGAAATATTACCAAATAATAATATAATGGTGAAAAGTTGATAAAGTTGAGCAGATGTTGACCAAAATTATGCTTCTTTTATTGATTCATCACATTGTTGGAAAAATCGGATCCAGTATCAGAGTTACGGCGCAACAAAAGTTTTAAAATTTTTATGCCGTTTCGGAAAAGAATCTCATGATGCATATAACAATAAATTAAATTCATGATCAAGCATACCTTATTTCTCGGATTCCGGAATCACTAGAGCATATGACCAACGTGTCTTCTCTACTATTCTCGAGTTCCACGTCTCAGAGTGTGTGTGGGCACACGTTCTATGAATCCAAGCGACCGGAAATGCTTTCCGAAGTCTAGAACCTTCCTTCTCAATTCCGATATTCCACGTTGAGAATATGATCCATATTCTTTCTTCAAAACTCCAAGTCAGGAACCAGTTAACTTCCTTATGAAAATAATCACTCGGTTTAACCTTCCTCTCAGTTTTGGTTCAATGGAATTTTCTCTCTTTTTCTTTCTCACAAGATAGCCGAATTTTTTTTGGCATTCTGGAAACCCTAAATATTTTCCTTTTCTCTCTCCAAAAAATGTTTTTTGCCTTTTTGTGAATGACCAAAAATTAGTTTTTCAAGAATCCCTAGCCTTTATATAGTAATCTGATCATTTTTCAAAATTTATCTCATTCTAGAAAAATAATAATTTTCCCGGATAATATTTGAACCAAAGGATCATACAAATTAGGGCTAGATTCATTAAACCTAAAAATATTTTTCCAAGGAGAGAATCAAGCATCAAAATTTCGGCCACAAGAAGAATTTTAAGCTAGATTGGTGATTCAAATTTTAAATCAAGAATCTAGACTAGTCAAAAGATCACAGTCCTATCTAGATTCAAATTCCTTTTAAACCTTTTTGAATTTAAATAAGATTCACTTATTTCAATTAATAGTTTACACAAACATTAACCATATTAATTAATTTACATCAGTGAAATATTTCAAATTTTCTTTCCTCACCAAAAAACCGTGCACCTCTTTTAATTAGGAAAGAAAAATCCATGAAATAATCTTCATTATTTAAATCAATTAATAATTTAATGTTAGGAATATATTTGAACAATTTTGAAACAAAATTTCTTCCCACCACCTATCTAAAAACCGTGCACCACATTTAGATTAGGAGAGAAAAATTTGTTTTTCAAAATTAAATAAATCAAACAGAATCTTATTTCAAAATTCAATCAACCAATCTCATGTTGACAAATCATATTATTTGTCTACACAAATCTCACATGTCCAATCCATTCTGGATTGCATGTTAGAGAGTACCATGTCTTAATAGACATTACTAAATTTCATTTAAATTTACCGATCTCATTAGGAACAAATCCCGATACGTTATACGGAATTATATGAGCTAATAGGGGGACCCGATGGAAATATGTAAAGAGGCTCCTATATTTGTGAAAAATTAATCCCAGATTAATTATTCATCAATTATCAACTTCAAAACTATTCCACTAAAAGTTTGAAGCTGAACTCCTTAATACATACCGTATTACGAAAGCTCTCTCACATAGTACTTCTTCCATGATTTATTCATCGCTTGCTTAATCCCCATATGTTATCCATGATTGAATTAAGGACTTTTTCCGTTTAATCTTTTCAATCGTTTTTAACTTAAAGTTCCATTATTCCCTATTGAAAGAATCACCAATTGTAAAACCATACAATTGGTAAACCACCAGAGAACATAAAGTAAACCGATGATCAAGATCTTGTTATACTATCTTTCAATCCCCGGATAATGCCTTTAAGTAGATAACATTTACTATCGTTAAGATAGCTATGGATTCCGTATCTATGAATCTTGATTTCTCTATCCATAAGTCATGCATCCAAAACACAAGTATATTGACCATAAATTAACAGTGTCTCACCTTTAGTGCATCAAAGTACATAAGTCATGGATACGAACTCAAGTAATCATTTCAGAATTAAGATTAATGCCGAATGATAATCAAAGCATCATTGATTCTTATAAACGAAATTATTAAACCGAATCAATTAACACTTTAGGTCCAGTCCAATGTCATACCTCAATACTGGTATACATTAAAGTTTCTACTCGGAACCTATCCGATGGTCAAGACAAACCATCCCTCGAAGGATGTAGACAACCTTTACAATCTTATCTTGAATAAGATCCCCAAATCTTATTCCATCGATTGCGGACTATTTATTTAGACTGTTATCAAATTACCACGTCTTCCATATATACCCCGTATACATATGGTAATTTGATATACTACCAACAGCCTATGAGTATTTTATGTTTGCTCAAAATAATCATACAATCAACAAATGAAAGTAAATAGGACACAACTTATTGTACATGAATAATCTTCTCTTATAAATATCAAAATGTCATATTTACAGAAAATCTATAATATTGATTTTCTTTCCTGCGGAGTCATATCGCTTCCATTGATGCCTCACTGGCTGCTACATACTCAGCTTCCATGATCGAGTCAGCAATGCAAGATTGCTTAACACTCCTCCACACAACGGCACCACCTTCAAGGGTAAAGACAGATCCTGAAGTCGATTTTCTCGAATCCTGATCTGATTGAAAATCAGAATCTGTGTATCCTATAGGAACAAGGTCCTGACCGGAATACACTAGCATATAATTCCTTGTTCTCCATAGATACTTAAGTATATGCTTGACCGCAACCCAATGGTTCGGTCACGGATTCGTTTGATATCGACTTACCATACCAACCGCAAAACAAATGTCAGGCCTAGTGCATAACATAACGTACATAAGACTATCTACTGCAGATGCATAAGGTATATTTTTCATACGCTCTCTTTCTTCCGATGTCTTGGGACAGTCATCTCTAGAAAGCTAAATTCCAATTCTGAAGGTTGGGCACCTTTCTTGGAATCTTTCATAGAAAAATTTTCAAGTACTTTATCAATGTATGAAACTTGGGAGAGTGCTATCGTTTTGTTCTTTCTATCTCTAAAGAGTTGAATTCCAAGAACATAACTAGCTTCTCCTAAGTCCTTCATGTCAAACTGTTTGGCTAACCAAACTTTGACAGATGATAATATTGCCACATCGTTTCCAATAAGCAATATATCATCCACATAAAGTACTAGGAAAACCAATTTCTCGTTCTTGATACATTTATAAACACATGGTTTATCAATGTTTTGTTCGAATCCATAGGTTTTGATCGCTTGATCAAACCTAATATTACAAGACGAGATGCTTGCTTTTAATCCATAAATGGATTTAAGCAACTTGCATACCTTGTCTTCTTAGCCCTTTGCGTTGAACTCGTCTGGTTGTATCATATAGATATCTTCCTCAAGAGAGCCATTCAAGAAAGCTGTCTTGACATCTATTTGCCAGATCTCATAATCGAGAGCAGCCGCAATGGATAAAAGAATGCGGATTGACTTGATCGTTGCTACAGGCGAGAAGGTTTCATCATAGTTGATTCTTTCTTTCTGTGTATAGCCCTTCGCTACAAGTCTTGCCTTGAAAGTTTCCACTTTCCCATCCACACCTCTCTTCCTCTTGTATACCCACTTACACCCAATCGGTTTTATGCCTTGGGGTAAGTCTACAAGTTTCCAGACCCCGTTGGAATCCATAGATTCCATCTCGGTGTTCATAGCCTTTTGTCAAAGACTAGAATCAATATCCTCCATAGCTTTATTGTATGTAGCCGGATCATCAACATGTTCTATGGATTTTGCTTCAAAAACTTCACCATTGAACATGTACCTTTCAGATTCCCTGACAATCCTCCCACTACGACGAAATTCTCGTGGTTATTGATTCTTTAGAGGGTTTCCCACAGGGTTTTTTGTGACTTTAGGAATATCCAAACCCAAGGTCATCTCCTCAAGCACTACTTTGCTACGAGGTTTAAAGTCTTCCATGTAACTTTCCTCCAGGAATGTCGCATGTGTAGAAACAAAGACTTTATTTTGCTTCGGATTATAGAACATACCACCTTTTGTCCCTTTTGGATAGCCAACAAACAAGCACACTTCTGATCGTGACTCCAACTTCTTCGCTTCCTTATCCAGGACGTGTGCCGGACAACCCCAAATTCGAATATGATTCAAATTAGGTTTCCTACTCGTCCATAACTCATAAGGAATTTTAGGAACCGATTTGGATGGAACATTATTCAGATGATAGCATGCAATTTGTATGGCGTGCCCCTAAAATGACAAAGGTAATGTGGAGTATCTCATCATAGACCGGACCATATCAAATATGGTCATATTCCTTCTCTCAGCTACACCATTCTGTTGCAGTCAACCGGGATTGTATCCCATTCTCTATCAAATATCCTAAGAACTCATCCGATAGGTATTCCTCACCTCGATCTGATCGAAGTGTTTTAATGGACTTGCCTAATTGTTTCTCCACTTCAGTCCGAAATTCTTTGAACTTG
Source organism: Ficus carica (assembly GCA_009761775.1). Lineage (NCBI taxonomy): Eukaryota > Viridiplantae > Streptophyta > Magnoliopsida > Rosales > Moraceae > Ficus > Ficus carica. Next base: position 528,751 of record VYVB01000414.1, read on the forward strand.
TCAAAAGCTTCGCTTTTGCGGGTCATCAAATAGACATATCCATATCTTGAGTAATCATCGATAAAAGTGATATAATATTCATACCCACCACATGCTTCTATGTTCATGGGACCACAAACATCCGTATGCACAAGTTCTAAAAGTTCCTCAACACGACCAACCTTGGCAGCAAAGTGCCGTTTAGTCATCTTGCCCTCCAAACAAGATTCATATTGTGGCCAAGGTTCAACCTCATACAAGTCAAGGCATTCCTCCTTTACCATCCTTTGAATTCTGTTAAGACTTATGTGACCATGTCGTAAATGCCAAAGATATGATTTGTTAGAGTGAGAAGCTTTATGTCTTTTAGAGTTCTTTTCAATTCTGTATCAAACAGTGAGTGCATTTTAGGTTTGATAAAATAAAAATTTCCATGCATCCATCCATTACAGATAAAATAATTGTTTTCCTAATAACAACTTTATTATTAAAAGAAACTGAATAAGAATCTTTAATTAAACAAGCTACTGAAATTAAGTTCCTCTTAAAACTAGGAACATAAAAACAATGTCTCAAAACAATAAACCGAAATTCATCAAAATAAAGATGCACTTCTCCCACTGCTTCAGCTTGCACCAACGTCCCATCACCGGTTCTTAACGTGAAGTCTTTCTCATGCAGACTTCTCGTTACCTTGAATCCCTGTAGAGAAATACAAACATGGTTAGTAGCTCCAGAATGTAATACCTGGTTTTTCGACATTTCAATTTCTTATACAAAAAAATTCAAACTGTACCATGAAGGTATTTATGAAAAAGCCCGGTTAAGGGTTTTTATTATGTTTTGTGAGCTCTTATGATCTTATGAGACTCAAAAATGGTTGCTTTGTTAAGCATACGACCTTTTAAGTAAAAAGGAGTAAAAATTGCCATAATTTCATGTTGGTCAAAGTTTGACCAAAAACGTCGATGGTTAACCAAAAAGTCAACTGTTGACCACAGAAGTCAAATCTTGACATGAAAGTCAACGGTTGACAAGAAAGTCAATGGTGGACGAGAAAGCCAATGGTTAACCCGAAAAGTCAAAGAAATGACAGTACGGTAAAATAATTAGCAGTATATAAATTATACTATGAAAAACCATTTTTACAAATAAGATAGTATGTTTATAATTCAAAACCACCGTAGAAAAATCAAGCACATTAATTAGGGTATCAAAGGCCAAATGGCTTCAAGTTATAAGAAAATTTTTATACAGTTCATTTTTACACAGATGAATTTTGGACTGCAGTTCAGTGTAACTGTACTGCGCATAAGTGAGCCCAGTATTAGAAATATCTGTGTTGGCTTAAAAATTGACTGTACAATAAGAAAAAGAGGCAAACAAGCCTTAGGAGGCTTGCATCACCTTAGTTTTGAATAATGACATCATTAAGTAATTAAGGAAAATTGGAAAGTAATCTTAGGTGGTTCTTGAGAATTGGTGGCCGGCCAACTCATGGGAGGACATGGGCAAATAGCAAAAATTGTGAGGACTATTGGACAAATTTGAAAAGTTCAAAACCTCTATAAATAGGGGTGTGTGGGTGGATTTTTTTGTTTACCAAAGTTGAGAAAAGCAACCAAACCATGCCCAATTTTCTTCTCACTTAAAAACCGAACTTAAGGGGGACAAGAGAGAAGGAAGAAAACCAAAAATCCAAGAGGGAAAAAGCTCAAGGGAGTGGTCGGATTTCTTGAGGGAAGCAAGCAAAGAGTTGGAAAAATTTTTTGTACCCATTGGAGGCCAAGTGGCCGGTTGTGGGGAGGAAGAAAGGAGGAAGAAAAAAATTCAAGTGTGGCCGGGTTTTGAAGCTTGAGGTGACCGATTTTTGTGCAAGAGTGGCTGGAAAATTTTGGACTCCATTAGCCAAGGGAGGCCAGTCATTGGTGAAGGCAAGGGGGAAGGAAAAGCCAAGCAAAACTTTGCTCTAGATTGAGGTATAAACCCTTAAACCTGTTGGAAAAATCGGATCGGTAATCAGAGTTACGGCGCAGCGGAAGTTTTAAAATTTTTATGCCGTTTCCGGAAAAGAATCTCATGATGCATATAACAATAAATTAAATTTATGATCAAGCGTACCTTTATTCTTGGATTCCGGAATTACTAGAGCGTTTGACCAACGTGTCTTCTCTATTATTCTCGAGTTCCACGTCTCAGAGTGTGTGTTGGCACACGTTCTATGAATCCAAGCGACCGGTAATGCTTTTCGAAGTCTAGATCCCTCCTTCTCAATTCTGATGTACCTCGTTGAGAATATGATCAACCTTCTTCCTTCAAAACTGCAAAACAGGAGCCGTTTAACCTTCTTATGAAAATAATCACTCGGGTTAACCTTCCTTTCAGTTTTGGTTCAATAGAATTTTCTCTCTTTTTCTTTCTCACAAGATAGCCGAATTTTTGATGTTCCGGAAAAACTAAATTTTTTTTCTTCTCCAAAAACAGTTTTTTTGCTCTTGAAAAATTACCAAAAATTTGTTTTTCATGAATCCCTAGCCTTTATATAGAAATCCAATCCTTTTTCAAAATTCATCTCAAAAAAAAAATTAATTATTATTTTTCTGGATAAATTTTGAATCAAAAGATCATACAACTTTAGGGCTAGATTCATTGAACCTAAAAACGTTTTTCAAAGAGGAAATCTTCCTCAAAAAATTCGGCCACATTGAGTTTGTTAAGCTAGATTGGTGATTCAAATTTTAAATCAAGAATCTAGATTCAAATTTTAAAAGATCCTAGTCCTATCTAGATCAAATTCTTTTAAACCTTTTTGAATTTAAATAAGATTCACTTATTTGAATTAATATTTTCCATAAACATTAACCATATTAATTAATTTAAATCAATGAAATATTTCAAATTTCCTTTCCTCAAAAAAACGTGAACCACTTTTAATTAGGAAAGAAAAATACATGAAATAATCTCCATTATTTAAATCAATTAATAATTTAATGTTAGGAATTTATTTGAATAATTTTGAAACAAAATTTTTCTTCCCACCACCTATCTAAAAACCGTGCACCTTATTGAGATTAGGAGAGAAAAATTTGTTTTTCCAAAATTAAATAATCCAAACACAATCTTATTTCCAAAATTCAAATTAACCAATCACATGTTGACAAATCATTTGTCTACAAATTTTACATGTCCAATCCTTTCTGGATTGCATGTTAGAGAGTAACATGTCTTAATAGACATTACTTAATTCTATTTAAATTTACCGATCTCATAAGGAACAAATCCCGAGACACTTTATGGAACTATGCGAGCTAATAGAGGGACCCGATGGAAATATGTAAAGAGGCTCCTATAATTGTGAAAAATTAATCACAGATTAATTATTCATCAATTATCAACTTCAAAACTATTCCACTAAAAGTTTGAAACTGAACTCCTGTTTACATACCGTATTACGAAAGCTCTCTCACGTAATGCTTCTTCCATGATTTATTCATCGCTTGCTTAATCCCCATATGTCATCCATGATTGAATTAAGGACTTTTTCCGTTTTATCTTTTCAATCATTTTAACTTAAAGTTCCATTATTCTCTATTGAAAGAATCACCAATTATAAAACCATACAATTGGTAAACCACCAGAGAACACAAAGTAAACCGATGGCCAAGATCTTGTTATACTATTTTTCAATCCCCGAATAATGCCTTTAAGTAGATAACATTTACTATCGTTAAGATAGCTATGGATTCTGTATCTATGAATCTTGATTTCTCCATCCATAAGTCATGCACCCAAAACACAAGTATATTGACCATGAATTAACAGTGTCTCACCTGTAGTGCATTAAAGTACAAAAGTCATGGATGCGAATTCAAGTAATCATTTCAGGATTAAGATTAATGCAGGATGATAATCAAAGTGTCATTGATTCTTATAAACAGAATTATTAAACCGAAACAATTAACACTTTAGGTCCAGTCCAATGTCATACCTCAATACTGGTATACATTAAAGTTTCTACTCGGAACCTATCCGATGGTCAAGATAAACCATCCCTCCAAGGAAGTAGACAACTTGTATCATCTTATCATGAATAAGATCCCCAAATCTTATTCCATCGATTGCGGACTATTTATTTATACTGTTATCAAATTACCACGTCTTTTATGTATACCCCGTATACATATGGTAATCTGATATATTACCAACAGTCAAGGAGTATTTTATGTTTGCTCAAAATAACCATACAATCAACAAATGAAAGTAAATAGGACACATCTTATTAAACATGAATAACCGTCCTCTTATTAATATCAAAATGTCATATTTACAGAAAATCCCTAATATTGATTTTCTATCCTTATGGCACATTTAGATCCCAACAATCTCCCACTTGCCCTAAGCGAGTAAATGTGACATATTACGCATCCCCATGCCTTCTACGTGTTCTTCGAATCTTCTAGCCACCAAAGTCTTCGTGAACGGGTCAGCAAGATTGTCCTCTGATGCGATTTTGCAAACCGTCACAATTCCACTCTCAATAAAGCCTCTGATGATGTGATATTTTCTGTCAATGTGCTTACTCCTCTTATGATGCCTAGGATCCTTGGTATTAGCTACTGCTGCAATGTTGTCACAGTAGAGCACTATAGCTTTATCCATGCCAGGAACGACCTCAAGGTCACCAAGGAACCTACGGAGCCATACCGCTTCCTTTGATGCCTCACTGGCTGCCACATACTCGGCTTCCATGGTCGAGTCAGCAATGCAAGATTGCTTAATACTCCTCCACACAACGGCACCACCTCCAAGGGTAAAAACAGATCCTGAAGTCGATTTCCTTGAATCCTGATCTGATTGAAAATCTGAATCAGTGTATCCTCTAGGAACAAGGTCCTGACCGGAATACACAAGCATATAGTCCCTTGTTCTCCGTAGATACTTGAGTATATGCTTGACTGCACCCCAATGGTTCGGTCCCGGATTCGACTGATATCGACTTACCATACCAACCGCAAAACAAATGTCAGGCCTAGTGCACAACATAGCGTACATAAGACTACCTACTGCTGATGCATAAGGTACATTTTTCATACGCTCCCTTTCTTCCGATGTCTTGGGATAGTCATCTCTAGAAAGTTTGATTCCAATCCTGAAAGGTTGGGCACCTTTCTTGGAATCTTTCATAGAAAACCTCTCAAGTACTTTGTCAATATATGAAGCTTGAGAGAGTGCTATCGTTTTGTTCTTTCTATCTCTAAAGAGTTGAATACCAAGAACATAACTAGCCTCTCCTAAGTCCTTCATGTCAAACTGTTTGGCTAACCAAACTTTGACAGATGATAATGTTGCCACACCGTTTCCAATAAGCAATATATCATCTACATAAAGTATGAGGAAAACCACTTTCTCATTCTTGATACATTTATAAACACATGGTTCATCAATGTTTTGTTCGAATCCATAGGTTTTGATCGCTTGATCAAACCTAATATTCCAAGAACGAGATGCTTGCTTTAATCCATAAATGGATTTAAGCAACTTGCATACTTTATCTTCTTGGCCTTTTGCCTTGAACCCGTCTGGTTGTATCATATAGATATCTTCTTCAAGAGAGCCATTCAAGAAAGCTGTCTTGACATCCATTTGCCAGATCTCATAATCGAGAGCAGCCGCAATGGATAAAAGAATGCGGATTGACTTGAGCATTGCTACAGGCGAGAAGGTTTCTTCATAGTCGATTCCTTCTTTCTGCGTATAGCCCTTCGCTACAAGTCTTGCCTTGAAAGTTTCCACTTTCCCATCCACACCTCTCTTCCTCTTGTATACCCACTTACACCCAATCGGTTTTATGCCTTGGGGTAAGTCTACAAGTATCCAGACCCCGTTGGAATCCATAGATTCCATCTCGGTGTTCATAGCTATTTGCCAAAGACTAGAATCAACATCCTCCATAGCTTCTTTGTACGTAGCCGGATCATCATGTTCTATGGATTCTGTTTCAAAAACTTCACCATTGAACATGTACCTTTCAGGTTCCCTGATAATCCTCCCACTACGACGAAGCTCCCCTGGTTGTTGATTCTTTAGCGGTTTTTCCACAGGGTTTTCTGTGACTTTAGGAACATCCAAACCCGAAGTCATCTCCTCAAGCACTACTTTGCTACGAGGTTTAAAGTCTTCTATGTAACTTTCCTCCAGGAATGTTGCTGGTGTAGAAACGAAGACTTTTTTTGCTTCGGATTATAGAACAGACCATCTTTTTTCCCTTTTGGATAACCAACAAATAAGCACACTTCTGATCGCGACTCCAACTTCTTCGCTTCCTTATCCAGGACGTGTGCTGGACAACCCCAAATTCGAATATGATTCAAATTAGGTTTCCTACTCGTCCATAACTCGTAAGGAGTTTTAGGAACCGATTTGGAGGGAACGTTATTCAAAAGATAGCATGCAGTTTGTATGGCGTGCCCCCAAAATGACAAAGGTAATGTGAAGTAACTCATCATAGACCGGACCATATCCAATAGGGTCCTATTCCTTCTCTCAGCCACACAATTCTGTTGAGGAGTACCAGGTGCAGTTAATTGGGATTGTATCCCATTCTTTATCAAATATCCTAAGAACTCATCCGATAGGTATTCCCCACCTCGATCCGATCGAAGTGTCTTAATGGACTTGCCTAATTGTTTCTCCGCTTCAGCCCGAAATTCTTTGAACTTGTCAAAGGCTTCGCTTTTGCGGATCATCAAATAAACATATCCATACCTCGAGTAATCATCAATAAAAGTGATATAATACTCATACCCACCACGTGCTTCTATGTTCATGGGACCACAAACATCCGTATGCACTAGTTCTAAAAGTTCCTCAACATGACTGTCCTTGGCAGCAAAATGTCGTTTAGTCATCTTGCCCTCTAAACAGGATTCACATTGTGGCCAAGGTTCAACCTCATACAAGTCAAGGCATTCCGCCTTTACCATCCTTTGAATTCTGTTAAGGCTTATGTGACCAAGTCGTAAATGCCAAAGATATGATTTGTTAGAGTGAGAAGACTTATGTCTTTTAGAGTTCTTTTCCAATTCTGTATCAAGCAGTGAGTGCATCTTAGGTTTGATAAAATAAAGATTTCCATGCATCCATCCATTACAGATAAGATAATTGTTTTTCCTAATAACAACTTTATTATTAAAAGAAACTGAATAAGAATCTTTAATCAAACAAGCCACCAAAATTAGGTTCCTCTTGAAACTAGGAACATAAAAACAATGTCTCAAAACAATAAACCTAAATTCATCAAAATAAAGATGCACTTCTCCCACTGCTTCAGCTCGCACCAACGTCCCATCACCGGTTCTTAACGTGAAGTTCTCCTCATGCAGACTTCTCGTTATCTTGAACCCCTGTAGAGAAATACAAACATGGTTAGTGGCTCCAGAATCTATAACCCAATTGTCCTTAGATTCTTCCACTAAACAACCCTCAAGATACAGAACATCGAAATTACCTTTTTGCTTTAGCATGGACAGGTATTCTCGACAATCCTTCTTGAAATGTCATTTCTTCCCACAGTGAAAACACTTAACCTTTTTGGGATCCACCTTCCGCTTCTTAGTCTTAGTAGACTTTTTAGTAGCAGGTGCATCCACAGCAGGTTTCTTCCCTTTGTTCTTCCCCTTTTCCTTCTTCCTTTTGGGATTAGGAGCAGGCGAACTAGGTTCAGCCACATTCGCCTCAGTCTTAGATCCATAACCCTTAAAAATGTTCTCAAAGGCTTGCAACTCTTTCATTAATTCCGTTAAAGACATCTCCTTCCTGTTAAGGTTGTAAGATGCCTGAAACAAATCGAAATCATTGGACAAGGTTTGGAAAACCATGACCAATTGAGTTGCAGAATCGATCTCAGCCCCATTTGTCTGAGCTTCAGACAAATAAGCCATGACTTTCATCATGTGCTCCTTGATGGGAGTTCCAACCTTCTGCCTGCAGTTCATGAGACCTTTGATAGCATCGGTCTTAGCCTGGATAGTTTATTCACCAAACATTTCCTCCAGGTTATCCATGATCTGCCTAGCAGTTTGATGCTCTTCATGCTGTTTCTGGAGCACGTTAGACATGCTCGCCCGAATATAGCACATAGCACTTAGGTTGGAATTGTCCCAGCGCTCAAGCTCTACAAAATCCCTATCAGGAGCATCGATCGCAGGCGTGGGTGGTCTAGGTTGGGTTAGGACGAAACTGTGTTTCTTAAAGTTGAGGACGATAAGCAAGTTCATTTTCCAGTCATTAAAATTTTCGCCGGTTAATTTGTTTTGCGTAAGTATCACAGATAAAGGGCTCGACATTTTGATCTATAATAAGGAAAATATGTAATAAGTACGAGCAAACATCCTATTATTTTATAAAATATGGTTTTGTAATTAAACAAAAAGATCTATATGCAATCTAAATGTTTATGTGTAAAACCCTTAAAACACATACCTTACAACGATAATTCCTAGCTTCCGCTTTCTAAGCTACCGAGGTGTAGTCATAGAATAACTAGCCAAGAACACGGATCCCTTCCGATTAATACATATTTGTCCATGAAACAAATTCCATTAAATATATATTAACTATCATTTATTTGGCCACTACTTTATATAACAGAGCCTCGAGCGAGGGTTAATAAATAAAGTAGCATGAGTGTGTAACCATCGTTTCCAATTTTGAATCCATATTTTACATCCGCCACCGAGGGGTGATCTAAACATAAAATATGCCCAAAACCATTATCCTTTCGGAAATCCAAATCAGTGTGCGCTCTAGGTAAGATACCTATCCGAAGGGAATTCCCGGGTCAAAACCGAGTAGTAGGCACTACCATGCGTAACTATTGGACCAACGATGGAGGCCGTAGGTCTTAGTGTGTAAAACCTTCTCCCACTCAATCTTTTAAATTAGGGTTTTTGTTTTTCATGTATAAACAATATTTATTGAGTGGCACTCCCTAGGCTATATGGCATGTTATCAATACATCATGAAATAGTATAACATATTCATCTAGCAATTCATCATCTATGGTTTGCAAAATATATAAACAGCCGTGGATCATGATTTCATCCTAGAGAAAAGAAAATTGCAAAATTTACAAAAATTAACCGAAACATATATCGGCTTTCATTTGTAGATCCATGCCTTGTATCCTTCTTCAATTTGTCTTCCTTCTCCAATGTCACATCTTTTTAAAATTTAAATTTAAAATTTAAATTTCAAAAAAAAAATTATATGTGATTTTTAATTTTAATCAAAATTATAAAATCTCAAAATTTAAATAAAAAATCCGGTTATTTAAATTTTAAAATTCAAAAATTTGAAATTTCAAAATTTCAAAATTTTAAAATTCATAATAATATCCATTAAATTTAAATTTAAATTTTTTAATTTTGATTTCCAAATTATCAAGATTACTTATCATTGGAAAATTAAATTTTCAAAAAGATTTTGTGATTTTTTTTTATTTTTATTAAAAAAAACGTTTTTTTAATTAAAAAATTCCAAAAAATAAAAAATCACATCCTTTGAAAATTTCCATACCTTCGTTCATCTTCAATCTCCTCGAATCCATTGTAACCCGAATTTTACAAAAAAATTCCTACACCGTTTCCGGCTTACAAAAATTATAGGAATTGAAAGAACGACCTAGCGGTGATAATAGACCGCATCTATTACACTTGAAAAACCTAGATACAAATTCTATCCTCTATAGAATCATGACCGGCAAAATTGAACAAGCATCAAATATTATAAAAATAATATTAAGCATTCATTCATCCATACATCCATTCATAATATATTTAACATACTCAAAATAATACCTAGAGTGCCAACTCTCTAAAATATTTCATTAATGTATAGAGAGAAATTTATTTGATCAAATAATTTATGTTATACACATGATCATGAGTTGGCTCTGATACCAGTTGTTGGAAAAATCAGATCGGTAATCAGAGTTACGGCGCAGCGGAAGTTTTAAAATTTTTATGCCGTTTCCGGAAAAGAATCTCATGATGCATATAACAATAAATTAAATTTATGATCAAGCGTACCTTTATTCTTGGATTCCGGAATTACTAGAGCGTTTGACCAACGTGTCTTCTCTATTATTCTCGAGTTCCACGTCTCAGAGTGTGTGTGGGCACACGTTCTATGAATCCAAGCGACCGGTAATGCTTTTCGAAGTCTAGATCCCTCCTTCTCAATTCCGATGTACCTCGTTGATAATATGATCAACCTTCTTCCTTCAAAACTGCAAAACAGGAACCGTTAAACCTTCTTATAAAAATAATCACTCGATTTAACCTTCCTCTCAGTTTTGGTTCAATAGAATTTTCTCTCTTTTTCTTTCTCACAAGATAGCCGAATTTTTGATGTTCCGGAAAAACTAAATTTTTTTTTTCTCCAAAAACGTTTTTTTGCTCTTGAAAAATTACCAAAAATTTGTTTTTCATGAATCCCTAGCCTTTATATAGAAGTCCAATCCTTTTTCAAAATTCATCTCAAAAAAAAAAATTATTATTATTTTTCTGGATAAATTTTGAATCAAAAGATCATACAACTTTAGGGCTAGATTCATTGAACCTAAAAACGTTTTTCAAAGAGGAAATCTTCCTCAAAAAATTCATAAGCTTGATTGGTGATTCAAATTTTAAATCAAGAATCTAGACTAGTCAAAAGATCCTAGTCCTATCTAGATTCAAATTCCTTTAAACCTTTTTGAATTTAAATAAGATTCACTTATTTGAATTAATATTTTCCATAAACATTAACCATATTAATTAATTTAAATCAATGAAATATTTCAAATTTCCTTTCCTTAAAAAAACGTGAACCACTTTTAATTAGGAAAGAAAAATACATGAAATAATCTCCATTACTTAAATCAATTAATAATTTAATGTTAGGAATTTATTTGAATAATTTTGAAACAAAATTTTTCTTCCCTCCACCTATCTAAAAACCGTGCACCTTATTGAGATTAGGAGAGAAAAATTTATTTTTCCAAAATTAAATAATCCAAACACAATCTTATTTCCAAAATTCAAATTAACCAATCACATGTTGACAAATAATTTGTTTACAAATTTTACATGTCCAATCCTTTCTGGATTGCATGTTAGAGAGTAACATGTCTTAATAGACATTACTAAATTCTATTTAAATTTACCGATCTCATAAGGAACAAATCCCGAGACGCTTTATGGAACTTTGCGAGCTAATAGAGAGACCCGATGGAAATATGTAAAGAGGCTCCTATAATTGTGAAAACTTAATCCCAGATTAATTATTCATCAATTATCAACTTCAAAACTATTCCACTAAAAGTTTGAAGCTGAACTTCTGTTTACATACCGTATTACGAAAGCTCTCTCACGTAGTGCTTCTTCCATGATTTATTCATCGCTTGCTTAATCCCCATATGTCATCCATGATTGAATTAAGGACTTTTTCCGTTTTACCTTTTCAATCATTTTAACTTAAAGTTCCATTATTCTCTATTGAAAGAATCACCAATTATAAAACCATACAATTGGTAAACCACCAGAGAACACAAAGTAAACCGATGGCCAAGATCTTGTTATACTATCTTTCAATCCCCGAATAATGCCTTTAAGTAGATAACATTTACTATCGTTAAGATAGCTATGGATTCCGTATCTATGAATCTTGATTTCTCCATCCATAAGTAATGCACCCAAAACACAAGTATATTGACCATGAATTAACAGTGTCTCACCTGTAGTGCATTAAAGTACAAAAGTCATGGATGCGAATTCAAGTAATCATTTCAGGATTAAGATTAATGCAGGATGATAATCAAAGTGTCATTGATTCTTATAAACGGAATTATTAAACCGAAACAATTAACACTTTAGGTCCATTCCAATGTCATACCTCAATACTGGTATACATTAAAGTTTCTACTCGGAACCTATCCGATGGTCAAGACAAACCATCCCCCCAAGGAAGTAGACAACATGTACAATCTTATCATGAATAAGAATCCCCAAATCTTATTCCATCGATTGCGGACTATTTATTTAGACTGTTATCAAATTACCATGTCTTCTATGTATACCCCGTATACATATGGTAATCTGATATATTAACAACAGTCAAGGAGTATTTTATGTTTGCTCAAAATAACCATACAATTAACAAATAAAAGTAATTAGGACACATCTTATTAAACATGAATAACGTCCTCTTATTAATATCAAAATGTCATATTTACAGAAAATCCCTAATATTGATTTTCTATCCTTATGGCACATTTAGATCCCAACAAAACCTCCAAGCTCTCAATTTAAATTTCCCTTGAGAAATTTAAATGTATTTTGAGCATGGTTTGTATGAGCATAAGCTCACTTTCAATTTCTGCCATAGTTAGGAAATTTAGGGTTTGTGCTTGATTAAGTTAGAATTTGTGGTTGGTGGTTTAAATATGTTGCATGTTAGGTGTTTGTTTTGTTGCTAGGGTTTCTATGGTTAAAGTATGTGGCTAATGTTGATTGTATGATGAAAATTGAACGTTAGAAAAACGTTGCATAACTGTTTTAGACTCCCGATGCGGTCGGTTGTGATAGGGTGCACGTATTAGGACATATAACGAATTTAAAACCAAAAACTGCCAATTCTGGTAGAAAATGGCCAGTTTCTGGAAAAGTAGATTTTAGGGCCCTTAGAGGCCGAATTGGGAAAAACTTAAAACGTGAAAGTTGTAGAGTAGGGTTTTTCCTAGGTGACAAAGTGGATGATTTTATAAAATGAGCCTCCAATGGCCTCGGTTTTCACTGAAACCCGAGCCTGACCGTGCCCAGGACCCATGCACGGCCAGGATTGGTTCAACAGGGGATTTGAACGTGTTAAAAGCCGAACTGGGTTTTCCTCAAAACATGAAAGTTATAGGGTTTTCGATAACTAAAACTTTCGTAAAGAAAAATTTTTCAGAATCGGCTTTGATTTTTAAATGGAATTGGATTTCCAAAACTGTACAGGAAATAGGGAATTCCTGTACAGGATTCCTAGAAATGGTGCAGGAAAAGGGTAATTCTGCACATACACTGATAAATTAACAATGGGAAGCTGTTCCAAAGGCAGTTTCCAATAGCCAATAATTTTTACCAATTTTACTTTATGATTTCAAATTTTTAAGTTGAACAAAGGATTTTTACACATAAAATATAAAGTTTTTCTAAAAATGGGATTTTGAAACCTAAGTTAAAATAATCCAATTAGGGTAGATTTAAACCCTAGGGTTACTCAATGTAACCAAATAGGATAACGTAAGTAAGGGACATATAATTAAAGTTATATAAGGGTGTTGGTTATATTACCAACATTTCTAACCCTTACTTTTATATGATAACAGAATATAGTACGCGACAGTGTCCTGACGGATCCAGCTCGACATCGGACACAGCAAACGCGAATAAGTAAGTACAACTCCGCCTACAGCATAGGCTTTGTTGTGTATACTTGCTTAAGTATGTTTGAGAAATGTCATGAAAAATGCTATGTGTCATGAAATGTCATGAAAAATGCTATGTGTTATGAATGTTGTGAGAAATGCTATGAAAAGTTAGGAAGAATGCTATGTTATATGCTATAGTATGCCATGAGCTATGTGTTATGAAATATTATATGCTATGCTATATGCTATGCTATAAGTTATGCAATATGCTAGAAACATGCTATGAAAGGACATAAGTTATGATAAGATTATGGAATGGTTAAGATAAGATCATGAGTTAATTGTGTGATACATCACGAAGCATATTCACTAATTAATAAGAGTAAGAACAAGACATGAGATGATGAAAGTTATAATGGCAAGCAAGCTTGCCTGTGTCGTACCGACCCGCGTTAGGTCGGGTTGGACTATGGTTTGAGTTGGAAATGAAATGGCCGCCCCAACCACTCCATAGTTGCGCGCCCGGTACGGATACTTATGTTATGGGGCCCATAAGTAAGATAAGCAAGATAAGTTATGAAAGCATAAGAAAACATAATGAAGCATAAACGGTTCATGCATAAGTATGTTATGTTATCCTAAGAAGTGTATGTTATACTATGATTAAGTTATGATATGGTATATTATGATGATTAAGTAAATAGGCTATGTTATGATTGTCGCGGTAGATAGTAGTTGTACTTGCTGAGCGAAAGCTCATTGTCTTACGTCTATGCTGTAGGTAAGCAACCTGCTAACAACTGCTGATGCAAGATGGTGGAGCGTGGCAGGGCCAGCTGTGAAATGTGGGAATTACCGCTACGCGTTTTGCTATTATTTTTATGTGTTTAATTTATATTTTTTAATTACGCCCTAACGACATTATTTAATATCCGTTATATCATACGTACGCCTTCGTATGTGTGTCGCACCGTATAAAAAAAAATTCCGCTGTTTATGCTTAATAAGTAAGACACGTGATGGTATGAATGCATGTATGTATGGTAACGGCTTGTGCTAGGCGGGTCGTTACAGAGTTGGTATCAGAGCGGTTTCCTGCAGTCCAATTTCACAGTCAGCCTGCCATCGCCACCATCATTGTAAGTTAAATTTATTTTCTAGCATTAATATTATTATGCGACTATGTTATGATAGATACGACCTTATGGACCCGAGACGAGTAGAGGAGGACCGTTACGCAGCCTACGCGTTTAACGGAATGCAGCCTCTCCTATTTGATGGCACTCGCCGGACCGTGTCGTTGTCAGCTTGGTTATACGATATGGAGACGATCTTCCACATGTAATGACCCAAATTTTCTATAAGCTTATGATTTCTTTTGTTAAGAATCACAGCTATGTTATGTATGTTTATGTGTTATATGGTATGTTTTCTAAGAAAAATTGTTGAATCTTTTGTTGAAAGATTCGATAATATTAGTTTAAGACCCTTTGGTTAAAAAGGGGTAAGTTATGATTTATGACTCTATGTGGTAGTTTATAATTTTTACAAAATCCTATACGCAGTTCAGGTAAGTTTTGAACGATGGTCCAGCTAAATTATATTGTTATCAGTTGAAAAACAGTATATGAATATATATGTTAGTATGAAAATGGACTGCATTTAGGAAATAAGCCAAACAAAGCTTTTAAGGATGACACCTCTGATGACAAGTGTCATTGCCATGATTAGTCACCTTACAGGGACCAAAATGTAAATATTTTATGTTTAGGGGTCAATTTGCAAATTTAAGAAAGTTCATGGTTTTGAAGTTTTTAAAGTTAAGGAAGTCTTTTTAAGAAGGATTTAGCAATAAATTGAAGTTTAGAAGGCTTAATTTAGTCGGCCAATCTATAGGGACTAAAGTGCAAATATTTTTACCTTTAGGGGCTAAAGTGTAATTTGGGGAAAATTGTGGACTTATCAGCAATTATGTAAATTTGTGAACAAGGGATCTAGTTTTTGAGGAGCATTATGCAAATTAGAAGAAATTAAGTGTCATTAAAAGTTTACAAATCATGCCCTAAGTTTAGTAACTAAGCACTTTGATTTGCTTGGTTGATTTTGGGTTATGGTTCAACTAGCAAAGTTAGTCCTATTTGGCACACTATGGCCGGCTACCATGAGGGAGAGACACCTCATGCTTGTAGCTTGGATGAGCCACCCTCCTAGCCTTGTTCCATGGCAAGCCAAGGCTTGCACACCGAAGCACCAAGGCCAGCCACCACAAGGAAGCACCATAAGGAAGCAACACATGGACTAGCCTTACGTGAATGGCAAGCTCATGCTTTGTCAAAGCCATACCATGACCGGCCACTTGAGGAAGCAATACCTCTTGGCCTACCCTTGATGACTCCACACTCTAGACTCCCTAGCCTAGCCTCCTTGGCAAGCCAAGGCTTGCACACCTCACCCTAGGGCCGGCCATCACTCAAGAGCATGCCACATCAAGTTTGTAGCTTTGATGAGCAAGCAATCTAGCTAAGCTTGCTTGGCAATTTGAGACAAGGAAGGCCGGCCAACACATAGGGACTAAGGGGAAATATTTTGGTTTTAGGGACCAATAGATAAATTACAAAAGATGGAATTCTTGAACTCTTCTAGCTCTTGACACATCATGCACCATAGGCTAGCTTAGTAAGCTTGCTAGGCTTACTTGTTTGTTAGCAAAGGCAAGCACAAGCTCCACCTAAGGCCGGCCACACTAAGGAAGGGACACCTCAAGGTTCCTGGCTATCATGAGTAAGCAACCTAGCTTGGCTACTTGGCATCTTGGCCGGCCACCTTTCAAGCAATCAAGGGCAAATTGGTTTCTTCTAAGGACTTTTGAGCAATTCCAAGAACTTGTGCTTCACCTATAAATAGGTGAATGTCCTCTCATTATATTTTGTTAGCCAACACACACACAAGCAGCACATACTCCCTAGTTCTGCCCTAGGAGCCGAGAAAAGAAAGGAAAGAAAAAGGAGAGAGGAGAGAACAAGAGAAAGAGTTTTCGGTTGGTTTAGAAAGTTTGAGGAAAGTTTCAAAACTCTAGTTGAAGGATTTAATCCGTGGAACTTGAGGTATATACTTGAATCCTCTAGTTCTTTATTCAAGTTTCAGTTAGGGTTTGAGTATAAGATCATTGAGTATGAGCATGAGCTTAGTTTGTTAAGTTTTATGCACTATGGTTTAAGTATGCATGAGTAAGGATCAAAACTGAACGGTTTTTCTAATAACCAGATTTTGAGGCTTTTAGAGGCCGAATTTGGAAAAAGTCAAAACTGTAAAGTTGTAGAGAAGGAAAAATCCTAGGGGTCAACGAGGATAGTTTTTGAAAACAAGACCCCTAAGACCTTTGTTTTTGCAAAAACCCGAGACCAAATTATAACTAGTATATATGATTGAAGAATTTTCAAAGGCAGAAACAAGCATGTTAAAGATAGATTTGAGTTTTGAGTTAAAAAACAAAAGTTGTAGGAGACTTCAAGGTCTACAACTTTCATGAAGAAAACTTTTCCAAATTTTAAACGGATTTGTAAGAAAAGTACCAAACACTATGTAATAGTTTTAAAACCCGGTTTTGAGAACTTTAGGGTTTTACTAAAAATTCAAAAAGGAATTTGAATTTTAGGATTTGTAGTTTGTTAGCTAATAGGATCGTTATGAAATTATGATAGGATGATGCTTATCCTATGATTTCTTGAAAACAGGAAAACAACTTGTTTGAGTGAAGTAATTTAACTCAAGGCGCAGTAAAGGTTAGTACGACTCCGCCTACAACATAAACAAAACTGATTGTTGTATGCCTTTAAGTAAATGATGATATAAGTATGATGAAATGCTTATGACTTGTATGATACCAAGTTCATGATGCTATGTGTACAAGGAATGTTTATGGTATGTATGTATGTATGTCTCCATGAAATGATGAATGTTACGGCATGTATGCTTTTAAGTTTATGTTATGAGATATATGAAGTATGTTAGAGCATGTATGTTCATGTGATGAATAAATTGATATTATGGCATCACGAAGCATGCTCATTAATGATAAGTTAATCGGTAAGATATGAAATCCCAGTTTCAGTTAAGGAACTGGTTATGATCATGAAATAAGGTTTCAAGAACGAAACAAGATAAGAACAAGATGTAAAACATCATTATGATAAGCAGGATGCAATATGTCGTATCGACCCGCGTTAGGTCGGGTTTGGTTCATGGTTTGAGTTGGACAGGGCTGGCCGCCCCAACCACTCCATGGCAGCGCACCACGGTACGTACATTTATGTTAAGTAAGGGCCCTAAAAATTATGCTAACTTATGAAAACAGTAAGAAAGCATAATTGATTCATGCATTAGGTTATTATGTGATATGTTGCGGATAAATAGTTGTGCTTGCTGAGCGAAAGCTCATAGTTCATGTTTATGCTGTAGGTAAGCAAACTTATAGCAATACTTGATACAAGACAGTGGAGCATGGCAAGACAAACTGTGAAACTGTGGGTTGGGAACTACTACGTTTCTTTTTGTTAAATTATGCTACGCTAAATATGTTGTAATTGAGTACAAGATTTCTTTACTATGATATGTAGCTAATTTCATGTGCAAGTATGTATGTAAGTAATTATTAGAAAAGATTTCAGTTCAAGTTTTATATTGTATGTATAAAAAAAAAAAAAAAAATTTAGCTCAGGTTTTCATATGTAGTAAGTAAGTATGTAAGGTAACGGCCTACGATAGGCGGGTCGTTACACCACATCTGCCATATAGAGGCTCACCTCCAGGTTTCGTTGGCTAGTAGATACCTGGTAGCGGACGCGAGATTATGGTGGATGACACTCGGAGAGAGAGCGCTACCAGATCGCACCTGGGCACATTTTCGTGCCTTAGTGATCGCACGTTTTGGCCCGATACCGGAGGAGGGAGCGGATGCGCCATATCACGATCCCGAGATTTATCAGGACATGTACCACGAGCGATACTACGGTTTTGTCGCGGATTGGCATGCGTACCCACAGGAGTCCATGGGCCACTATTGCCGACGATTTCAGGAGGCGATGTTGCCCCATATTCCACAGGACATACCCAGCCCGGGGATGCAGGCCTTAGTGATACTCTGTAATGGATTACCCCCTCAGATTCGACAGCACACTCCTATGCCTACGCCGGACATGACAGTGGGCCACATGACCGAGTATATTTTGGATGCTGAGATTATCGCCCACGCTATGCAGGCTGATGCTTACGTGGTTGAGCCGGAGGTACCGGTCGACGATGCCGGGATGCCAGAGCCAGTTTATGAGCCGGGTCCAGTTTTTCCAGAGGACCCGATTCCCGCCGCCCCGGTGCAGGAGGTACCTGCTCATGAGGCCGAGTTCGAGGTCGAGGCCGACGACCAGGATGCAGCCGACGATATGGACGCTCCCGAGGACCCGCCTGAGGACCCTCCGATCATCGATATATCCAGCGATGACGAGGACGATGATGAGGAGCTCGAGCACGAGCCTGGTTATGGTGGATGGCTCGATGAGGGAGATGATTTCGAGGAGGACCCAGAGGTGATCTTCGATGACGACGGAGATGGGGACGCCGACTCCGACATTTCTGGGATCACGATCGATATTATAGATTAGATCTAGATCGATCATGTATATTTTTGTTTTTATTTTGAGACTGTTTGTACCAGCTTATTATTTTTGACGATAAGCTTGTACTTATGTACGATGGTAAAGTGGTAGACACTTTCATCACATTTTTGACCATGTATATACAGTACGATAAACAGATATGTACATACGATATTGTAAATATGATGTACTTTTTGTCAATATACAAAAAGACAGTTCAAAGTATGATATGTATGTTAAAATGTTATGTTATGAGATGCAAAAGCCATGTTATGATTATGGATGCCATGATAAGCATGCGATGTTAAATGTTAAGATACGATGAATTGTGTATGAAAGAAAGGATATTAACAGTATGATAATATCTTTTCTGATGATTGAATAGGATAGTACGTCCACGCCAAACAATGCCCGTTAATCTGCCTGAGCCGGATTTCGCAACCATCGTGGCAAATTTACAAAGGCAGCTGCTCGAACAGCAGCAAGAAACTAACAGACTACGAGAACAGATAGCTCAGATAAATCAAAGGCCCCAAGTGAACGAGGTTTCACCTCCAGTTCATCAGGTACCGCCAGCAGTACCTCAGGTCCTAGAGGTCCAACCAGAGATTCCCCGGAATGCTGAAATTCCGATGGCACCTGTTGGAGGACAGGTAAATCTACAGCCAGTGCGTGAAGACTTATTATATGAGCGATTTAGGCTGATGAAAGCGCCTGAATTCGAGGGACTAATGGACCCGATAGCCGCCGATAACTGGCTAATAGATATCCAAGTTATTCTGGATTTTATGAGACTCACGGAGCAAGAAAAGGTTCTTTGTGCTTCTTTTGCTCTCAAGAAAGACGCACGGCACTGGTGGATGTCTATTCAGATGCGTCGGGATGTCATGGCCATGAGTTGGAAGGATTTTGTGACCGAGTTCCGTGTCATGTACTACAATGCGGAGATACTGGCGGCTCAGTAAGATGAGTTCACCAGTTTACGACAGGGGTCGATGACGGTTATGGAGGCCGTAAAGAAATTTGAGCAGTTAGCCCGTCTGTGCCCAGAACTGGTTCCGAACGAGAAGGAGAAAGTTAGAAGAATGATGAAGATGTTCCGCACAGACATCTCTAAACAAGTGAGTGCTGGCAGTAGCCCGCCAACCCTGGTATTTAATTGTATTAGCAGGGCGATAAGAGCTGAATACTGGATCAACCAGGACAAGGAAGCTAGGGCTCAGATTTTAAAGCGAGAAAAGAGGAGAAGGCCGTGGTAAAGCAGACGCAGCCTCGTCAAAATTCCGAATCAAACCAAAAAGGCCAGACCAGTAGCCCCGCCCAAAGTTCCAAACAGTTCGGGAGGAACAAGAGAAAAGTAAATTTCACTGGCCAAGGGCAACAGAGAAATTACCCTCAGAAAAGGAATAATCGTGGAAATGAGTGTAACAATACTGACAACCCACAATGTGTCAAATGTGGAAGGAAGCACCCGGGAATATGCAGAATGTGGACGAATGCTTGCTACCTTTGTGGCAAGGAGGGGCATTATGCTAGAAACTGCACCCAGAACCCCCAGAACCAGAACCTTCCACATCCGAGCCGGAATGCGAACAGTCAATTGCACGCAGTTCAAGCTAGGCTTGAAGGACCCTCGATCGCGCAAGGCAGGTTAGAGGCTTCTGAACCCAAAACCAGAATCTATGCCTACACCAGAGGAGATGCAGAAGCCGGGACTTCTCATGTGGTGACAGGTCAGATCTCTATCGCCACTTACGATGCCATTGCCTTATTTGATTCTAGTGCCACTCATTCGTTTATATCCTTGGAGTTCGCCCAGAAGTTAGGAAGAGGTGTGGATACCCTAGAACAGCCTTTCAAAACCTCTTTGCCATCCGGAGAAATATTGTGGTCCAATTTTTGGATACGAAATAGTTCCGTGGTTATCTGTGGCAGATAATTACATGTAGATCTCATCGCGATCAAGCTTCAGGATTTCGATGTGATCTTAGGAATGGACTTCTTAGGCAAGTACAACGCCAAGATCGACTGTCGAAAACGTTGTGTGATTTTCAACCTCTACGGTGAGGAAGAGTTCAGTTTCTACGGGCAGTCTCGGAACTCAGCAACCAGATTAATTACGGCAATTAAGGCTTGGAAGATGTTAGCTAATGGCTATCAAGGATACTTAGCTAACATGGTGGATAAAGATCGGGAAATGGAGTTAACGCCAGAAGATGTCCCCATTATTAAGTAGTATGTGAATATATTTCCAAAAGACTTACCAGGACTTCCGCCAGGACGTGAAATTTCATTTGAAATCGAATTACTGCCTGGAGCTGCTCCGATATCGAAAGCGCCTTACCACATGGCACCTGCCGAGCTTAGAGAGCTTCAAGTGCAGTTACAGGAACTGCTTGACAAGGGATTCATCCGGCAGAGTCATTCTCCGTGGGGAGCGCCTGTCTTGTTCGTCAAGAAGAAGGATGGATCGTTGCGCATGTGCATCGATTATCGCGAGCTGAATAAGATCACGATCAAGAACAAGTATCCTCTCCCTAGAATAGATGATCTTTTTGATCAACTTAGGGGAGCAGTGGTATTCTCGAAGGTTGATTTGCGGTCGGGATACCATCAACTCAGAATCAAGGAGGCGGATATTTCAAAGATAGTTTTTCGGACGCGTTATGGGCATTATGAGTTCCTTGTTATGCCATTTGGATTGACTAATGCTCCAGCTGCTTTTATGGACTTGATGAACCGGGTGTTCAAAGAGTACCTAGATAAGTTCGTCATTGCCTTTATCGATGATATTCTGATATACTCAAGGTCCATAAAGGAACATGAGCAGCATTTGAGAATAGTGATAGAGACGCTAAGACGACATCAGCTGTATGCCAAGTTCACTAAATGTGAATTTTGGCTGGAAAATGTACATTTTCTGGGGCATGTTGTGTCAAAAGAAGGAATTTCTGTTGATCGTGCTAAAGTAGAGGCGGTTAGCATGTGGCCCCGACCCAAGAATGTTACGGAAATAAGGAGTTTCCTTGGATTAGCTGGTTACTATCGACGATTCGTTGAAGGATTTTCCAAGATCGCAGCCCCTCTTACTGCCCTTACTCGAAAAGGGAAGAATTTTGAGTGGACATCGAAATGTGAAGAAAAATTCCAAGAACTAAAAAGGAAGCTTACTAGCGCCCCGGTGTTAGTAATTCCTGACGTGGATGCGGGAAATTTTGTGATCTACAGCGATGCTTCCAAAACGGGACTTGGAGCGGTCCTAATACAACATGGAAAGGTGGTAGCCTATGCATCACGACAACTAAAGGATCACGAAAGGAATTACCCTACGCACGATTTGGAGCTTGCCGCAGTAGTTTTCGCACTCAAGATCTGGAGGCATTATTTGTACGGGAATAAGTGTGAGATTTACACTGATCATCAAAGCCTCAAGTATATTTTTACTCAGAAGGAGCTCAATATGAGACAACGTAGATGGCTAGAGCTAGTAAAGGATTACGATTGTGAAATCCTTTATCACCCTGGGAAGGCAAACAGGGTAGCAGATGCCTTAAGCCGGAAAGCTATTGGCATGCTAATGTCTATTGAAGGATTTCCTAAGCCACTACAAAGGGAGATTTCTGAGTTCAACTTGGAGCTGATGACAGGAAAATTATCTTCTCTGACCCTCCAGTCAGATCTTCTGGAAACCATCAAGTTGCATCAAGGAAAGGATCCCTTTTTGCTCAAGGCACAACTTTTTAACGGAAAGAACAAGGAGTTTAAGACCTCAGCGGATGGGGTGATGTACTTCAAAGAAAGAGTTTGTGTTCCCGACTTTGAATTTCTCAAGGATCAGATATTGTCAGAGGCACATAAAACGCCATATTCAGTACATCCAGGGGCTTCCAAGATGTACAAAGACCTCCGAGAGAATTACTGGTGGCCAAACATGAAGAATGAGATAGCGGCGTACGTGTCAAAGTGCCTAACTTGTCAGAAAGTTAAGGCCGAACATCGACATCCTGGTGGAGAATTGCAGAAAATAGAGCTTCCTGAATGGAAATGGGAGCAAATTACTATGGATTTTATCGTGGGACTACCTAGAACTGCAAGTGGGAATGATACGATTTAGGTTATTGTTGATCGGCTAACCAAATCGGCCCACTTTATTACGATCAAAGCCACAAGTGGAGAAATTGGCTGACGTCTACGTGTCACAGATCGTTAGACTACATGGAGTGCCAAAATCGATTATTTCAGATCGTGATGGACGTTTCACTTCTCGATTTTGGACAAGTGTGCACAATGCTATGGGGTCGAGGTTGAAGTTCAGTACGGCATTTCACCCCCAAACTGATGGCTAGTCGGAACGAACTATCCAGACGTTGGAAGATATGTTGAGGTCATGTGTTCTGGATTTCAAAGGAAACTGGGATCAAAAGCTGCCATTGATCGAATTTTCGTATAACAACAGTTATCATGCTTCGATTGGTATGGCTCCATTCGAAGCATTATATGGAAGGAAATGTCGATCCCCTATTCATTGGCAAGAAGTCGGACAGAAGCAGCTTCAAACCACGGATTTCATCCGAAAGACTTCAGAGGATATTAAGAAGATTAAGCAAAGGCTCGACGTGGCTTTCAGTCGTCAGAAAAGTTATGCTGATAAGCGTAGAAGGCCTTTATAATTCCAGGTCGGAGAGGCTGTGTTCATCAAGATTGCTCCTATGAAAGGGGTAATGCGATTTGGCAAGAAAGGGAAGCTTAGTCCAAGGTATACAGGACCGTTTGAAATCCTGGAAATGATTGGGAAAGTAGCCTACAAACTTGCCTTACCGCCAGAATTAGCGTTGATGCACAATGTGTTCCATGTTTCGATGCTAAAGAAGTACGTGCCAGATCCTTCTCATGTGCTTAGCCAAGAACCAGTGGAGGTTCAAACGGACTTGACTTATGAAGAAAAGCCCATACAAATTTTGGATCGGGAAGAAAAGGTCCTAAGAAATAAGACAATTCTCATGGTTAAAGTGTTATGGCGAAACCACAAGGTTGAAGAGGCAACCTGGGAATTAGAAGAAGATATGAGAAAGAACTACCCCAACTTGTATTAATTTTTGAGGACGAAAATTTTTAAGGCGGGTAGATTGTAATACCTGGTTTTTCGACATTTCAATTTCTTATACAAAAAAATTCAAACTGTACCATGAAGGTATTTATGAAAAGGCCCGATTAAGGGTTTTTATTATGTTTTGTGAGCTCTTATGATCTTATGAGACTCAAAAATGGCTGCTTAGTTAAGCATATGACCTTTTAAGTAAAAAGGAGTAAAAATTGTCATAATTTTATGTTGGTCAAAGTTTGACCAAAAATGTCAACGGTTGACCAAAAAGTCAACTATTGACCACGGAAGTCAAATCTTGGCATGAAAGTCAACGGTTGACAAGAAAGTCAATGGTGGACGAGAAAGCCAATGGTTGACCCGAAAAGTCAAAGAAATGACGGTACGGTAAAATAATTAACAGTATAGAAATTATACTGTGTAAAACCGTTTTTACGAATAAGATAGTATGTTTATAATTCAAAACCACCGTAGAAAAATCAAGCACATTAATTAGGGTATCAAAGGCCAAATGGCTTCAAGTTATAAGAAAATTTTTATACAGTTCATTTTTACACAGATGAATTTTGGACTGCAGTTCAGTGTAACTGCGCATAAGTGAGCCCAGTATTAGAAATATCTGTGTTGACTTAAAAATGGACTGTATAATAAGAAAAAGAGGCAAACAAGCCTTAGGAGGCTAGCATCACCTTACTTTTGAATAATGACATCATTAAGTAATTAAGGAAAATTGGAAAGTAATCTTAGGTGGTTCTAGAGAATTGGTGGCCGGCCAACTCATGGGGGGACATGGGCAAATAGCAAAAATTGTGAGGACTATTGGAAAATTTGAAAAGTTCAAAACCTCTATAAATAGGGGTGTGTGGGTGGATTTTTTTGTTCACCAAAATTGAGAAAAGCAACCAAACCATGCCCAATTTTCTTCTCACTTAAAAACCGAACTTAAGGGGGACAAGAGAGAAGGAAGAAAACTAAAAATCCAAGAGGGAAAAAGCTCAAGGGAGTGGTTGGATTTCTTGAGGGAAGCAAGCAAAGAGTTGGAAAAAATTTTTGTACCCATTGGAGGCCAAGTGGCCGGTTGTGGGGAGGAAGAAAGGAGGAAGAAAAAAATTCAAGTGTGGCTGGGTTTTGAAGCTTGAGGTGACTGAATTTTTGTGCAAGAGTGGCTGGAAAATTTTGGACTCCATTAGCCAAGGGAGGCCGGTCATTGGTGAAGGCAAGGGGGAAGGAAAAGCCAAGCAAAACTTTGCTCTAGATTAAGGTATAAACCCTTAAACCTCTAAGCTCTCAATTTAAATTTCCCTTGAGAAATTTAAATGTATTTTGAGCATGGTTTGTATGAGCATAACCTCACTTTCAATTTCTGCCCTAGTTAGGAAATTTAGGGTTTGTGCTTGATTAAGTTAGAATTTGTGGTTGGTGGTTTAAATATGTTGCATGCTAGGTGTTTGTTTTGTTGCTAGGGTTTCTATGATTAAAGTATGTGGCTAATGTTGATTGTATGATGAAAATTGAACGTTAGAAAAACGTTGCACGACTATTTTAGGCTCCTGATGTGGTCGGTTGAGGTAGGGTGCACGTATTAGGACGTATAACGAATTTAAAACCAAAAACTGCCAATTCGGGTAGAAAATGGCTAGTTTCTGGAAAAGCAGATTTTGGAGCCCTTAGAAGCCGAATTGGGAAAAACTTAAAACGTGAAAGTTGTAGAGTAGGGTTTTTCCTAGGGGACTACATGAACGGTTTTGCAAAATGAGGCTCCAATGGCCTCGGTTTTCACTGAAACCCGAGCCTGACCGTGCCCAGGACCCATGCACGGCCAGGATTGGTTCAACAGGGGATTTGAACATGTTAAAGGCCGAATTGGGTTTTCCTCAAAACATGAAAGTTGTAGGGTTTTTTGATAACTAAAACTTTCATACAGAATACTTTTTCATAATCAGCTTTGATTTTTAAATGGAATTAGATTTCAAAAACTGTACAGGAAATAGGGAATTCCTGTACAGGATTCCTAGAAACGGTACAGGAAAAGGGTAATTTTGTACATACACTGATAAATTAACAATGGGAAGCTGTTCCAAAGGCAGTTTCCAATAGCCAATAATTTTTACCAATTTTACTTTATGATTTCAAATTTTTAAGTTGAACAAAGGATTTTTACACATAAAATATAAAGTTTTTCTAAAAATGGGATTTTGAAACCTAAGTTAAAATAATCCGATTATGGTAGATTTAAACCCTAGGGTTACTCAATGTAACCGAATAGGATAACGTAAGTAAGGGACATATAACTAAAGTTATATAAGGGTGTTGGTTATATTACCAACATTTCTAACCCTTACTTTTATATGATAACAGAATATAGTACGCGACAGTGTCCTGACGAGATCCAGCTCGACATCGGACACAGCAAACGCGAATAAGGTAAGTACATCTCCGCCTACAGCATAGGTTTTGTTGTGTATACTTGCTTAAGTATGTTTGAGAAATGTCATGAAAAATGCTATGAAAAGTTAGGAAGAATGCTATGTTATATGCTATAGTATGCCATGAGCTATGTGTTATGAAATATTATATGCTATGCTATATGCTATGCTATAAGTTATGCAATATGCTAGAAACATGCTATGAAAGGACATAAGTTATGATAAGATTATGGAATGGTTAAGATAAGATCATGAGTTAATTGTGTGATACATCACGAAGCATGTTCACCAATTAATAAGAGTAAGAACAAGACATGAGATGATGAAAGTTATGATGGCAAGCAAGCTTGCCTGTGTCGTACCGACCCGCGTTAGGTCGGGTTGGACTATGGTTTGAGTTGGAAATGGACTGGCCGCCCCAACCACTCCATAGTTGCGCGCCCGGCACGGACACTTATGTTATGGGGCCCATAAGTAAGATAAGCAAGATGAGTTATGAAAGCATAAGAAAACATAATGAAGCATAAACGGTTCATGCATAAGTATGTTATGTTATGCTAAGAAGTGTATGTTATACTATGATTAAGTTATGATATGGTATGTTATGATGATTAAGTAAATAGGCTATGTTATGATTGTCACGGTAGATAGTAGTTGTACTTGCTGAGCGAAAGCTCATTGTCTTACGTCTATGCTGTAGGTAAGCAACCTGCTAGCAACTGCTGATGCAAGATGGTGGAGCGTGGCAGGGCCAGCTGTGAAATGTGGGAATTATGCCGCTACGCGTTTTGCTATTATTTTTATGTGTTTAATTTATGTTTATTAATTACGCCCTAACGACATTATTTAATATCCGTTATATCATACGTACGCCTTCGTATGTGTGTCGCACTGTATAAAAAAAAAATTCCCGTTGTTTATGCTTAATAAGTAAGACACGTGATGGTATGAATGCATGTATGTATGGTAACGGCCTGTGCTAGGCGGGTCGTTACACAGAATCTATAACCCAATTGTCTTTAGATTCTTCCACTAAACAACCCTCAAGATACAGGAAATTGAAATTACCTTTCTGCTTTTGCAAAGCCAGGTATTCTCGGCAATCCTTCTTGAAATGTCCTTTATTCCCACAGTGAAAGCACTTAGCCTTTTTGGGATCCATCTTTCGCTTCTTAGTCTTGGTAGACTTCTTAGAAGCAGATGCATTCACCACAGGCTTGTTCCTCTTGTTCTTCCCCTTTTCCATCTTCCTTTTGGGATTAGGAGCAGGCGAACTAGGTTCAACCAAATTTGCCTCAGCCTTAGATCCAGAACCCTTAAAAATGTTCTCAAAGGCTTGCAACTCTTTCATCAATTCCGTTAAAGACATCTCCTTCCGGTTAAGGTTGTAGGATGCCTGAAACAAATTGAAATCCTTGGATAAGGTTTGGAAAACCATAACCAATTGAGTTGCAGCATCGATCTCAGCCCTATTTGCCTGAGCCTTAGACAAATAAGCCATGACTGTCATCATGTGCTCCTTGATGGGAGTTCCAACCTTCTGCCTGCAGTTCATGAGACCTTTGATAGCATCGGTCTTAGCCTGGATAGTTTGTTCACCAAACATCTCCTCCGGGTTATCCATGATTTTCCTAGCAGTTTGATGTTCCTCATGCTGTTTCTGGAGCACGTTAGACATGCTCGCCCGAATATAGCACATGGCACTTAGGTTGGAATTATCCCAGCGTTCAAGCGCTACAAAATAACTATCAGGAACATCGATCGTAGGCGTAGGTGGTCGAGGTTGGGTTAGGATAAAACTGTGTTTCTCAAAGTTTAGGACGATAAGCAAGTTCCTTTTTCAGTCTTAAAATTCTCTCCAGTTAATTTGTTTTGCGTAAGTATCACAGATAAATGGCTCGACATTTTGATCTATAATAAGAAAACATGTAATAAGTACGAGCAAACATCCTTTTGTTTATAAAAATTTGGTTTTGTAATGAAACATAAAGATCTATATGCAATCTAAATGTTTATGTGTAAAACCCTTAAAACACATACCTTACAACGATAATTCCTAGCTTTTGCTTTCCATGCTACCGAGGGGTAGTCAAAGAAGAACTAGCCAAGAACACGGATCCCTTTCGATTAATACATATTCGTCCAGGTAGAAAACTCCATTAAATATATATTAACTATCGTTTATTTGGCCACTACTTTACATATCAGAGCCTCAAGGGAGGATTAATAAATAAAGTAGCATGAGTGTGTAACCATCGTTTCCAATTTTGAATCCATATTTTACATCCGCCACTGAAGGGTGATCTAAACATAAAATATGCCCAAAATTGTTATCCTTTCGGAAATCCAAA
Organism: Ficus carica; assembly: GCA_009761775.1. NCBI lineage: Eukaryota > Viridiplantae > Streptophyta > Magnoliopsida > Rosales > Moraceae > Ficus > Ficus carica. Next base: position 557,712 of record VYVB01000414.1, read on the forward strand.
TCAGTGTGCGCTCTAGGTAAGATACCTATCCGAAGGGAATTCCCGGGTCAAAACCGAGTAATAGGCACTACCATGCGTAACTATTGGACCAACGATGGAGGCCATATGTCTTAGTGTGTAAAACCTTCTCCCACTCAATCTTTTAAATTAGGGTTTTTATTTTTCATGCATAAACAATATTTATTGAGTGGCACTCCCTAGTCTATATGGCATGTTATCAATACATCATGAAATAGTATAACATATTCATCTAGCAACACATCATCCATGGTTTGTAAAATATGTAAACAGCCGTGGATCATGATTCCATCAAAGAAAATTGTAAAATTTACAAAAAATTAACCGAAACATATATCGGCCTTCATTTGTAGATCCATGCCTTGTATCCTTTTTCAATGTGTCTTCCTTCTCCAATGTCACATCTTTTTAAATTTAAAATTAAATTTACATTTCTAAAAAAGAATATATGTGATTTTTAATTTTAATCAAAATTACAAAATATCAAAATTTTAAATAAAAATTCAGTTTATTAAATTTTAAAATTCAAAATTTGAAATTTCCAAATTTCAAATTTAAATCACAAAATTTTAAAATTCATAATAATATCCATTAAATTTAAATTTAAATTTTCAATTTTGATTTCCAAATTATCAAGATCACATATCATTGGAAAATTAAATTTTCAAAAGGATTCTATGTGATTTTTTTTTTAATTATTTCCAAAAAAAAAAACATTTTTTAATGAATTAAAAATTTCCAAATTTCAAAAAATCACATTCTTTGAAAATTTCCATACCTTCATTCATCTTCAATTTCCTTGAATCCATCGTTGCCCGAATTTTACAAAAAATTCCTACGTTGTTTCTGGCTTACAAATATTTCTAGGAATTGAAATAACGACCTAGCAGTGATAATAGACCGCATCTATTACACTTGAAAAACCTAGATACAAATTCTAACCTCTATGGAATCATGACCGGCAAAATTGAACAAGCATCATATATTATAAAAATAATATAAAGCATTCATTCATGCATACATCCATTTATAATATATTTAACATACTCAAAATAAAACCTAGAGTGTCAACTCTCTAAAATATTTCATTAATGCATAGAGAGAAATTTATTCGATCAAATAATTTATGTTATATGCATAATCATGAGTTGGCTCTAATACCAATTATTGAAAAATCGGATCCGGTATCAGAGTTACGGCGCAACGGAAGTTTTAAAATTTTTATGTCGTGTCGGAAAAGAATCTCATGATGCATATAACAATAAATTAAATTCATGATCAAGCATACCTTATTTCTCGGATTCCGGAATCACTAGAGCGTTTGACCAACGTGTCTTCTCTATTATTCTCGAGTTCCTTGTCTCAGAGTGTGTGTGAGCACACGTTCTATGAATACAAGCGACCGGTAATGCTTCCCAAAGTCTAGATCCTTCATTCTCAATTCTGATGTTCCACGTTGAGAATATGATCTAGATTCTTTCTTCAAAACTCCAAGTCAGGAACCAGTTAACTTCCTTATGAAAATAATCACTCGGTTTAACCAAACTCTCAGTTTTGGTTCAATGAAATTTTCTCTCTTTTTCTTTCTCACAAGATAGTCGAATTTTTTTGGTATTCTGGAAACCCTAAATGTTTTCCTTTTCTCTCTCCAAAATTTTTTTTTTTTGCCTTTTTGTGAATGACCAAAAATTAGTTTTTCAAGAATCCCTAGCCTTTTATATAGTAATCTGATCATTTTTCAAAATTTATCTCATTCTAGAAAAATATTAATTTTTCCGGATAATATTTTGAACCAAAGGATCATACAAATTAGGGCTAGATTCATTGAACCTAAAAACATTTTTCCAAGGGGAGAATCAAGCATCAAAATTTTGGCCACAAGAAGAATTTCAAGCTAGATTGGTGATTCAAATTTTAAATCAAGAATCTAGACTAGTCAAAAGATCCTAGTCCTATCTAGATTCAAATTCCTTTTGAACCTTTTTGAATTTAAATAAGATTCACTTATTTGAATTAATATTTTCCACAAACATTAACCATATTAATTAATTTAAATCAATGGAATATTTCAAATTTTCTTTCCTCACAAAAAAACCGTGCACCTCTTTTAATTAGGAAAGAAAAATCTATGAAATAATCTCCATTATTTAAATCAATTAATAATTTAATGTTAGGAATATATTTGAACAATTTTGAAAAAAAATTTTCTTCCCTCCACCTATCTAAAAACCGTGCACCACATTTAGATTAGGAGAGAAAAATTTGTTTTCCAAAATTAAATAATTCAATTAACCAATCTCATGTTGACAAATCATATTATTTGTCTACACAAATCTCACATGTCCAATCCTTTCTGGATTGTATGTTAGAGAGTACCATGTCTTAATAGACATTACTAAATTCTATTTAAATTTACCGATCTCATTATGAACAAATCCTGAGATGCTATACGGAACTATATGAGCTAATAAATGGACCCGATGGAAATATGTAAAGAGGCTCATATAATTGTGAAAAATTAATTCCTGATTAATTATTCATCAATTATCAACTTCAAAACTATTCGATTAAAAGTTTGAAGCTGAACTCCTGTTTACATACCGTATTACGAAAGCTTTCTCACGTAGTGCTTCTTCCATGATTTATTCATCGCTTGCTTAATCCACATATGTTATCCATGATTGAATAAAAGGACTTTTTCCGTTTAAACTTTTCAATCATTTTTAACTTAAAGTTCCTCTTTCACCAATTGTAAAACCATACAATTGGTAAACCACCAGAGAACACAAAGTAAACCGATTGTCAAGATCTTGTTATACTATCTTTCAATCCCCGAATAATGCCTTTAAGTGGATAACATTTACTATCGTTAAGATAGCTATGGATTCCGTATCTATGAATCTTGATTTCTCCATCCATAAGTCATTGTAGATGTCGGGATTCTACAGCCAAAATTTTAACAGAAGCGTCAGTTTAATGAATGTAATAATCGATTATTTGGACCTTTGAACATCGTGATAAAACTCATGAAACAACAAAAGAACAGAAGTATTCATGTCAGAAAATGAATATTAAATCAGATAATCATATCAGAAATAGACAGTAAATTGATGAACACCAAGATGTAAAGAGGTTCGCCCAATGATGTGCTACGTCCTCTGTGAGTGATTGATTCCACTATTAATGAAGGCTTGAGAGTACAAGAATATTTTCTGGAAATATTTTTGGCAGCGTAAGGGTAAAATTTCAGACAAAAGGTCCCCCGTCTGAAGGGGGGTCTTCCTTTATTTATAGAGGAAGAATCGTGGGTCTGAACTTGAAGTTCGTGGTGAGCAGTTATCGCTTCTGTCTGCTGGGACACGTGTAAGAAAGTCAGTTATGCAGTTGACCTGGCGGTTGTTAGAATGAATATAATCATAGATCGTGGGCTCAGCAGTTATGATATTCATGGAATTGTCAGTTATCATGAAGGATCTGACACATCATGATCGAACATGAGCCTGACGGTTGAGGGAAGTTTCACCTAAAAGCCTTTATAAAGATCGAACGATGAACGATGGGTAGATAACAAGGCTTTGTTTTGGACTATCCATCGTTCGTGGATCGTATGAGATTCAATGTGCCAAAGATCATGTTTGATCCGATGGTTCGATATTCGAATGCGAACGATCGCAATTAAGTGGGTCCGGCCCAATTTATACGAGTGATCGTTGTTCACGATTGAAGAGGTCGGGTCCGACCCAACTTGAGAGTTCATCGTTTGTTAGATACACTGTCAAGAGTTAATGTCGTAAAGGGGGAGACGAAGTCTGACCCCAACAGATAGCCCCCCACTCTATCGAGCGATGGATCCTCGATAGAGTGTTTGAATAATGATGAAGCTGTAACGTCAATCTTTAATAATTCAGATTATTGAAATCTGAAAGACTGACATTACTTATTGAAATCTCGAGCCCAGTAAAAAGGAATCATGTACAATACACGTGGCATGTATTTAATGGATATCTCGAAATGACGGCTTCCCATTTTTTGAAATTTGAACCGTTGTGACGTAAGAAGTCTTAGCTGAATAAGCAAAATTTTTGGGATTCAAACCGTTGCAATGTACAAACTTGAGAGAGAATACGAAACGTTTGCATTATTCACACCGTTTGATCAAGCATTCCTTGAAAAATCAGGACCGTTGATACTCTGCGAAGCTATATAACGCTTCACATCCCCTCATTTCTCTCTTATATTTGCATTCGAAGCGTCCAGAAATTCAGAACCTAAGAGTCTTTCAAGAACTTCGAAACTCCAGGCAAGATTTCTTCTCTCTCGCTCATGTTCTTCATTTTGAGTAATTTTCGCTTGATAGGGTTTCTCTTTTTCTATTTCCGAACCATTTCGGTTGCTTTTCTGCATTTTTCCCGAAAGGTTTAAATAGTTTAGCAAGTTTCTCTGGGTTTTTCCTTTGGGTTTTTCGGCTGCTGTTCTTTGTGTTTATCCGAAACTTCATAGGGTTTAGATCCAGTAGAAACTTTTAGATCAGAAATCTTTCCATCGTTCGATCCAAATCAAGTTTGTGACAGCATGGACAAGGAAAAGCAAATTATCGAGGATATAGAGGTAGAATGGACGAGCACTGATTCCAGCGATTCTAGTTCGGATGATGAGTTGGTATCGAACATTCATCGTTAGAGATTCGAGTATGAATTCGAACATAGACGAAGTGAAACTGGAACCAGTAACATAGCATCTAAGAGGAGTCGACCGGTGATGACATCGGGCGTAGAGGCTATATCGATTCCCCTTATCGCTCGACTTACGAGATCACCACGTCGGTTGAGCGACGAATCATTTTTACGAACGTCGAACCCCCGATCAATCTTTGACAGACGATGACTTATCTGAGATCAGGGGTCGATTCGGGTTCCCGAATGAAGTCCAACTCCGTCTGCCGATGGAAAACGAACGAGCTGACACCGTGTCTGAGGGATGGATATGCATGTACACTATCTACTTCAAGTGTGGACTACGACTTCCTCTTCCTCCCCTCCTTATCCAATGCATGCATCACTACCAGCTTGCCATTCCGCAGTTAATGCCGAACGGGATGAGGGTTTTCTTGGGATTGATTGTACTGGCAGGCGAGGCGGGCATCGAGCTGTATGTGGATGATATTCTCGCAATTTACTACCCCCAAGAAAATTCCAAAGATAAAGGTCGATACTTGATGCATCCCAGGCGGAAGAAGCAAGTCGTTCGCGAGATGAAGAACGCCAATAGATACTGGCAGGACCATTACTTTTTCATGCACGTGAATGAAAAGTCAATAGGAGGACTCGCCAATGCATTTTACCCTTTGTGGGGAACTCTTCGTAAGTGTCGAACGAAGGACATCGAACGAGTAGAGTATGGAACTAAGCTGCTTGTATGACTTCTGATGTAACTTGATTTGTTTTGTTTTGCAGGAAAGGAGCTAAAGAAGCCACCGCCCAAGGCTCTACTGTTTGAGGAAAAGCTTGAGCGCTTGCTTGCATTACCAAACAGAGAGTGGGATGACATACACACTCCCGAAAGACTTCGAGCATCGAGCCTTTGGAAGGATTTTGTGGAAATCCCATCAGGTATTGTTAAACGAGTTCCTTCCTGGGTAAATTGGTCATTTGTGATCAGGGGAGCGTTGAAGAGACTCTTTGGCACTCCACTGTTCATCGACGCATTAATTGACGAGGAGGCTTTGATCGCAGAATTCGCCTTGGACACAATGAGCGTAGTATTTCCTTCGCCCAAGGAGCTGCTTGCCCAGAAAAAGGCAGCGAGAGAAGTTGCGAAGGCTGCTGCAGCTGCGACTGTGAACGCTGGTAAGGCTAAAGAGCCTGTTCCTCTTCCCGTTCTGGAATCATCCCCCGAGCCTCCAGTGAAGCCTGCCTCACCTCCTGCCAAGAAGAGGAAGGCAGTCGAGAGGGAGAGACTAAAAATCCCGGCAAAGAGGAGCAAAAAATCAAAGGTTGGGACTCCCGAGATGGACGTTGAACCTAGAGTTGTTGATGGGGAAGATCCACAAGCGGATGTGGATTTATCCCCAAATGTGCGGCTCCTCGAAGACAAGAAGATGAGTGTTCGCATTATGAATCAACTTCTTTCTGATGCGGATGCAGAAATGTTGAGCCGGGGTTCTCTTCATAGTCATCTTGACGATCTGCTTGTAACGACCCACCCTTACGTAGGCCGTTACCATACTTATCTTACATAATCTTTTAAACTTACTTAATTACTTAGGCGGAAATAGCATACATATATTTTATTTTTTATTTTTTATTTTTTTTAAACTTAAAACAACTTGAATTAAAACTTTACTACTTACATATTAACAATACACATACATACTTAATTAATATATACTTTTCAAACTTGTCGTAACGTAAAATAACTTGTACTCAGTAAACAACATAAACATTTATTTCAAAACGCGTAGTGGTTTCCATCCCACGTTTCACAGATCGCCCTGCCAATGCCTCACCGCCTTGCATCAAATACTGCCAGTAGGAAGCTTACCTACAGCATAAACGTAAGTTGTGAGCTTTCGCTCAGCAAGTACATGTTGGAAAAATCGGATCGGTAATCAGAGTTACGGCGCAGCGGAAGTTTTAAAATTTTATGCCGTTTCCGGAAAAGAATCTCATGATGCATATAACAATAAATTAAATTTATGATCAATCGTACCTTTATTCTTGGATTCCGGAATTACTAGAGCGTTTGACCAACGTGTCTTCTCTATTATTCTCGAGTTCCACGTCTCAGAGTGTGTGTGTGGGCACACGTTCTATGAATCCAAGCGACCGGTAATGCTTTTCGAAGTCTAGATCCCTCCTTCTCAATTCCGATGTACCTCGTTGAGAATATGATCAACCTTCTTCCTTCAAAACTGCAAAACAGGAACCGGTTAACCTCCTTATGAAAATAATCACTCGGTTTAACCTTCCTCTCAGTTTTGGTTCAATAGAATTTTCTCTCTTTTTCTTTCTCACAAGATAGCCGAATTTTGATGTTCCGGAAAAACTAAATTTTTTTCTTTTCTCCAAAAACGTTTTTTGCTCTTGAAAAATTACCTAAAATTAGTTTTTCATGAATCCCTAGCCTTTATATAGAAGTCCAATCCTTTTTCAAAATTCATCTAAAAAAAATAATTATTATTATTTTTCTGGATAAATTTTGAATCAAAAGATCATACAACTTTAGGGCTAGATTCATTGAACCTAAAAACGTTTTTCAAAGAGGAAATCTTCCTCAAAAAATTCGGCCACATTGAGTTTGTTAAGCTAGATTGGTGATTCAAATTTTAAATCAAGAATCTAGACTAGTCAAAAGATCCTAGTCCTATCTAGATTCAAATTCCTTTTAAACCTTTTTGAATTTAAATAAGATTCACTTATTAATATTTTCCATAAACATTAACCATATTAATTAATTTAAATCAATGAAATATTTCAAATTTCATTTCCTCAAAAAAACGTGAACCACTTTTAATTAGGAAAGAAAAATACATGAAATAATCTCCATTATTTAAATCAATTAATAATTTAATGTTAGGAATTTATTTGAATAATTTTGAAACAAAATTTTTCTTCCCTCCACCTATCTAAAAACCGTGCACCTTATTGAGATTAGGAGAGAAAAATTTATTTTTCCAAAATTAAATAATCCAAACACAATCTTATTTCCAAAATTCAAATTAACCAATCACATGTTGACAAATCATTTGTCTACAAATTTTACATGTCCAATCCTATCTGGATTGCATGTTAGAGAGTGACATGTCTTAATAGACATTCACTACAACAAAAAGGGGATTCCACGACGGTTAAAAACCGTCGTGGTATCAATTCCACGACCGTTTTTTAACCGTCGTGGAATCCAGAGTCGTGGAATCTTTTGAGATTTCATGACGGTTTTAAAACCGTCGTGTAATATAGAGAAATGGCATATTCAGACTGATTTTAAAAACATTACACGACGGGCCCACATAGAAACCGTCGTGGTATCCCTGGATACCATGACGGTTCCACAAGGGAACCGTCGTGGTATCCCCGGGATACCACGACGGTTCAACAAGGGAACCGTCGTGGTATCCTCGGGGCTACCACGACGGTCCCACAAGGAGACCGTCGTGGTTGTAAATTTGGAAAAAAAAAAAAATGGGCATTCGAATTCGTTTCATTTCCCACGGGTGGTAAATCCCCTATGCTAATAATACGTTTGTAAAATATTATGTAATTACTTGGATAGCATTGTACAACAACAACTAATATAACGAGAGTTAAAATACAGTCAATATTGTATAAACCGCATGACAAAATTAGCCCACTCGTGCCTAACCAAACTCATATCAGCATCAGTATAAAAATCTTTGGTTTGAAGCACGGCTAGTCCATCAACAGTATCGGTTATTTCTCGCATGTAAGCTAACACAAAATAACCACATTCTACATAACCTTCCTGTATTGGACATCGAACGGTATCAATCGACGTCTCCCAGTTGCGTCGCTGTCTGATTCCGCTTCCTACCAACAGTTTCCAATCATTAAGTGCCCTATCAATTTGACAAATTTCAAAACAATTACAATAACAATTATTTTATGTCTAATCATAGAAATGAACATAGAAAGGAATACTTACATCGTAATTAGGTCTTAAAAATCATCACCCGGTTCGTTTCCTAGAGGATTAAAGTACATGACTGAGTCATCCCACGGATCAATAACTGCCAATATCCAATGTTGGCCGCTGTTATATGGCATAAGAAACCGCTTTCCCTTTGGTGCGTTTCTTAAGATCCGTATAATACATTCGGCCCTCTCTCGAACGTAGGTGGCCCGATCTACATTCTGCTGAACTGGTGAGACAAGGACTGGTGAAATAAACTCAAACCGCTGATCCATACCTGTTCTTGCACAACACTCGACTAAGTATCTGCAAAATAATTAGGCACACTTGTTACGCAAAAACAACATATATGCGATTAAGAAGATAAATAATTAAATTATTTAATGATAAATGTATTACCTGATGTAAATCAATATGCTGTTTGCACTAATTTCTTTAAATGAAATGAAATGATATACATCTTCAAACCCAATATATATGGGCATCTCATCGCCCATGACGAAGTGTTGTTGTGGGCAGACTATTTGTGCACCGTCCCGCATGGAACTTTGTGCGTAATATGCCAAAGGTCTCAACTCGAAGGAAATATCATTAAGGTCAAACGAAGGCATATCTTGTTGCGCCGGTTGTTGTTCTACCTCTGGTTGCGACTGTATTTTCTTCCTCCCTGCTCTTTTTTTCGTACGTTTGCTGCCCTCAGCTTCTCTTTCAGGAGCACGACTGGGACCTTTACTTGCCTGGCTCAAACTTGTTTGCACGACGACTAAACTTTTCGGCCAAGCAACAAACCCACCGACAGCTTCTTCTATAGATGTGGCTTCGTTCGTCGGAATAGGTAGGAATGCACGATTAATTTTCGGGACTGTTATTGTCACTCGTACATTCTCCTCACCTAAAGGAATCCCATGGACTGTGTCGGTTGGAACACAGTCCATGTATGCCCTGCCGATTGCAACAAGCACGACTCCTCCGTTGACTAAATCAGGAATAAAGAGCCGGCATTCCTGACTTGCGTTCGGCATCGGATTCGGATCCAACGGCCCATCTTTTTCATTCAACGTGCAACTAGCTTTAAAGCTGTTGTGTTGATCTACCGTCGGTGCGGTCATCTCCTCGGCCATAGTCTCGCGGTTTATACCGTGCTTCGCACAAAGTTCCTGTACGGTTCTTTCCAATGCGGCAATCTTTAGTTTCATATCCGATACTTCATCTTTCCCCCTTGACGGTTGCACAAGGTTGAAGTATTGCGACTGCTTGACAAACTTAGATTGACCCCGAATCTGGCCCGAATGCTCGGCATTGCCTAATGCCTTGGTCAATATGTCCTCTGTCCCCACAGAATCAAAACTTCCTTGTGTCTCTTGTTGAGTAAACTCCTCCTGTAACAATTAGATAAAATGTTATGTACTTACAAACATAAAAGAGTTTATGGAATGATTATATTATAAATGGATTTGAAAACTTACAATATTCTCGGCAATAGTTTTAAATTCTTCCTTCTTGAATTGTCCATCGGGTTTGACGCGCATGTCCAGCCACCTTTCATAACGTTCTGCATATTTTCCCGTCTTATCGAACTGCAGTTTAATAATTACCATTAGTAGACATAAACGAATAAATTGTAAGTACAACATACCATTTACACATTTTGTCAAAGTAAATAGCGTACATGAGCTTGGTCTCGTTTCCTATATCCGTCTCGGCCCCCGGTTGATCCGTATTTGCTCTTCTTTCTTATCTCACTTCCTTGTTCGGACAGTCGTTTGAATTCCGGGGTACGTCGGTACTGAATGAATTTTTCCCAATCATCCTGGGTGATGGTGGGGTAATTGTGAACAACTTTTGCCGGTCGTTGCCACACTTTTTCGTCATCAATATGATCTCTGACAAAAGCTTGATACAGATCGTGTCTAAAACCTTTAGCTAACTCCCCACAAGACTTTAAAATTTGTTTTTTGTAGGATTCTTCAACAGTGAATGAAGTTACAACTTCCATCCACGCAATTTCTTTACTTTGAGCTAAATCTGCACTTCTAAAGTCGGAAATCCAAATGGGTATGTGCTCTCGAGCAAGAACTCCAATCCAACTCTGTAATTCATCACCCGCCTTCCCTATAGGTTGCCCTTTACCGTCAAACGAAACTTCAATTCGTTGCCCCATTGTCCTCACCTTGTGGACTCTTGTCATTAGAGTTGATCTTCGTTTACCCTCTTCATCGGGATTGAATCTAGGTGAGTTGGTTCGGCGCGGTTTTCCAACATGAGTTTGCGTTGAGCATTCCTCCTCGTGATCTTGCGACTTTTTAAATCAACCTGAGCAAAATGTTCACTTGAGCAAAATATGAAACAAATAACAGATTCTTCAAATTCAGCCAAAAAAATTAAGAATAGGTACATATATATGTATTCAATCCAAACTCATATCAATTTTCTGTGCAAAAGTTACGAGAGCTAAGTAACTTTCCTACTCCTAATAAAGGATAATTAATGAAGTTCCTTGTACAAAAACCGCAAGAAAATACAAACACATTAAAGCTGCAATACAGAAAACAGAGACTTAAAACACAATCATAAATAAAGCAAACAAAAATCTGGCCCATCTTAAATTCCGATTACCGTCGCATCACCCAATCATCGTACAACAAGCAAATAAGTCTCAATCAAATAGGCAATTTGTCTAAAATGTTTAACTTGCAAAAATTTAGCATGCAAAATCAAAGCATATATTATAGGAAAAATTTACCCCAAATTATAAAAACAATTAACCAAAATAATTTTCATAAACTGTGCGGTGAAAAATTAATTTGGGCCTACCAAGAAATCGAGTGGGTGTCGGCGAGTAGAGAGAGAGACGGCTCGTTTGGGCTTCGGCGTGGGAGAGAGAGACCGAGCGAAGGTCGGCTTGGGCGCGGGCAAAGGAGAGAGAGAGAGAATGCGTGGGCGCGACCGACGGAGAGAGAGAAGGCGTGGGCGGCGTGCGCGACGGCGAGGAGAGAGAGAGAAAAAGTGGGCGGCGTGGGCGAAGGAGAGAGAGAGAGAATGCGTGGGCGCGACCGACGGAGAGAGAGAAGGCGTTGGCGGCGTGGGCGACGACGAGGAGAGAGGGAGAAGAAGTTGGGTTGGCGTCGGCGAAGAGGGAGAGAGATTTGGAAAGACAATGGAGGAGATTTGGACAATGGATGAGATTTGGAAATAGAATGGAGGAGATTTGGAAAGACAACCAAAACAAAACAAGGAGGAGAATGCCGAAAGGTCTGGGAAATAGAGATTGGAGTGTTAAAATTCCAAAAATTGACATAAAAAAATGCGCACGCACGGTTTTCGGGGGAAAATTAAATTTTAAGAGATACCACGACGGTTTTTAAAAACCGTCGTGGTATCTCTTAGAAACCACGACGGTTTCTCATGGAAACCGTCGTGGTTTCCTGTATAAATAAAAAAAATTTAAAAAATTAATTTTTTTTTAAATATTTTATAAAACTTAAAGGTACCACGACGGTTTCCGGAAACCGTCGTGGTACCTTCGAAACCACGACGGTTTTTATCGAAACCGTCGTGGTTTCTTATAAAAATAAAAAAATTTAAAAAATTAATTTTTTTTTTAAATATTCTTTAAAAAACTTAATTATACCACGACGGTTTCCTATGGAAACCGTCGTGGTACATTGGAAACCACGACGGTTTCTGATGGAAACCGTCATGGTTTCTTACCAAAATAAAAAATTTAAAAAATTATATATTTTTTAAAATATTCTTTAAAAAACTTAATTATACCACGACGGTTTCCTATGGAAACCGTCGTGGTACCTTGGAAACCACGACGGTTTCTGATGGAAACCGTCGTGGTTTCTTATCCCATATAAAAAAAATTAAAAATTGAATTTTTTTTTTTAAATTTTTTCTAAAAAAATTTAATTATACCACGACGGTTTCTGATGAAAACCGTCGTGGTTTGTTGTCCAGAATAAACAAAAATTTTAAAATATAATTTTTTTCCATAAAGTGTTTTTTTTAAATGTAATGTTTTTTCAAAAATATTTTATTGATTAAACCACGACGGTTTTTCACAAAAACCGTCATGGTATGTTATATACCACGACGGTTTTTGTCGAAAACCGTCGTGGTTAAGTCGTAGATAATATTTTTGATTAACTTTTGTCCACCTATAATCCCACAGGCGGGCACACCTGTGTGTTATGCACGAACCAGCCCACAATAATAATGTAATGTTCTTCTATTAATTCACACATGTACAGTTGGCATATATATTAACAATTAATATATTGTACTTGTGCATAATTAACATATTTGTATATACCAACTTATACATGAATTATATACAACGAAAAATAAAATGTCAAGTGTTTTTCTTTTTCTTTTTGCTCTTCTCAACTCGTGTCCACTCGACATCTAAACGAAGCAAGTGTGAGGCATCATCATCCAAATCATCAATCTCCTCGACCGGTGGCAAACCGTTTGTGAAAGATGGAATGTCGGTGCAATCTTCAACATCTTCTTGGTCATCCCCGTGCATTTTTGGCTTCAATGGCACAACTAAAGATAACTCTAAATTGTCGGGATCCGTTGTGTAAAAGACTTGTACAGCTTGTGACGCCATAATGAAACGATCATTTTTGTATCCCAAACGCCTAAAGTCCACCACTGTCACGCCGTCCCTATCAATCTTAACAAAATTATTGTCAGTCCAACTGCATTTAAAAAGTGTTATCCGCAAGCCACAATAATCTAGCTCCCAAATATCGTCAATGAACCCAAATTAGTTCATGCTACCGTATACCGGGTTCTTGTCCCTTACGGATGAAATATGCATAGACTCGGCACGGAGGCTGACACCACTATTTTGGACGGTATGCTTCTCATCTTTTTCGCGAGTGTAGAAGGAGTAGCCATTGACAAAGTACGATGTATATCGTGTGACTACCGATGAAGGCCCTCTTGATAGCTTCATTAAGTCTGGGGAAAGTGCAGCCTTCATATGCAAATGTTTTCTTAGCCACTCCCGAAATGTCCGGTTGTGCTCATCTTGAATCCACTTCTCAGATCTGGTTTTTCTTCGATTCGCAACTCTTAATTCCGTCATGTGAACTTCAACGAAAGGCTCCACTTCCTTAGCATTGTGCAAAACGTACAGACAAGCCTTTTTCCAATCATCTCGATTTACTGGTGAATGAACGCCCACGGATAGTCCTTTCGACGTAACTTGCCCCCTCGTTGGCAACCCTATTGGGTCCGCGTTAGACAAATACTCAGAGCAAAATTCAACTGACTCCTCGGCTATGTAGTTTTCCACTATACATCCCTCCGGCCTATTTCGGTTCTTCACATAACCCTTCAAAACCTTCATGTACCTTTCGAAAGGATACATCCACCTCAAATGGACCGGTCCACATAGTTTAACTTCCCGAACTAAGTGCACCGTTAAGTGGATCATGATATCAAAAAATGCTGGTGGGAAATACTTCTCGAGCATGCACAATGTCATCACCAATTCCGATTGCAGCGAATCAAGCATCAGTGGATCAATAACCTTCGAGCATATTGAATTGAAAAACGAGCACAACTTCGTAATTGCATATCGCACATCTTTAGTTAAAACTCCCCGCAATGCAAGAGGTAATAATTGTTGCATCAAGATATGGCAATCATGTGTTTTCATTCCAATGAGCCTCAAATCCTTCATCGACACCAACCTTTTGAAGTTGGAAGAGTACCCACTTGGCACTTTCACGGACGCAAGCCATTCACAAAGCTTTCTCTTCTCTTGTCTCGATAATGTGTGCTTTGCCGGAGGTAAGTATGTGCCGTTCGATCTTTTCACGGGGAGCAAATTTGGTCTAATCTTCATCTCTTCAAGATCCAACCGTGCTTTTTCACCGTCTTTAGTTTTGTTTGGAATGTCAAGCAACGTGCCCACTACCGATTCACAAACATTTTTCTCAATATGCATAACATCTAAGCAATGCCGAATGTAAAGTGACTTCCAATATGGAAGTTTGTAAAAGATTGACTTCTTCTTCCAAGGTCCATCGACATCTGGAGCCTTACGTTTTCTTTTCCCCAAAACTACTTTAACATCTTTAACCATCTCATAAACGGCTTCGCCAGACAAAATCCGAGGAGCTGATCTTTCTTCGGCATTACCATCAAAAGCCTTCTTTTGTTTGCGGTATCGATGATTTGTTGGCAAGAATCTCCTGTGACCAAGTTAAACGGTTTTCTTACCATTCTTCAACCGGATGGAAGATGTTTCCTTCATACAAACTGGACAACCGATAGCACTCTTCACAGGATAACCAGATAGGTTGCAGAGTGCAGGAAAGTCATTAATTGTCCAAATCAACATTGCACGAAGATTGAACGTATATTGACGGTGAGAATCTTTAACTTGTAAACCGTCTTCCCACAAGCTTTTGAGGTCATCGATTAATGGTGCCAAGTACACGTCAATGTCATTCCCCGGTTGTTGCGGGCCTGAGATCAATAATGTCAACATCAAGAACTTCCGCTTCATGCACAATTCTGGTGGGAGATTGTAGTTGACAAGTATGACTGGCCATGTACTATGCCGACTACTCATGTTACTATGTGGGTTCATTCCGTCCGTCGACAAACCGAGACGTAAATTCCTTGGTTCTGCACTGAAATCTGGATGATTGTCATCAAAGGTCTTCCATTGTGGTGTGTCGGCCGGATGCCTAAGTTTGCCATCATCAACACGTTTATCATGCTGCCATGTCAAATTTTTAGCATGCTCGGCATTGCGGAATAAATGACGCAAACGTGGAGCCGGTGGAATGTACCATAACACCTTAACCGGCATTCCATTTCTACCATTCGATGGCATCTTGCCCTTCTTCCATCTTGACTCGTTACAAACCGGACACTCATGTAAATTTTCATATTCTTTCCGGTAAATGACGCAATCATTTGGACAGGCATGTATCTTTTCATATTCCATTCCCAAAGTGCTCAACGTCTTCTTCGCCTCGTACATACTAGGTGGCACTTTGTTATCCTCCGGCAGAACATCTTTTAGAAATTCTAAAAGAGTCGTGAAACTAGAATTCGTCCACCCTCCCGCCGCTTTCATATTCCATAATTTAACCAATGCCCCTAATTTCGTATATTTTGTACACCCGACATGCAAGGGCGTTTCGACATCATTAATCATTGCCTCAAATAACTCCGGACGGTGCACAAAGTTTTCTTCCAAATCGTTTACCATATTGAACATATTATCACCAACGTCTTCCTCAACAATAGGCTCTTTACCTTTAGCCGTCGTCGAAGTAGATTTAATATCGAAAAAAGCTTCGCCATGTAAATACCAAGTTTGGTAAGAACAAATAATCCCATAAGCGCGCAAATGCCCTCTAACATCGTCAATGGAATGAGATCTATGATTACCACAAATTTGACATGGACACGGAATTTTATCACCTTGTATGTGAGCTTTGGCAAATGACAAAAATTCTTCAACACCAACTTCATATGCTTTAGACAATCTATCAAACCACATCCATTTCCTATCCATGATTTGCAACTCCTAAATAGAAAAATTAAAATTAAATACTTTATTAGAAGGTCGATTACTCTATTTAATATAACATGCATATATATAATTTTCATTATTAATCAACACCGGCCCATTAATTGATCATCAACAATTGAAAGTCATAACAAATTAAAACTAATTAAAACAAATTAACACCTCTAAAACCATAATTAATTAAGGTCTAAATATCGGGGGAAACATAACATTACTTGATTACTTAATTAATTTATTACAACCCATTGCACAATTTAACTCTAAATCGATCCCAAAACATATATATAAAATAAATAACCCCTTCATTTATAAAATCATATCTACAAATCATCAATAATATTAATATAAGAAACACAACAAAAACTAGTCAATAAATAATTAGTTCTCACTTACAGAGAAATTATAATGATGGATATATAGTAGATGGTGGTGGTGACATCCAAACGGCGTACTGCTTGTTTTCGGAGCGATCAGAATTATATTGGCATGCAGAGAAAGCTAGAGTAGCTGGTGAAAAATATTGATGGCAACAATAAACTCTCGGTGTTAAGTAGGTTTTTTCCGCGAATTTTACACGACGGTTTCTTAAAAACGATCGTCGAATCTATAAAATCGACGACCGTCTAGCAAAAAACCGTCGTGGTTGGTAGGAAGATCGTTTCCACGACGGTTTAAACAAACCGTCGTGAAAAAAGGTTTTCCACGACCGTTTCAGTTAATGGTCGTGGAAAACCGTTTTCCACGACCGTTTAAGAAAACGGTCGTGGAAAACAGGGATTCCACGACCGTTTTTTAAACGGTCGTGGAAACATGTTCCACGACCGTTTCAGTTAACGGTCGTGGAAAACCGAAAATGGTTTTCCACGACCGTTTCCTCTAACGGTCGTGGAACATGTTTCCACGACCGTTTAAAAAACGGTCGTGGAAAACGGATTCCACGACCGTTATGTTTAACGGTCGTGGAATCCCTGTTTTCCACGACCGTTTTTCTTAACGGTCGTGGAAAATTCATTTTTCCACGACCGTTTTAAAAAACCGTCGTGGAATAATACTTTTCCACGACGGTTTTCGTAAATTTTTTTCCGCTCCGTGTTTTTTTACTTTTTTCGACGACGGTTTTTAAAAAACGGTCGTTGAAGTACCGTCGTGGAATCCCGTATTTGTAGTAGTGATTACTAAATTCTATTTAAATTTACCAATCTCATAAGGAACAAATCCCGAGACGCTTTATGGAACTATGCGAGCTAATAGAGGGACCCGATGGAAATATGTAAAGAGGCTCCTATAATTGTGAAAAATTAATCCCAGATTAATTATTCATCAATTATCAAATTCAAAACTATTCCACTAAAAGTTTGAAGCTGAACTCCTATTTACATACCGTATTACGAAAGCTCTCTCACTTAGTGCTTCTTCCATGATTTATTCATCGCTTGCTTAATCCCCATATGTCATCCATGATTGAATTAAGGACTTTTTCCGTTTTACCTTTTCAATCATTTTAACTTAAAGTTCCATTATTCTCTATTAAAAGAATCACCAATTATAAAACCATACAATTGGTTAACCACCAGAGAACACAAAGTAAACCGATGGCCAAGATCTTGTTGTACTATCTTTCAATCCCCGAATAATGCCTTTAAGTAGATAACATTTACTATCGTTAAGATAGCTATGGATTCCGTATCTATGAATCTTGATTTCTCCATCCATAAGTCATGCACCCAAAACACAAGTATATTGACCATGAATTAACAGTGTCTCACCTGTAGTGCATTAAAGTATAAAAGTCATGGATGCGAATTCAAGTAATCATTTCAGGATTAAGATTAATGCAGGATGATAATCAAAGTGTCATTGATTCTTATAAACGGAATTATTAAACCGAATCAATTAACACTTTAGGTCCAGTCCAATGTCATACCTCAATACTGGTATACATTAAAGTTTCTACTCGGAACCTATCCGATGATCAAGACAAACCATCCCTCCAAGGAAGTAGACAACTTGTACAATCTTATCATGAATAAGATCCCCAAATCTTATTCCATCGATTGCGGACTATTTATTTAGACTGTTATCAAATTACCACGTCTTCTATGTATACCCCGTATACATATGGTAATCTGATATATTACCAACAGTTAAGGAGTATTTTATGTTTGCTCAAAATAACCATACAATCAACAAATGAAAGTAAATATGACACATCTTATTAAACATGAATAACCTCCTCTTATTAATATCAAAATGTCATATTTACAGAAAATCCCTAATATTGATTTTATATCCTTAGGGCACATTTAGATCCCAACAGTACAACTGTTAACCCGCAAAACAAAACTTAATAAAGCAATGCATGAGCCAGTTATGCTTCATTATGCTTTCATAAGTTAACATAGTTTTGGGCCCCTTACTTAACATAAGTGTACGTACCGTGGCGCGCAGCCATGGAGTGGTTGGGGCTGCCAGCCCAATCCAACTCAAACCATGGACCAAACCCGACCTACGAGCGGGTCGGTACGACACGAGAAAACTTTCTTATCATCATACTTGAAAATATTTTCTTAAAATAGTTCTTACTTAAAAACGTAGTCTTCTTCTTATCTTCTGAATTATTATTGGTGAACATACTATATGATGTTACAATAATAAACATACATCATACTTATCACATAAATGCATGAACTTCAAAACATGCAAAGTCATAAAACCATTTGCCTATGCTGTAGGCGGAGTTGTACTTACAGGTTACGCTAGGTCCTGAGGTTTGTCGTTCCGACAGGTTACCTCAATAGGTTATCTTCATGTTTCCAAAAAGGAAGTAAGATAAGAATCGTCATATCTTACCTTAAATTATTTCATTAAATGTTGGTACTTTAACCAACATTTATCAGTGACCCTAGATATATGTCCCCCTCATAAGCTTAATAATATCCTTGCTGGTTACTAAGTGTAACCCTAGGGCACATGCCCTAATGGTAATCAAACAATATCTTGTTTGATTACCTAATGAACTTTGGGCTCAAGGCCCAATGACCTTGGCATCCTATTAGGTTACTATGAGTAACCTTAGGTATGGCCCAACTTAGGTTTTTATTTTTAAAAAGCCTGTTGGGCTACTAAGGCCCAATAATTAAAGTGGTATCCCTTATGATTACCTTAAGTAATCTTGGACCTAAGGCCCAACATACAACATTTGTTCTTAACTAATTAGGCCCAATTAAAATTAGGTAATCTACATGATTATGTTAGGTTACCAATTTGCTTACTTTGCTTAATTTGATCAATTAATTATTTTCTTACTAAATTGGGTTTGATTAACCACTTAAAACTGTTTTTAAATAAAACTGTCTAAGTTTTAAAAGTGTTTGCTGAAACAGTTAAATCGTTAGTGTATGTACAGGAATTTCCTGTGCATGCACTGTTTTGAAATTCCTGAACCAAAGCTTACTGATATGATTCAGTTTCTCTTTGCAATCTATTTGGATTCGAAAAAGTTTTCTTCACAAAAGTTTTAGATATTGAAAAACCCTACAACTTTTGTGTTTTGCTCAAAACCCAGTTCTGCCTTTAACTTATACTTTTTCCTTGTTGAACCTGCCTAGCCGTGCACATAGGTCTGGGCGGTCCAGGCATGGGTTTTTGTAAAAACGAAGGCCTTTGGAGCCTTATTTTCAAAAACTATCCACGCTTTCCCCTAGTATTTTTAATTTCCTACAACTTTGTAGTTTTGAGTTTTCTCAAATTCGGCCTCTAAAGGCCTCAAAACACCGTTTCCAGAACACTGCCCAGTTTTCATCCGAACTGGCAGTTTTGGTTTCGGTTCGTTCTTACGTAAAAATTACGCATACCCAACCTCAAACGGTCGCAACCGTGAGCCTACATCAAGCATGCAGCATATAATCTAACGTTCTCATACTTGTTCATTCATTCTCATACATTCATTTATTCGATTGAAACCCGTTTGGTAAAGTTCACCAAACTTGGTTTTCTAGGGTTTTCTTAAACCCTAAATCATCATACAATCATACAATATCACAATCAGCCATTCAACATCATTATAAGCCTATGGGGACATATATCAAACACCTAATGGTCACACA
The DNA here is from genome assembly GCA_009761775.1 of Ficus carica. NCBI lineage: Eukaryota > Viridiplantae > Streptophyta > Magnoliopsida > Rosales > Moraceae > Ficus > Ficus carica. Next base: position 578,055 of record VYVB01000414.1, read on the forward strand.
TATCAACTACATAATTTCTAAAGCATACATTCCAATACATACACCAAAACATAGCATAAACTTACTAAAATCTAAATCAAGCACATTCTAAGTAAACTAAGCAAAGCAAGGACATAATTAGGGAGCTTAAGCTCTTACAACCAAAACTGAAAATACACTTAAATGGCTCAAAAACCGGAATCAAAAGGCTTAGGAGATTAAAAGGATTACCTCTAAACCGGAGAGACAATCACTAGCTTGGGTTCTGAAATTTTTTTTCTAGCTTTTCCTCACTAAAAATCCGACCACCACTCTTGGTTTTGGCTGTCTATGGGGTTCGGCTGAAGGAGAGAAAAGGAGAAGAAAAATGGCCAAAGTTTGGGGGAATTTTCCAATAAAATGGACTAAAAAAAATCACCCCCCATCACACCTATTTATAGGTGTAATTTTAATTTCTTTATGGATTTATTTTTATTCTCTAAATTGTACTCCAAGCCTCACCAAAAAAATAATTGCCCAAAGGTCCTCAAGGGTGGCCGGCCATTAAGGGACACTTGTTGCCCAAATAGGCTATTTGTAATACTTTTCAAATTTTCTAAAAATCCAAATATTCCATATTTATCATAAGATGAGGTGTTCTTCACCTAGGGCTCCATTTGGCTTTCTAGCTTAAAGGCAGTCTATTTTCATACTAATACAAATATAACAAATACGGTTTTCAACTAAAACAGTACTGTCATACCAAACTGCAGTCCAGAATTTATCTGCATAAAACTGGACTGTGTTTAGGTTTTTCTTAGGACTTAAAGCTAATTAGCCCTTATTGTCATAAATATTGTGCTTGATTTTTCTATCATAATTTCGTACCTTAAACTTGCTTATCTATTCGTAATGATGGTTTTTCGCAGTATAATTTCTATACTGCCTGTTATACAACAGTACCATCATACATTGACTTTTCTGGTCAAACTTTGACCAACATAAAATCATATATTTCTATCATTCCTTAAACCATTCTGGTCAAACTCTGATCGGAAAACAATCATACATAAATCCTAATTCTGATAACTCAGATTAGGCAAATTCGTATACTTATACATAATACAAATTTTGATTCCTTGAGAAACAAGAAATCATAATTTGTAACAAAGTCGGTTATTACAATCTTCCCCCCTTAAAAATTTTCGTCCTCGAAAATTAGAACAAGTGGGGATAATTCTTTCTCATATCCTCTTCTAGTTCCCAGGTTGCTTCTTCAATATTGTGGTTTCGCCACAACACTTTAACCATGGAAATTGTCCTATTTCGTAAGACCTTTTCTTCCCGATCCAGAATCTGAATTGGTTTCTCTTCGTACGTCAAATCGGATTGAACCTCGATTGGTTCTCGACTCAACACATGGGAAGGGTCAGGTACATACTTCTTTAACATCGAAACATGGAAGACGTTATGCACAGAAGCTAATTCTAGTGGCAAGGCAAGCTTGTAAGCTACTTTGCCAATCCTTTCTAGGATTTCGAATGGCCCTGTGTATCTAGGACTAAGTTTTCCATTCTTGCCAAATCTCATAATTCCCTTCATAGGTGCAATCTTAAGGAAAACATAGTCTCCAACTTGGAATTCCAAGGGCCTTCGACGTTTATCAGCATAGCTTTTCTGACGACTAAAAGCTATGTCAAGTCTTTGCTTAATCTTCTTAATATCCTCTGAAGTCTTTCTGATGAAATCCGTGGTTTGAAGCTGCTTCTGTCCAACTTCTTGGCAATGGATGGGAGATCAACATTTCCTTCCGTATAACGCCTCGAATGGAGCCATACCAATTGAGGCGTGATAACTGTTATTGTAGGAAAATTCGATCAAAGGTAGCTTCTGATCCCAGCTTCCTTTGAAATCCAAAATACATGACCTCAGCATATCCTCCAGTGTCTGGATAGTTCGTTCCGATTGTCCATCCGTCTGGGGGTGAAACGCTGTACTAAATTTCAATTTCGATCCCATAGCCGTATGAATAATTTTCCAGAATCAAGAGGTAAAGCGCCCATCCCGATCTAAAATGATGGATCTTGGCACTCCATGCAACCTAACAATCTGGGATACGAAAATTTCAGCCAATTTCTCCACTGAAAAGGTCTCTTTGATAGCAATGAAGTGGGCTGATTTGGTTAATCTATCCACAATCATCCAAATCATATCGTTCCCACTTGTGGTCCTTGATAAACCTACTATGAAATCCATAGTAATTTGTTCCCATTTCCATTCTAGGAGCTCAATCTTCTGAAGATCTCCGCCTGGTTGCCGATGCTCAGCCTTAACTTTTTGACAAGTTAGGCATTTTGACACAAAGTCAGCGATTTCGTTCTTTATATTCGGCCACCAATAGTTCTCTCTAAGGTCCTTGTACATCTTGGAAGCTCCAGGATGTACCGAATATGGCGTTTCATGTGCTTCGGACATGATTTATTTCTTAAGGAATTCAAAATCAGGAACACAAATCCTTTCTTTGAAATAAACTATCCCATCCTTAGAGGTCTTAAATTCCTTATTCTTTCCGCCAAAGATTTGCGCCTTTAGCAGAAAAGAGTCTTTTCCTTGATGTCCCTTAATGGACTTTAAGAGATCGGACTGGAGAGTCAAAACAGACAACTTTCCAGTTATCAACTCTACGTTGAAATCCAAAATTTCCTTTTGGAGTGGTTTGGGCAACGTTCCTAAAGACATCAGTATACCGGATGACTTCCTACTTAGAGCATCCGCTTCTTTGTTCGCTTTACCAGGATGGTAAAGGATCTCGCAATCGTAGTCCTTCACGAGTTCAAGCCATCTCCGTTGCCTCATATTGAGCTCCTTTTGGGTAAAGATGTATTTGAGACTCTGATGATCGGTGAAAATCTCACATCTATTCCCATACAAGTAGTGTCTCCAGATCTTTAGCGTGAAGACCACTGCTGCGAGCTCTAAGTCGTGCGTAGGTTAATTCTTTTCGTGATCCTTCAATTGTCATGAGGCATAGGCGACCACCTTTCCTTGCTGCATTAGGACCGCTCCCAGTCCCGTTTTAGAAGCGTCGCTGTAGATCACGAAATTTCCTGCATCCACATCAGGAATTACTAACACCGGGGCGCTAGTAAGTTTCCTTTTTAGCTCTTGAAAGTTTTCCTCGCACTTCTGTGTCCACTTGAACTTCTTCCCTTTTTGAGTAAGGGCGGTAAGGGGTGCAGCAATCTTGGAGAATCCTTCCACGAACCGTCGGTAGTATCCGGCCAATCCAAGAAAGCTCCGTATTTCCGTAACGTTTTTGGGTCTAGGCCACGTACTAACTGCCTCTACTTTAGCAGGATCCACGGAAATCCCTTCATTTAACACCACATGGCCCAAGAAATGGACTCTCTCCAACCAAAATTCACATTTCGTGAACTTGGCATAAAACTGGTTTCGTCTTAACGTCTCCAATACCATCCTAAGGTGCTGCTCATGTTCCTTTATGGACCTTGAGTATATCAGAATATCATCGATGAAAACGATGACGAACTTATCTAGATACTCTTTGAACACCCGGTTCATGAGGTCCATAAAAGCGGCTAGAGCATTGGTCAAACCAAACGGCATAACAAGGAACTCGTAATGTCCATAGCGCGTTCGAAAAGCCGTCTTCGAAATGTCGCCCTCCTTAATCCTGAGTTGATGGTATCCCGACCGCAAGTCGACCTTCGAGAATACCACTGCTCCCCTAAGTTGATAAAAAAGATCATCTATCCTAGGGAGAGGATACTTATTCTTAATCGTAATCTTATTTAGCTCGCGATAGTCGATGCACATCCGCAACGACCCATCCTTCTTCTTGACGAACAACACTGGTGCTCCCCATGGGGAGTAACTTTGACGGATGAAACCCTTGTCCAGCAGTTCTTGCAACTGCACTTGAAGTTCCCTAAGCTCAGCTGGGGCCATACGGTAAGGCGCTTTGGATACTGGCGTAACTCCGGGCAATAATTCTATCTCAAAGGAAATTTCCCGTTCGGGAGGAAGTCTGGGCAATTCCTTTGGAAAGACATCCACATATTCCCTGACAATGGGAACATCTTCCGGCTTTAGCTCCACTTCCTTCTCTTTGTCCACCATGTTGGCTAAGTATCATTGACATCCATTAGCCAACATCTTCCACGCTTTCATTGCCGATACTAACCTAGTTGAGGAGTTTCGAGACTGACCATAAAAGTTGAATTCCTCCTCACCATGCAAACCAAACATAACACAACGCTTTCGATAATCAATCTTAGCATTGTACTTTCCTAGGGAGTCCATTCCTAAAATAACGTCATAATCCTGAAGCTTAATTGCGATGAGATCAACATAAAGTTCTCTATCGCAAATAACTACAGGAACATTTGGCATCCAAAAGTCGGACAACAAAACCTCTCCTGACAGAAGGAACGTCTTAAACGGTTGCTTAAAACTATCCGCACGTCTTCCTAATTTCTGGGCAAACTCCATTGATATAAATGAATGGGTGGCACCAGAATCAAATAGAGCAATAGCATCACATGTGGCGATAGAAATCTGACCTGTCACCACGTGTGAAGTTCCGGCCTTGGTATCCCCTTTGGTGTAGGCGTAAATCCTAGCTTGGGGTCCAGGTGTCTTTAGCCTCCCTTGTGCATCCGCAGTGTCCTCGATCTTGGCTTGTACTGCATGCAGCTGACTGCTGACGTTCCTATTCGGATACTGGGGATTCTGGTTCTGGTTGTTGAAGGTGCAATTCCTCGCGTAATGACCTTCCTTGACACAAAGGTAGCAAGCATTAGTCCCCAGTCTACATACTCCCAGGTGCTTTTTCCCGCATTGCGTGCACACTGGATAGTTATTATTATTACCCTCATTCCCTCGGCTACTTTTCTTTTGAGGGTAATTTCTTTGCTGCCCCTGGCCAGCAGCATTTCCCTTCCTCTTATTCCTTCCGAACTGCTTAGAATGCTGGACTGTATTATTTGTCTGGCCCTTCGCATGCGCGTCCTGATTTAGTCTAGGCTGCGGCTGTCTCTCCGTAGCCTTCTCCTCTTTCTTAGCTTTAAAAATTTGTGCCCTTGCCTCCTTATCATGGTTAATCCAATACTCAGCCCTAATTGCCCAACTAATACAGTCAGACATTAGGGTTGGAGGGCTGCTTCCTGCACTTACTTGCTTAGCAATATCCGTCCGAAACATCTTCATCATTCGTCTTACTTTCTCTGTTTCGTTCGGTATGAGTTCAGGGCATAGGCGGCCTAGCTGTTCAAATTTTTTAACAGCTTCCATAAACGACATCGATCCTTGCTTTAAACTATTGAACTCATCCTGCTGAGCGGCAAGGATTTCCCGGTTGTAGTACATCGCCATAAACTCAGCTACAAACTCCTGCCAACTCATGGCCTCAACATTTCTACGCATTTGCACTGTTATCCACCAATGCCTCGTATCCTTTTTCAGTGCAAATGAAGCACAGAGCACCCTTTCCTGCTCCGTGAGTCCCATGAAATCCAAAATTACTTGGATATCCATTAGCCAATTATCGGCTTCTATCGGGTCCGTAAGGCCCTCAAACTCAGGCGCCTTCATCCGCTTGAACCGCTCGTACAGTAAGTCTTCTCGAACCACGGGTGAGTTCACTTGCACACCAGCCGGGGCTAACGGAACTCCAAAATTCCTTGGAACCTCTTGACGAGCCTCCGGTACTTGGGGCGCTATCGGGGGTGCAGGGTTACCTTGTGGTGGAATTTCGTTCGCGTGGGGCATCTGGTGCAATCGGGCTAACTGCTCACGCAGCCGATTCGTTTCTTGTTGTTGTTGTAGCAATTGCTGTTGCAAATTGGCTACAACATTCGCAAGATCTAGCTCTTGCGGATTCCGATTAGCTTGTGTACGTGTACGCACCATCTCAACAATCCTAGTATATTTCAAGAAAAGATTTCGTTATCCTCCGAAAATCTTTCCTTTCATTCATATCCTATTATACCTATCATATCATATCGTACTTAATCATATCATAAGACATCATATCATAAGACATCATAAGACATCATATCGTACTTAATCATATCATAAGACATCATACAGAAATCCTTCGGGATTTCTTCATAACGTATCATATCATAAACTTATCATAAACTTGTCATAAAACTTCTTATCATGATATCATAATCATCATGATATTCGTTTCGTATAAAAACTTATTGTTTTATACATTTTCAAAAATACATCCTTTCTACTATATACATAGTCAAAAACTTTACCATCATTCCTATCCTATATACAATCCTAACGTCAGAACAACAAAAAGTCAGAGTTAGATCTAAAACTATCTACTCGATCGTCACGTCGGAAAATACATCCCAATCCTCGTCGTCGAATGGAATTTCCTCGGGATCTTCCTCCTGCTCCTCTAGATCCTCTAGCTCCTCTTCCTCCATATCCTCAAACTCTTCCCATTCTTCCCATACTTCTTGTTCCTCATCATCACTCTCGATATGGATTATCGGAAGATCTTCAGCGTTGTCCCGTGGGTTGTCCGGAACCTCGGAAGGATCCATATCGTTATTCGGTCCTGCCTCCGCCTCCTGTGGAGGTATCTGCTGAAGTGGGACCGCTGGAATCGGATCCTCGGGCATAATCGGAACTTCCTCGAGTACTGGCTCTGGAATGCCGGCGTCATCAACCGGATCAACGTGATAAACATCCACTGGGTTGGCTTCCTGCACCATGTATGCTATTATCTCGGCCTTCATAATAGCATCAATCATGTCCTCCAAAGATACTCCTACCTCTGGAGCCGGGACAAAATACTTAACCTCTGGAGGTAACCCGTCCCCGATAAGGTGTAATGCTCGCCACTCCAGATCAACGAGCTCCTGAGGGATATAGGGCAACATTGCCTCTCGGAACCTACGGCAATAGTGGCCCATGTGCTCATTCGGGTAAGCGTGCCACTCCGCGGCGAAGTTGAGATATCGTCTCCTATACATATCGCCGTATCCGGGTCGCGGTACGGCGCGTTGGCCCCCTCACCAGGTAGAGGCCCATATCGTGCTATCATGTGGGCACGGAAATCTGCCCATGGTATCCCGTGAATAGCCGGATCCCCCTGTGCCATCCACCATAATCTAACGTCTCCTTGTAGACACCTACTTGCTACTAGAACCTGAAGATGGGTTTCGATATGGCATATTCTGAAAATCGTCTCCATATCGAACAGCCATCCTGCTAACGATACTGTTCGTCTAGTCCCATCAAATACTAAGGGTCGTAGCTCGAAAAATGCCATAGCAGCATCTCGATCCTCGTCCATAACTCGAATCCCGATAAACGAATCTACCAAATTACGAGTACATAATAAATACATAACTAAGCACTAAAATAACTCTTACTTACAATGACGGTGGCGCTGGCAGGCAGACTGTGAAACTGGAAGGCAGGATCCCGCTCTGATACCAACTCTGTAACGACCCGCCCTTACGTAGGCCGTTACCATACTTATCTTACATAATCTTTTAAACTTACTTAGTTACTTAGGCGGAAATAGCGTACATATTATTTTTTATTTTTTTATTATTTTTTTTAAACTTAAAACAACTTGAATTAAAACTTTATTACTTACATATTAACAATACACATACATACTTAATTAATATACACTTTTCAAACTTGTCGTAACGTAAAATAACTTGTACTCAGTAAACAACATAAACATTTATTTCAAAACGCGTAGCGGTTTCCATCCCACGTTTCACAGATCGCCCTGCCAATGCCTCACCGCCTTGCATCAAATACTGCCAGTAGGAAGCTTACCTATAGCATAAACGTAAGTTGTGAGCTTTCGCTTAGCAAGTACAACTGTTAACCCGCAAAACAAAACTTAATAAAGCAATGCATGAGCCAGTTATGCTTCATTATGCTTTCATAAGTTAACATAGTTTTGGGCCCCTTACTTAACATAAGTGTACGTACCGTGGCGCGCAGCCATGGAGTGGTTGGGGCGGCCAGCCCAATCCAACTCAAACCATGGACCAAACCCGACCTACGAGCGGGTCGGTACAACACGAGAAAACTTTCTTATCATTATACTTGAAAACATTTTCTTAAAACAGTTCTTACTTAAAAACGTAGTCTTCTTCTTATCTTCTGAATTATTATTGGTGAACATGCTATATGATGTTACAATAATAAACATACATCATACTTATCACATAAATGCATGAACTTCAAAAACATGCAAAGTCATAAAACCATTTGCCTATGCTGTAGGCGGAGTTGTACTTACAGGTTACGCTAGGTCCTGAGGTTTGTCGTTCCGACAGGTTACCTCAATAGGTTATCTTCCTGTTTCCAAAAAGGAAGTAAGATAAGAATCATCCTATCTTACCTTAAATTATTTCATTAAATATTGGTACTTTAACCAACATTTATCAGTGACCCTAGATATATGTCCCCCTCATAAGCTTAATAATATCCTTGCTAGTTACTAAGTGTAACCCTAGGGCACATGCCCTAATGGTAATCAAACAGTATCTTGTTTGATTACCTAATGAACTTTGGGCTCAAGGCCCAATGACCTTGGCATCCTATTAGGTTACTATGAGTAACCTTAGGTATGGCCCAACTTAGGTTTGTATTTTTAAAAAGCTTGTTGGGCTACTAAGGCCCAATAATTAAAGTGGTATCCCTTATGATTACCTTAAGTAATCTTGGACCTAAGGCCCAACATACAACATTTGTTCTTAACTAATTAGGCCCAATTAAAATTAGGTAATCTACATGATTATGTTAGGTTACCAATTTGCTTACTTTGCTTAATTTGATCAATTAATTCTTTTCTTACTAAACTGGGTTTGATTAACCACTTAAAACTGTTTTTAAATAAAACTGTCTAAATTTTAAAATTTTTTGCTGAAAAAAGTTAAATCGTTAGTGTATGTACAGGAATTTCCTGTGCTTGCACTGTTTTGAAATTCCTGAACCAAAGCTTACTGATATGATTCAGTTTCTCTTTGCAATCTATTTGGATTTTGAAAACGTTTTCTTCACAAAAGTTTAGATATTGAAAAACACTACAACTTTTGTGTTTTCTCAAAACCCAGTTCTGCCTTTAACTTATACTTTTTCCTTGTTGAACCTGCCTGGCCGTGCACATAGGTCTGGGCGGTCCAGGCACGGGTTTTTATAAAAACGAAGGCCTTTAGAGCCTTATTTTCAAACACTGTCTGTATTTCCCCCTAGTATTTTTAATTTCCTACAACTTTCAGTTTTGAGTTTTTACAAATTCGGCCTCTAAAGGCCTCAAAACACCGTTTCCAGAACACTGCCCAGTTTTCATCTGAACTGGCAGTTTTGGTTTTGGTTCGTTCTTACGTAAAAATTACGCACACCCTACCTCAAACGGTCGCAACCGTGAGCCTACATCAAGCATGCAGCGTATAATCTAACGTTCTCATACTTGTTCATTCATTCTCATACATTCATTTATTCGATTGAAACCCGTTTAGTGAAGTTTACCAAACTTGGTTTTCTAGGGTTTTCTTGAACCCTAAATCATCATACAATCATACAATATCACAATCAGCCATTCAACATCATTATAAGCCTATGGGGACATATATCAAACACCTAATGGTCACACATATCAACTACATAATTTCTAAAGCATACATTCCAATACATACACCAAAACATAGCATAAACTTACTAAAATCTAAATCAAGCACATTCTAAGCAAACTAAGCAAAGCAAGGACATAATTAGGGAGCTTAAGCTCTTACAACCAAAACTGAAAATACACTTAAATGGCTCAAAAACCGGAATCAAAAGGCTTAGGAGATTAAGAGGATTACCTCTAAACCAGAGAGACAATCACCAGCTTGGGTTCCGAAATTTTTTTTCTAGCTTTTCCTCACTAAAAATCCGACCACCACTCTTGGTTTTGGCTGTCTATGGGGTTTGGCTGAAGGAGAGAAAAGGAGAAGAAAAATGGCCAAAGTTTGGGGGAATTTTCCAATAAAATGGACTAAAACAAATCACCCCCCATCACACCTATTTATAGGTGTAATTTTAATTTCTTTATGGATTTATTTTTATTCTCTAAATTGCATTCCAAGCCTCACCAAAAAAATAATTTCCCAAAGGTCCTCAAGGGTGGCCGGCCATTAAGGGACACTTGTTGCCCAAATAGGCTATTTGTAATACTTTCCAAATTTTCTAAAAATCCAAATATTCCATATTTATCATAAGATGAGGTGTCCTTCACCTAGGGCTCCGTTTGGCTTTCTAGCTTAAAGGCAGCCTATTTTCATACTAATACAAATATAACAAATACTGTTTTCAACAAAAACAGTACTGTCATACCAAACTGCAGTCCAGAATTTATCTGCATAAAACTGGATTGTGTTTAGGTTTTTCTTAGGACTTAAAGCTAATTAGCCCTTATTGTCCTAAATATTGTGCTTGATTTTTCTATCATAATTTTGTACCTTAAACTTGCTTATCTATCCGTAATGACGGTTTTTCACAGTATAAATTCTATACTGCCTGTTATACAACAGTACCATCATACATTGACTTTTCTGGTCAAACTTTGACCAAGATAAAATCATATATTTCTATCATTCCTTAAATCATTCTGGTCAAACTCTGACCGGAAAACAATCATACATAAATCCTAATTCTGATGACTCAGATCAGGCAAATTCGTATACTTATACATAATACAAATTTTGATTCCTTGAGAAACAAGAAATCATAATTTGTAACAAAGTCGGTTATTACACTGCTATGGGATGGCTTGAAGGTATATATTTATATTTTTGCATTGTATTTAAATACATTTGGATTCCACCATCAAATACTGACTTGAAGGCTGATATTGCAGACTAATATTCGAGCGATGGGGCTTCTGAAGCGAACATCTGAAAAAATTGGCAAACAGAAGGCTCGAATAGCGGAGCTAGAAGTCAAAGGGCTAGAGCTCGAAGAAAGGGAGTCTCAGCGTGAGTGTAAGCTACTGGACATCCAACGCAAGTTCAGAGATGTCAAGGCTTGTGCTGAAGACTTAATTGGGCAGCTTCCAAACGTTTTGCACGAGGCGAAAGAGGGCTCGGACATGATGAAAGTCATGGGCGAGCGATACGATGAGGCGACTACAAAAATTAGATCCCTCGAAGCTGATAATGCGAGGCTTGTTGCAGACAATGCTAAACTTGTAGCCGATATAGTTAACGAGTACTCAAGGGCAACTTTGAAGGCTCGATACGATCTGCTGAAGGAGTATAAGCAAGGGCTACTCGTTGATGCTGAAGTTGACGAGGAGATCGAGCTGTATGAGGAATCCCTCGATGAAGCTGGAACCTCATCGTCCGCTCCTACCCAAGAGTCAAATGAGCCAAGAACTTTGAACGTTGAGCTTCCTGTCCAAGCTGACCCTTCGAGCGTCGAGCCCTTGACTCAGACCGATATCATTGAAGACCACGATGAGCAGGAGTAGATTTTTGTAATTTTTTGTAATATGTTTGAACATGATTACAATTTTTCAGTTAAATGAAGACTTTGAATTCTTCTTCAACTTTTTTTTTTTTTTTTTTTTTTTTTTTTTTTTTTTTTTTGATTTGAATGAATGTTGAATGCTGAATGATAATTCTAGCACTGACTAAAGGATCGAATGCTGAATAGTTATTCGAGCATTGAATGATAGCAAGATAGATCGAATGATTATGAATCTATTTGAGTAATTTTAAACGTTGAATCTTTTAAATTGAACAACTATGAGTCATAATGTTCGTAAAGACGAACGTTGAATTTTTAAACATTTGTCTAAGAAATGTTAAGTGTTTAAACATAATCGGACTTGAACAAATATTAGGCAAATACGAAAAATACATGTTTGAGTGTTTGAAAACACTTTGTATTTAGAAAAAGTAGCTGTACTCATTCAAATGTGACGAGCTGCCTACGTACCCAATGTTTGGGAATCAAGCCATTCGTAGTTTGATCGAACAAGATGATTTCTTTTTGATTTTATGACTGAACTCGTACGAGCGCATACGAGCTGCCTACGTACCCAGTGTTTAGGGATCAAGCCATATGTAGTTCAGGATGTTGACCTCGAAGTAGCCTAGGGCGTAGACCTACAGATTCGAGCATGTATAGAACGCACGCTGTAACGGATCTAGCCTTTACAAAACAAGTCATGAAAAAATTACAAGTCTTGTAAAAAGGCTTAAAAATTACAAGTAATATTTATGAAGGTGATGTGAGTTCCAACTGCGAAGAACTTCAACTCCATCGCTCGTCTCCAGACGGTAGACACTTGGTCGGATAACCTTCAAGATTCTGTAAGGACCTTCCCAATTTGCTCCCAACTTTCCTGTGTTTGGCTCGGCAGTGTTCTGGAATACTTTACGAAGTACGAGATCTCCTTCGTTGAAAGTTCTCGGTCGACCTTTGAGTTGTAGTACTTTGCTACCGACTGCTGGTAGTTTGCCATTCGAATCAGAGCTTGATCTCGTCGTTCGTCAAGAATATCCAGACTGTCGTTGAGCATTCTTGATTCTGAATTTCATTTTCAAAAGCCAATTGACGCCGGAGTGTAGGGACACCAATTTCTGCTGGGACAACAACTTCTGCGCCGAAGGTTAACAAAAATGGAGATTCACCGTTCGCTCTCCTAGGGGTGGTTCTGTACGCCATGCAGTTCGTCTGCCCATCGGCCCTTTCGAGCCTCGAGCTTCTTCTTTAAATTATGAACAATCGTCTTGTTAGTTGCTTCAGCCTGTCCGTTCCCTTGAGGATATCTAGGGGTAGAAAAGCTGCGCTCGATATTCCAACTTTGACAGAATTTTCTGAATTTGCCCGAAATGAACTGAGATCCGTTATCTGTTACAATCTCTTGGGACACACCAAATCTGCAAATAATGTTCTTCCAAATGAAGCCTTCGACGTCCGAGTCTTTAATGTCAGCAAATGCTTCTGCCTCGACCCACTTGGTGAAATAATCAGTGAGCACAAACAAATATTTACATTGACCACTAGCTCTGGGTAATGGGCCCACTATATCCATTGAATACTTCATGAATGGATACGGAGATGCAATGCTCAATAATCATTTTGCCGGCTGATGAAAAATGGGGGAGTGCCTTTGGCATTTGTCGCACCGTTTGACAAACTCTTCGTTGTCTTGAAGCATAGTGGGCCAGTAGTAGCCCTGTCGTTTGACTTTGTTGCATAAAGATTGTAACGACCCGCCTAACGTTGGCCGTTACCATACATACTTACTTATAACCTACGAAAATTTGGGCTAAATTTTTTTTTATACAAACTATATATATATAACTTGAACTTGGGAAATCCTTTTAACAAATTTTTTTTTTTTTTTTTTTTGTATACATACATGTACATATATTTATTTACTTATCATAGTACTGAAGTCTTGTACTTAATTACAACATATTTAAGATAACATAAATTAACAAAAAGAAACGTAGCAGTTCCCGACCCACAGTTTCACAGTTTTGCATCACCACGCTCCACTGTCTTGTATTAAGTACTGCCATAAGTTTGCTTACCTACAGCATAAACATGAACTATGAGCTTTCGCTCAACAAGTACAACCATTAATCCCCAAAATATTTCATAATAACATAATGCATGAACCATTTATGCTTTCTTACTGTTTTCTTAGGTTAGCATACTTTTTGGGCCCTTACATAACATAAATGTACGTACCGTGGCGCGCAGCCATGGAGTGGTTGGGGCGGCCAGCCCTGTCCAACTCAAACCATGGACCAAACCCGACCTAGTGCGGGTCAATACGACATATAACATCCTGTTTATCATCATACTTATTCTTACCTTTAAGTATAGAAAAACATTCTATTTGTATTTAAAAACATTTCATACTTGTAACAGTTTCTAACTTGAAACTGGTTTCTTACTCATTATCGAGTGACTTATTATTAATGAGCATACATCGTGATGCCATAATATCAAAATATTCATCATATAAACATACATGCTATAAACATTCATCATATACTTATCAACATAAATTTGAAAACATACAAGCCATACTCATTCATCATACCTTAAAAACTTATATGCCATAAACATTTATCATACACATATCAACTTGAACTTGAAGCATACAACTGTAAATATTTTTGTTTATGCTGTAGGCGGAGTCGTACTTACCAGTTATTTTGCACCTTGAATTAAAATACTTCACTTAAACAGGTTGCTTTCTTGTTTTCAAGAAAATCATAGGATAAGAATCATCCTATCATGATATCATAAACAATTCTAGTTACTAACTCATTACAAAATACAAACCCTAAAACTCAACTCTCTTTTTAGTAAAACCCTAGAATTCTGAAAACTGGGTTTGAAACCAATTCATAAGTTTGGTCCTTTTCTTACAAATATGTTTTAAATTTGAAAAATTTTCCTTCATGAAAGTTGTAGATCTTGAAGTTTCCTACAACTTTTGTTTTTAACTCAAAACCCAATTCTATCTTTAACCTACTTGTTTCTTCCTTTGAAATTTTTCGACCATATTTACTAATCATAACCTGGTCTCGGGTTTTTGTAAAAACAAAGGTCTTAGAGGTCTTATTTTCAAAAACGGTCTATGCCAACCCCTAGGATTTTCCCTCCTCTACAACTTTATAATTTTGACTTTTTTCAAATTCGGCCTTTAAAGGCCTCAAAATCTTGTTCCCAATAAAACCGTCCGGTTACAAACCCTAATCAAGCATACCAAAACCCTAGTGCATGAAACTTACAAAATGAACTCATGCTCATACATATTGAACATATACTTAAATCTTAACTGAAACTTGAATGAAGAACTAAAGTATAAAAAGATTTACCTCAAGTTCCACGGATGTAATTCTAGTCTAGGGTTTTGAAATTTTCTTCACACTAACCTAATCACCAAAACCGAATCTCTCTCTCACTTTATTTTCCTTTTTGGTTTGGCTCTTAAGGGGGAGAGTTAGGGAATGACCTGCTAGTTAAAGTTCACTAAACAAAAATGCAATGAAACACCTTCACCTATTTATAGGTGAACCAACTTACTTCTCCAAATTGCTCAATGGTCTTCAAAAGAAAAACATTTGCTCATGAATTCCTATGTGGTGGCTGGCCAAGCATGTCCCAAATAGCCAAGTAAGCAAAGCTAGGAAAGCTTGCTCACCAAGGCTAGTAGCATGAGGTGTCCACTCCTTGGGATGGCCGGCCATATGTGGAGCATTGAGCTTGCTCTAGCTAGCCAATAAGCAAGGCTAGCATGCTTACTAAGCAAGGCTAGAAAGCATGAGGTGTCAAGTCCTAATGAGGTTCAAATTTTTATACTTTGCTTATTGATCCTTAAGGCCAAATTATTTACTCAAAATCCCTATGTGGTGGCCGGCCATTCTTGTCCCAAATTGCCAAGTAAGCAAAGCTAGGAAGCTTGCTCACCAAGGCTAGTCCATGAGGTGTCTTCTCCATGTAGTGGCCGGCCTTAGGTAGTGAGTTGTGCAAACCTTAGCTTGCCAAAGGAGCAAGGCTAGGGGGGTTTACTCATCAAAGCTAGTCCATGAGGTGTCTCACCCTCATATGGCCGGTTATGGTTAGTGATTTGGCAATGCTTGAGCTAGCCAAGGGAGCAAAACTAGAAGGGTTGCTCACCAACGCTAGTCCATGAGGTGTTTCCTCCTTGTAATGGCCGGTCATGGGGAATGGGTTGTGCAAGCCTTAGCTAGCCAAGTGAGCAAGGCTAGGAAGGGTTGCTCATCAAAGCTAGAAGCATGAGGTGTCTTACTGTAAGAACCCGAAATTTTGATGACCTTGCAATTTCCTTAGATAAAAGGAAAAATCCAAGTCTAAATCTTGTATGACGATATGAAGCTCATGATATGAGTTAAATATCAGTATAAGTTTGAGTTCTCGATTAACTGGCTACGAGACTCAATAATAGATTACTTAGCCGAGCATAAGGCGTTTTAAGGAAAAAGGCATAGTGAAATTTCATGATTTCATGTTGGTCAAAGTTTGACCAAAAAAGTCAAAGTTGACCAAGGTTGACTTTAGGTTGACCAAAGTTTGACTGAGATGGTACTGCAGTAGTATAATGAGCAGTATGGATAATATACTGCGAAAACCATCTTTACGGTTACGATTGCATGAATAGGATTTAAAACCACCGTAAAAAAAATCAAGCACACCGAGTTAGAAATAAAGGGCAAAAGGGCTTTAAGAAATAAGAAAAATTTTATACAGTCAATTTTTACACAGATAAATTTTGGACTGCAGTACAGTGTAAAATACTGTTATTAGTTAATAGCAGTATTGTAAATATCTGTGTTAGCATAAAAGTGGACTGCAATAAAGAGAAAAACCATACAAGGCCTTATGATGACATCACCCTATCTTAGATTTATGACATCATTTTTGGATTAAAAGAAAAATTGTGGAAAGAAATCAAAATTTTTGCCACCTTGCACCCAACATGGCCGGCCACTTGGAGGGTCAAATTGTAAATATTTTATCTTTAGGGACAAAAGTGCAATTTTGGAAAATATGATGATGTAAACATGAGGTAAGCACATGATGTCATCAAGATGATGTCATCATGATGAGGTAAGCAATTGCCTTGGGCAACAAGGTACCCATCATGGCCGGCCACCTATAGGGTCCAATGAGCAAATATTTTTGCTTGTGAGGACTAATATGTAATTTTGGAAATAAAAATAATTTGTGAAAATTTGTGATTTTCACCTATAAATAGGGCTGATGGGGGGGGGGGGGGGGGGGCGGTTTTTGGCAGCACAAAACACCCCAAAACTCTGCCCAATTTTCTTCAAACCCTCCCTAGAAGCCGAGCCAAGAAAAAAAAAATAGATTGGCCGGATTTTGTGAGGAAGAAAGCAAGAGAAAAAAAATTGTGTGGATTGAAGGGTGAGAATCCTTTCCAAGCCTAGAGGTAAACCTCTCAAAATCCTAAGCCTCTCAATTGAGTTTGAGCAAGCTTTTATATGTATAAGCTCATTTTATTCTTATGTCCTAATTTAGATTTTTTTAGACTTGTGCTTGATTAGGTTATTGGGTGGTTTTGATTTATGTTATTATGCATGATTATGTGGGTTGTGTGTATGACCATTAAGTGTTTGTTGTATGTCCCCACATGCTCAAGAATGAGGATGAATGAATGAGTATGTAAATTATGATTGTATGTTGATTTTAGGGTTCAAGACAACCCTAAAAACCCTAGTAGGTGAAAATCACCAAATGGGTTGCATGATGATTTCATGGGTATGGAATGAATGTATGAACATGAAAATGTTATGTAATACGCTGCATGCTTGATGTAGGTGTTGGAAAAATCAGATCGGTAATCAGAGTTACGGCGCAACGGAAGTTTTAAAATTTTTATGCCGTTTCCGGAAAAGAATCTCATGATGCATATAACAATAAATTAAATTTATGGTCAAGCATACCTTTATTCTTGGATTCCGGAATTACTAGAGCGTTTGACCAACGTGTCTTCTCTATTATTCTCGAGTTCCACGTCTCAGAGTGTGTGTGGGCACACGTTCTATGAATCCAAGCGACCGGTAATGCTTTTCGAAGTCTAGATCCCTCCTTCTCAATTCGATGTACCTCGTTGAGAATATGATCAACCTTCTTCCTTCAAAACTGCAAAACAGGAACCGGTTAACCTCCTTATGAAAATAATCAATCGGTTTAACCTTCCTCTCAGTTTTGGTTCAATAGAATTTTCTCTCTTTTTCTTTCTCACAAGATAGCCGAATTTTTGATGTTCCGGAAAAAACTAAATTTTTTCCTTTTCTCCAAAAACGTTTTTTGCTCTTAAAAAATTACCAAAAAATTTGTTTTTCATGAATCCCTAGCCTTTATATAGAAGTCCAATCCTTTTTCAAAATTCATCTAAAAAAAATAATTATTATTATTTTTCTGGATAAATTTTGAATCAAAATATCATACAACTTTAGGGCTAGATTCATTGAACCTAAAAACGTTTTTCAAAGAGGAAATCTTCCTCAAAAAATTCGGCCACATTGAATTTAGACTAGTCAAAAGATCCTAGTCCTATCTAGATTCAAATTCCTTTTAAACCTTTTTGAATTTAAATAAGATTCACTTATTTGAATTAATATTTTCCATAAACATTAACCATATTAATTAATTTAAATCAATAAAATATTTCAAATTTCCTTTCCTCAAAAAAACGTGAACCACTTTTAATTAGGAAAGAAAAATACATGAAATAATCTCCATTATTTAAATCAATTAATAATTTAATGTTAGGAATTTATTTGAATAATTTTGAAACAAAATAAACCGATGGCCAAATGGTAAACCACCAGAGAACACAAAGTAAACCGATGGCCAAGATCTTGTTATACTATCTTTCAATCCCCGAATAATGCCTTTAAGTAGATAACATTTATTATCGTTAAGATAGCTATGGATTCCGTATCTATGAATCTTGATTTCTCCATCCATAAGTCATGCACCCAAAACACAAGTATATTGACCATGAATTAACAGTGTCTCACCTGTAGTGCATTAAAGTACAAAAGTCATGGATGCGAATTCAAGTAATCATTTCAGGATTAAAATTAATGCAGGATGATAATCAAAATGTCATTGATTCTTATAAACGAAATTATTAAACCGAATCAATTAACACTTTAGATCCAGTCCAATGTCATAGCTCAATACTGGTATACATTAAAGTTTCTACTCGGAACCTATCCGATGGTCAAGACAAACCATCCCTCCAAGGAAGTAGACAACTTGTACAATCTTATCATGGATAAGATCCCCAAATCTTATTCCATCGATTGCGGACTATTTATTTAGACTGTTATCAAATTACCACGTCTTCTACGTATACCCCGTATACATATGGTAATCTGATATATTACCAACAGTCAAGGAGTATTTTATGTTTGCTCAAAATAACCATACAATCAACAAATGAAAGTAAATAGGACACATCTTATTAAACATGAATAACCTCCTCTTATTAATATCAAAATGTCATATTTACAGAAAATCCCTAATATTGATTTTCTATCCTTAGGGCACATTTAGATCCCAACAATCTCCCACTTGCCCTAAGCGAGTAAATGTGACATATTACGCATCCCCATGGCTTCAACGTGTTCTTCAAATCTTCTGGCCACCAAAGTCTTCGTGAACAGGTCAGCAAGATTGTCCTCTGATGCGATTTTGTGAACCGTCACATTTCCACTCTCAACAAAGCCTCTGATGATGTGATATTTTCTGTCAATGTGCTTAGTCCTCTTATGATGCCTAGGATCCTTGGTATTAGCTACTGCTGCACTGTTGTCACAGTAGAGCACTATAGCTTTATCCATACCAGGAACGACCTCAAGGTCACCAAGGAACCTACGGAGCCATACCGCTTCCTTTGATGCCTCACTGGCTGCCACATACTCGGCTTCCATGGTCGAGTCAGCAATGCAAGATTACTTAATACTCCTCCACGCAACGGCACCACCTCCAAGGGTAAAAACAGATCCTGAAGTCGATTTCCTTGAATCCTGATCTGATTGAAAATCAGAATCAGTGTATCCTCTAGGAACAAGGTCCTGACCGAAATACACAAGCATATAGTCCCTCGTTCTCCGTAGATACTTGAGTATATGCTTGACCGCACCCCAATGGTTCGGTCCCGGATTCGACTGATATCGACTTACCATACCAACCGCAAAACAAATGTCAGGCCTAGTGCATAACATAGCGTACATAAGACTACCTACTGCTGATGCATAAGGTACGTTTTTCATACGCTCCCTTTCTTCCGATGTCTTGGGACAGTCATCTCTAGAAAGCTTGATTCCAATCCTGAAAGGTTGGGCACCTTTCTTGGAATCTTTCATGGAAAACCTCTCAAGTACTTTGTCAATGTATGAAGCTTGAGAGAGTGCTATCGTTTTGTTCTTTCTATCTCTAAAGAGTTGAATACCAAGAACATAACTAGCCTCTCCTAAGTCCTTCATGTCAAACTGTTTGGCTAACCAAACTTTGATAGATGATAATTTTGCCACATCGTTTTCAATAAGCAATATATCATCCACATAAAGTATAAGGAAAACCACTTTCTCATTCTTGATACATTTATAAACACATGGTTCATCAAGGTTTTGTTCGAATCCATAGGTTTTGATCGCTTGATCAAACCTAATATTCCAAGAACGAGATGCTTGCTTTAATCCATAAATGGATTTAAGCAACTTGCATACTTTATCTTCTTGGCCTTTTGCCTTGAATCCGTCTGGTTGTATCATATAGATATCTTCTTCAAGAGAGCCATTTAAGAAAGCTGTCTTGACATCCATTTGCCAGATCTCATAATCGAGAGCAGCCGCAATGGATAAAAGAATGCGGATTGACTTGAGCATTGCTACAGGCGAGAAGGTTTCTTCATAGTCGATTCCTTCTTTTTGCGTATAGCCCTTCGCTACAAATCTTGCCTTGAAAGTTTCCACTTTCCCATCCACACCTCTCTTCCTCTTGTATACCCACTTACACCCAATCGGTTTTATGCCTTGGGGTAAGTCTACAAGTATCCAGACCCCGTTGGAATCCATAGATTCCATCTCGGTGTTCATAGCTATTTGTCAAAGACTAGAATCACCATCATCCATAGCTTCTTTGTACGTAGCCGGATCATCATGTTCTATGGATTCTGCTTCAAAAACTTCACCATTGAACATGTACCTATCAGGTTCCCTGATAATCCTCCCACTACGACGAAGCTCCTCTGGTTGTCGATTCTTTAGCGGTTTTTCTACAGGGTTTTCTGTGACCTTAGGAACATCCAAACCCGAAGTCATCTCCTCAAGCACTACTTTGCTACGAGGTTTAAAGTCTTCTATGTAACTTTCCTCCAGGAATGTTGCATGTGTAGAAACGAAGACTTTATTTTGCTTCGGATTATAGAACAAACCACCTTTTGTCCCTTTTGGATAACCAACAAACAAGCACACTTCTGATCGCGACTCCAACTTCTTCGCTTCCTTATCCAGGACGTGTGCTGGACAACCCCAAATTCGAATATGATTCAAATTAGGTTTCCTACTCGTCCATAACTCGTAAGGAGTTTTAGGAACCGATTTGGAGGGAACATTATTCAAAAGATAGCATGCAGTTTGTATGGCGTGCCCCCAAAATGACAAAGGTAATTTGGAATAACTCATCATAGACCGGACCATATCCAATAGGGTCCTATTCCTTCTCTCAGCTACACCATTCTGTTGAGGAGTACCAGGTGTAGTTAATTGGGATTGTATCCCATTCTCTATCAAATATCCTAAGAACTCATCCGATAGGTATTCCCCACCTCGATCCGATCGAAGTGTCTTAATGGACTTGCCTAATTGTTTCTCCGCTTCAGCCCGAAATTCTTTGAACTTGTCAAAGGCTTCGCTTTTGCGGATCATCAAATAAACATATCCATACCTCGAGTAATCATCAATAAAAGTGATATAATACTCATACCCACCACGTGCTTCTATGTTCATGGGACCACAAACATCCGTATGTACTAGTTCTAAAAGTTCCTCAACACGACTATCATTGGCAGCAAAATGCCGTTTAGTCATCTTGCCCTCCAAACATGATTCACATTGTGGCCAAGGTTCAACCTCATACAAGTTAAGGAATTCCTCCTTTACCATCCTTTGAATTCTGTTAAGGCTTATGTGACCAAGTCGTAAATGCCAAAGATATGATTTGTTAGAGTGAGAAGACTTATGTCTTTTAGAGTTCTTTTCCAATTCTGTATCAAGCAGTGAGTGCATCTTAGGTTTGATAAAATAAAGATTTTCATGCATCCATCCATTACAGATAAGAGAATTGTTTTTCCTAATAACAACTTTATTATTAAAAGAAACTGAATAAGAATCTTTAATCAAATAAGCTACCGAAATTAGGTTCCTCTTGAAACTAGGAACATAAAAACAATGTCTCAAAATAATAAACCTAAATTCATCAAAATAAAGATGCACTTCTCCCACTGCTTCAGCTCGCACCAACGTCCCATCACCGGTTCTTAACGTGAAGTTCTCCTCATGCAGACTTCTCGTTACCTTGAACCCCTGTAGAGAAATACAAATATGGTTAGTAGCTTCAGAATCTATAACCCAATTGTCCTTAGATTCTTCCACTAAACAACCCTCAAGATACAGAACATCGAAATTACCTTTTTGCTTTAGCATGGACAGGTATTCTCGACAATCCTTCTTGAAATGTCCTTTCTTCCCACAGTGAAAACACTTAACCTTTTTGGGATCCACCTTCCGCTTCTTAGTCTTAGTAGACTTCTTAGTAGCAGGTGCATCCACAGCAGGTTTCTTCCCCTTGTTCTTCCCCTTCTCCTTCTTCCTTTTGGGATTAGGAGCAGGCGAACTAGGTTCAGCCACATTCGCCTCAGCCTTAGATCCAGAACCTTAAAAATGTTCTCAAAGGCTTGCAACTCTTTCATTAATTCCGTTAAAGACATCTCCTTCCTGTTAAGGTTGTAAGATGCCTGAAACAAATCGAAATCATTGGACAAGGTTTGAAAAACCATGACCAATTGAGTTGCAGAATCGATCTCAGCCCCATTTGTCTGAGCTTCAGACAAATAAGCCATGACTTTCATCATGTGCTCCTTGATGGGAGTTCCAACCTTCTGCCTGCAGTTCATGAGACCTTTGATAGCATCGGTCTTAGCCTGGATAGTTTGTTCACCAAACATTTCCTCCAGGTTATCCATGATCTGCCTAGCAGTTTGATGCTCTTCATGCTGTTTCTGGAGCACGTTAGACATGCTCGCCCGAATATAACACATAGCACTTAGGTTGGAATTGTCCCAGTGCTCAAGCGCTACAAAATCCCTATCAGGAGCATCGATCGCAGGCGTGGGTGGTCTAGGTTGGGTTAGGACGAAACTGTGTTTCTCAAAGTTTAGGACGATAAGCAAGTTCCTTTTCCAATCATTAAAATTTTCGCCGGTTAATTTGTTTTGCGTAAGTATCACAGATAAAGGGCTCGATATTTTGATCTATAATAAGAAAACATGTAATAAGTACGAGCAAACATCCTATTAGTTTATAAAATATGGTTTTGTAATTAAACAAAAAGATCTATATGCAATCTAAATGTTTATGTGTAAAACCCATAAAACACATACCTTACAACGATAATTCCTAGCTTCCGCTTTCTAAACTATCGAGGGGTAGTCATAGAATAACTAGCCAAGAACACGGATCCCTTCCGATTAATACATATTTGTCCATGAACAAATTCTATTAAATATATATTAACTATCGTTTATTTGGCCACTACTTCATATAACAGAGCCTCGAGGGAGGATTAATAAATAAAGTAGCATGAGTGTGTAACCATCGTTTCCAATTTTGAATCCATATTTTACATCCGCCACCGAGGAGTGATCTAAACATAAAATATGCCCAAAACCGTTATCCTTTCGGAAATCCAAATCAGTGTGCGCTCTAGGTAAGATACCTATCCGAAGGGAATTCCCGGGTCAAAACCGAGTAGTAGGCACTACCATGCGTAACTATTGGACCAACGATGGAGGCCGTAGGTCTTAGTGTGTAAAACCTTCTCCTACTCAATCTTTTAAATTAGGGTTTTTGTTTTTCATGCATAAACAATATTTATTGAGTGGCACTCCCTAGTCTATATGGCATGTTATCAATACATCATGAAATAGTATAACATATTCATCTAGCAATTCATCATCTATGGTTTGCAAAATATGTAAACAGCCGTGGATCATGATTCCATCCTAGAGAAAAGAAAATTGTAAAATTTACAAAAATTAACCGAAACATATATCGGCCTTCATTTGTAGATCCATGCCTTGTATCCTTCTTCAATGTGTCTTCCTTCTCCAATGTCACATCCTTATAAATTTAAATTTCAAAAAAGATTATATGTGATTTTTAAATTTAATCAAAATTATAAAATCTCAAAATTTAAATAAAAAATCCGGTTATTTAAATTTTAAAATTCAAAATTTGAAATTTCAAAATTTCAAATTTAAATTTTAAAATTTTTAAATTCATAATAATATCCATTAAATTTAAATTTAAATTTTTAATTTTGATTTCCAAATTATCAAGATCACATATAATTGGAAAATTAAATTTTCAAAAAGATTTTGTGATTTTTTTTATTTTTATTAAAAAAACTGTTTTTTAATTAACAAAATTCCAAAAAATAAAAAATCACATCCTTTTGAAAATTTACATACCTTCGTTCATCTTCAATCTCCTCGAATCCATTGTAGCCCGAATTTTACAAAAAAATTCCTACGCCGTTTCCGGCTTACAAAAATTCTAGGAATTGAAAGAACGACGCAGAGTTACGGCGCAGCGGAAGTTTTAAAATTTTTATGCCGTTTCCGGAAAAGAATTTCATGATGCATATAACAATAAATTAAATTTATGATCAAGCGTACCTTTATTCTTGGATTCCGGAATTACTAGAGCGTTTGACCAACGTGTCTTCTCTATTATTCTCGAGTTCCACGTCTCAGAGTGTGTGTGGGCACACGTTCTATGAATCCAAGTGACCGGTAATGCTTTTCGAAGTCTAGATCCCTCCTTCTCAATTCCGATGTACCTCGTTGAGAATATGATCAACCTTCTTCCTTCAAAACTGCAAAACAGGAACCGGTTAACCTCCTTATGAAAATAATCAATCGGTTTAACCTTCCTCTCAGTTTTGGTTCAATAGAATTTTCTCTCTTTTTCTTTCTCACAAGATAGCCGAATTTTTTATGTTCCGGAAAAACTAAATTTTTTCTTTTTCTCCAAAAACGTTTTTTGCTCTTAAAAAATTACCAAAAAATTTATTTTTCATGAATTCCTAGCCTTTATATAGAAGTCCAATCCTTTTTCAAAATTCATCTAAAAAAAAAATATTATTATTTTTCTGGATAAATTTTGAATCAAAAGATCATACAACTTTAGGGCTAGATTCATTGAACCTAAAAACGTTTTTCAAAGAGGAAATCTTCCTCAAAAAATTCGGCCACATTGAGTTTGTTAAGCTAGATTGGTGATTCAAATTTTAAATCAAGAATCTAGACTAGTCAAAAGATCCTAGTCCTATCTAGATTCAAATTCCTTTTAAACCTTTTGAATTTAAATAAGATTCACTTATTTGAATTAATATTTTCCATAAACATTGACCATATTAATTAATTTAAATCAATGAAATATTTCAAATTTCCTTTCCTCAAAAAAACGTGAACCACTTTTAATTAGGAAAGAAAAATACATGAAATAATCTCCATTGTTTAAATCAATTAATAATTTAATGTTAGGAATTTATTTGAATAATTTTGAAACAAAATTTTTCTTCCCTCCACCTATCTAAAAAACCGTGCACCTTATTGAGATTAGGAGAGAAAAATTTATTTTTCCAAAATTAAATAATCCAAACACAATCTTATTTCCAAAATTCAAATTAACCAATCACATGTTGACAAATCATTTGTCTACAAATTTTACATGTCCAATCATTTTTGGATTGCATGTTAGAGAGTAACATGTCCTAATAGACATTACTAAATTCTATTTAAATTTACCGATCTCTTAAGGAACAAATCCCGAGATGCTTTATGGAACTATGCGAGCTAATAGAGGGACCCGATGGAAATATGTAAAGAGGCTCCTATAATTGTGAAAAATTAATCCCAGATTAATTATTCATCAATTATCAACTTCAAAACTATTCCACTAAAAGTTTGAAGCTAAACTCCTGTTTACATACCGTATTACGAAAGCTCTCTCACGTAGTGCTTCTTCCATTATTTATTCATCGCTTGCTTAATCCCCATATGTCATCCATGATTGAATTAAGGACTTTTTCCGTTTTACCTTTTCAATCATTTTAACTTAAAGTTCCATTATTCTCTATTGAAAGAATCACCAATTATAAATCCATACAATTGGTAAACCACCAGAGAACACAAAATAAACCAATGGCCAAGATCTTGTTATACTATCTTTCAATCCCCGAATAATGCCTTTAAGTAGATAACATTTACTATCGTTAAGATAGCTATGGATTCCGTATCTATGAATCTTGATTTCTCCATCCATAAGTCATGCACCCAAAACACAAGTATATTGACCATGAATTAACAGTGTCTCACCTGTAGTGCATTAAAGTACAAAAGTCATGGATGCGAATTCAAGTAATCATTTCAGGATTAAGATTAATGCAGAATGATAATCAAAGTGTCATTGATTCTTATAAACGGAATTATTAAACCGAATCAATTAACACTTTAGGTCCAGTCCAATGTCATACCTCAATACTGGTATACATTAAAGTTTCTACTCGGAACCTATCCGATGGTCAAGGCAAACCATCCCTCCAAGGAAGTAGACAACTTGTACAATCTTATCATGAATAAGATCCCCAAATCTTATTCCATCGATTGCGGACTATTTATTTAGATTGTTATCAAATTACCACGTCTTCTATGTATACCCCGTATACATATGGTAATCTGATATATTACCAACAGTCAATGAGTATTTTATGTTTGTTCAAAATAACCATAAAATCAACAAATGAAAGTAAATAGGACACATCTTATTAAACATGAATAACCTCCTCTTATTAATATCAAAATTTCATATTTACAGAAAATCCCTAATTTTGATTTTCTATCCTTATGGCACATTTAGATCCCAACAGTAGGCTCACGGTTTGAACCGTTCGAGGTAGTGTGCGCGTAATTTTACGTAAGAATCAATCGAAACCAAAACTGCCAGTCACGGGTCAAGACTGGACAGTATTCTGGAAATGCAATTTTGAGGCCTTTAGAGGCCGAATTGGGAAAAATCAAAACTGAAAAGTTGTAGAAAATGGAAATACCTAAGTGGAAGCATGGACGGTTTTCAAAAATAAAGCTCCTAAGACCTCTGTTTTTACAGAATCCAGAGCATGGTCAGCCAGACCCAGTGTGCACGGCCAGGCAGGTTCAACAAGAAAAATGGACAGGTTAAAGGTAGATTTGGTTTTTGAGTAAAATTTGAAAGTTGTAGTGTTATTCAAGGTCTACAATTTTCATGAAGAAATCTTTTTCTAATTCCAAACATATTTTAAAAGTAAAACCAGATTCCCAAAACTGTGCAGGGTACAGGAAATTCCTGCACAGGATTTTTAGAAAACAGTGTAAAAGCAGGAAATTCCTGCACATACACTGATAACTGAAATTAAGAAACTGTTTTCAAAGATTATTTTCAGAGCTTGACAGTTTTTAACTATCTTTGCTTAAAAGTTACAGTTTTATGAAAATACGGTTTTTATAAAGATTTGTAAAGAAAACTTGACAAAGGTTTGTCAAGAAAGAGCAAATGAATAAATAATTGGGCCGTATCCTATGGTTACCAATAGTAACCTAATGGGGTAATACATTGAAATTAGTTGGGCCTAATACTATTCAATTCAAGTATGATTGGGCTTAGTACCCAAGGTTACCTGAAGTAACGTAATAAGATATTGTTTAAGTATGCTGGGCCATGAGCCCTAGGGTTACCACAAGTAACCGATCGAGTGATCGTAAGATGATGTAGGGGGGACATATAACTAGGGCTACTCATGGATGTTGGTTAGAATACCAACATTTAACGATTATGATTTATGATAAGATAGAATGTGTATGACTCTTACCTTACACCCTGTTTGGAAACATGAGTATGAACTGTTGTCGTGCCATGTTTGGACGATAAACCAAGAGCGTAGGATGACAAGTAAGTATAATTTCACCTACAGCATGGGCAAAATATTTTTACAAGACATGTTTATTTTAAGAAATCATGTATTGATGTACATGATTTAAATATGTTATATGTTATGGTGCTTATGTTATGATGTTTATGTTATGATGTTTACGTTATGATGTTTATGTTATGATGTTTACGTTATGATGGTTTATGTTATGATGTTTATGTTATGATATTTTATGTTACGATGTTTTATGTTATGGTTTGTTATTTTGTTATATTATATGTGTTGTTATCGTGACATCACGAAGCATGTTCACGAATGTTAAATCACATGGTAAGAATAAGATCAAGTTTCAAGTAAGAAACTATGTTTAAGAATATGTTGTTTTAAATTATAAGATAAGACAAGCTAATGTTATTGTGTCGTACCGACTTGCCACGAGGGTGGGTTTAAACGGTTTAGTATATGGTTTGAGTTAGATTGGATTGGCTGCCCCAATCACTCCATGTTAAACAGTTAGTTTCATGGTTTGAATTGGAATGGACTGGCCGCCTCCAACCACCCCATGGCTATGTACCACGGTACGTGCATGCATGACATGTAAGGGAACATAACCAAGTTAATATATGAAAGCATAATTGATTCATAAGAAAGCATAATCGGTTCATGCATTATTGCACTTAAAATGTTTTGCGGATTGAATATTGTACTTACTGGGCATAAGCTCATTACTTACGTTCATGCTGTAGGTTAGCAACCTACCAGCAATACTTGATGCAAGAATGTGGAGAGATGGCGTTGCGGACTGTGAAATGTGGGATGGACACTGCCACGGGTTTTGAAAATTATGTTATGTAAATTTTGTTTTGTAAAATATATTTGTAAAATGTGTTATGTTTATGTTATAATAAAGTGATAGTATGGGCAAGGAATTGTTTTCAAGAAGAAAACTATTTTTAAGAAATTGTTTTTCAAGAACAAGTTAAAGAAAAGTTTTCAAGTATGATGGCAACAAGTTGCCTCGTGTCGTATCGACCCACATTAGGTTGGGTTTGATCCACGGTTTGAATATGATAGCTTTCAATATGATTATGAAAGCTCGGTACTCGAGTGAGTACCTATGAATATGTATGAGGATAAGTCAAGTTTAAAAGAAAAAAAATTTACTCTGAAATTTTCAGTAAGCTTAAGTATTTAAGCTCGAGATTTAAATTAAGTAAGCATGATAATAGCCCTACGTAGGTCGGGGTGGTTACACTTACCCTCATGGTGGCCGGCCATAGGTGATACAATTGGCAACATTTTACTTGATAATACATCACACATAGCCAAGTAAGCCAAGCTACATTGCTTACTAAGTAAAGCTAGGTTATGAGGTGTCAATTCCTAATGACTCTCAAATTTTTTTCATACTTTACCAATTGGTCTTTAAAAGTATAAAATTTGCCTCTAGAATCATGAGATGGCCGGTCATAGAGTGCCAAGTGAAACAATTTGTTAGTTGAATCACAAAACATAATCAAGTAAGCAAAATTAAAGTGTTTAATCACTAATCCTAGGGTATGATTTGTCAAATTTTAATGACACTTAAATCTTTCCAATTTGCATAATACTCCTTAAAAAACAAGAATGCTTGCTCATAAGACCATGAGATGGCCGGTCCCTATGGTGTCCATGTGGAAGGATATGATTGGTCCAATTGGAATTATCCAATCCAAACTTATTTTCTTGGTTTCCAACTAGGTTAACTAAACTTGTAATTGATCATTGGCTTAATTGAACTAGGAAACTTAACTTGAAACGTCCACCGTTCCAAGAATTTACATATTTACTTAAAAATCCATAATTTTCTTAAAATTGCACTTTGCCCCTAAAGACAAAAATATTTGCACTTTAGTCCTTATGAGGTGACCAACTAAGGTGAAGTTGCTAAGCATCATTTCTTGCTTAGTCATCCCTTAAAATACTTCTTAACTTCTAAAAAATAATAATCATGAACTTTTCTTAAAATTTACATATTGACCCCTAAACTTAAAATATTTACATTTTGGTCCCTTTAAGGTGACCAACTATGGTAGTGACACTTGTCATCTGAGGTGTCATTCTAAAAAGCCTCGTTTGGCTTTCTTCCTGAATGCAGTCCATTTTCATAACATAGATACTTAGATACTGTTTTCAACTGTTAATAGTATAATGGTACTGGATCACTATCCAGAACTTATTTGAACTGCGTATAGGATTTTCCTGAAACTAGAAATCATCGTCATAGAATCATAAATGATAAATTTACCCTTTTTAACAAAAGGTTTTAAACTCGCATAAGTAAATTATTGAATCTTTTAACAAAAGATTCAATACATTTCCTCATAAAACAAGTCAAACATATCACCTAAACGTACATAACACAACTTTGATTCTTAACAAAAGAAATCATAAGTTTATAAACAGGTTGGTTATTACAAAGATCGTCTCCCAGAGTGGTTTCCGCATTCGCCTTCATGAACTTCCTTCAGAACGTAGGTAGCTTCTTTGTTATCGAGACATCGAACATAGGGGCCATTGAATGAACGTCGAAAGAGGATGTCATTGATCAGTGAGAATCTTGCAGCTTTAGTCTTGAGCTTTCGAGCTTCCTGCTTATCTTTCGGCAAAAATCCTTTCTTCAGATATGCAACTATGGGCGTTCGCCAATCTTCTGTGCCTTCATCTGCGTATGTTTGGCTCTGATGTTGAACCAAACGAAGCCAAGGCGTCCGCTTGTGTGTTATGATCCCTCGACACTTGTTCTATCGATTATTCTTCGAAGTGCTGTATAAGCGAATGAACAACGTTCAAATATGCTTCCATTCTCGTATCCTTGGCTATGTATTCTCCCAACACTTGGTTCACAATGAGCTGTGAGTCGCTATGAATCTTCAAATGTCGAGCCCCCAGCGCTTTAGAGCCAAACGTAGCCCAGCAATTAAGGCTTCGTACTCGGCTTCATTGTTCGAGGTATTGAATCCCAATCGAAATGATTGCTTGATTATCTCACCATCAGGGGACTGGCAAAATACTCCCACTCTTGATCCTTTGACATTTGATGCTCCGTCCACATGAGCGTCCAGCAGCATTCAAATTGAGTTTTTGGCGTAGAAGGATTGGGAGTGAGTTCAACAACAAAGTCAGCAAGTACTTGTTATTTAAGGCTGGTTCGGACCCGGTACTCGATGTTAAATTCGCTCAACTCTACCGCCCACTTTGTCAAGCGTCCAGATAAGTTTGGGCTATGGAGAATGGCTCGTAGGGGATAGGTCGACATGACGACGATCGAATGTGATTGGAAATATGGTCTCAACTTCCTTGCAGCGGTTATGAGGGCAAGGGCTAATTTTTCAACCACCGGGTATCTTGTCTCTGCATCGAGTAGTGATTTGCTGACGTGGTAGACTAGTTGTTCATCGTTCGAGTCTCGTACGAGAACGGCGCTTACCGCAACTTCAGTTACTGACAAGTAAACAAACAAACATTCTTCTGTCTGTGGTTTGGCTAGTATCGGAGGGGTGGACAAATACTTCTTGAGCTCATCAAAAGCTTGCTGGCATTGTTCGTTCCACTCAAATTTCTTGTTTCCTTTGAGTAGCTTGAAAAAGGGCTGGCACTTATCGGTCGATCGAGAGATGAATCTGTTCAGCGCCGCTATTCGTCCAGTCAATTTCTGGATCTCTCGCTTATTCTTTGACGAAGGCATGTTCATTATCGCTCATATCTGGTCAGGGTTTGCTTTAATTCCTCGTTGCGTGACAATGTAACCTAAGAATTTTCCAGACGAAACACCAAACGAGCATTTGGAGGGATTCAAACACATGTTGTGTTGTCTGAGTACCGAAAAGCACTCTGAAAGGTGTCCAATGTGGTCCGTTGCCTTCAATGATTTGACCAGCATATCGTCTATGTATACCTCCATCGTTCGACCGAGTTGATCAGCGAACATTGCGTTGACAAGCCTTTGATAGGTAGCACCCGCGTTCTTCAGCCCGAATGGCATGACTTTGTAACAGTAAATTCCCCTTTCTGTGATGAACGCTGTCTTCTCCTGATCATCGGGATGCATGAGGATCTGATTGTATCCTAAAAATACGTCCATGAACGAGAGCAGTTCATGTCCCGCAGTGGCATCAACCAAACGATCGATATGTGGAAGGGAAAAACTATCTTTCGGGCAGGCTTTGTTCAAGTCTGTGAAGTCGATACAGACCCTCCATTTTCCGTTCTTCTTCTTGACTATAACAACGTTCGCGAGCCAGTCAGGATACTGCACCTCCTTAATGAATCCAGCCTCGATCAACTTCCGTACTTCATCATTTATGATCTTATTTCGCTCGATACCGAGTTTTCTGTGTTTCTGCTTGACAGGCTTGTGGTTTGGATCGACGTTCAGTCGATGTGTTGTCACTTCTGGATCAATACCTGGCATGTCCTTGTGCGACCATGCAAAGTAGTCTTGATTATTCTGAAGAAAACTCAGTAGCTGTGTACGAACGGTGTCTTCGAGCAGAGATCCAATGTTGATGACTCGATCTGGCTGGGCAGGGTCAATCTGGATCTCATCCAGTTGTTCCACGTCTGGCTGTACCTGACCATTCGAGTTTTCTTTTTTCTCTAGTTGCTATAATTGGTCGGTCCTCTTCATTTTCAAAGAATGAAGGTAACAAGTCCTAGCTACCTCCTAGTTCCCTTTTATCTCCTTCACTCCTTTCTTCGTGGGAAACCGGATACGCTGATGGTACGTGGAGGGTACAGCTTTCATCGCATGAATCCATGGCCTACCAAGATAATTTTGTAAGCCGATGGACAATCCAAAACCAAAAATGTGGTTAATTTATTCACTCCTGCAGTAAAGACAGGAAGTTTAATTTCGCCGACCGCCGCGGTTGATTCTCCATTAAACCGGTCAAGACGATCGTCGAACTCTCAATTTCTAACTCTGACAATTCCATTTCTCTCAATGTTAAGAGGAAAAGGACATCTACTAAACTTCCATTGTCAACGAGAATCCGACCCACTTCGCAGTTTGACACGTTCAACGTTAGAACCAACGCGTCGTCATGAGGTCGGCTTAGACTGGTGGCCTCGCTACTGTGGAAACTGATTGAGTGTTCGACCGGATCATCGGGGAGTGTTGTTGCGACTGGTTGTGTGGCCTTCCTTCGGTGGGATTTGACAGCTGTTACAGTATCTCCACTGTAAATTGAGCCTCCACAGATGACTCCGATTGTCTTTCGAACTAGCGGAGGCGAAGATGTGTCTTCTATCTGCTGCACAATCCTTCGTTCTTTGGATTCGTTGCCAAGGCCATATGTTTCTCTGCCTTTGTCGGTTAGGAATTCTCGAAGGTGGCCCTTTTTTAACAGCTCGGCTACTTCTGCCCTCAGTGCTCTGCAATCGATGGTGTGATGACCATTATCTCTGTGGAACTCACAGTATTTGCTCGTGTCTCTGGCTGGGTTCTCAGGCAGCTTCTTTGGCCAAGTAACGAAGTCCTGCCGCTTTAGGTGAGCAATGAGTTCGGAGGGGCTTATGTCGAGGGCATACTTCAGCGGTGAGAGTGGGCGCTTATGATCACGCCGTGTTGTTCGTTCGGCACGGTGTTCTGTTCGACGTGATGGGCGTGGACGTTCACATCAAAATGTCTTCTCTCGGTCTTCGCTAGCCTTTGAAAGTTCATCCCTCATCCGAGCAAGGTCTCGTTCTACTCGCTCGTTCTCCTCCTCAAGTTCGATGAATCCCTTCGCTCGATGCATGGCATATTGGATCGTCGGTGGGTACCGGACATAGATCTCATTCTTAAATAAGGACTTGTGTCTTAAGCCCTTCTTCAAAGCTTCTCTCGCCGTGCCGTCATTAAGCCCGGAAATTTCAGAAATCGCTTTGCTAAAGCACTTATTGTAAGCGCGCAGCGACTCGTGTGGTCCCTGGATCACACCCCAGAGATCCTTAGTTGTCTTCCCAGACTGAATATGGACAGAGTAGCTCCGCATAAACTCAAGAGAGAGTTCATCGAACGAGTCTATAGACTCCGGAGGGAGGTTGCAGAACCATCTCAATGCTGCTCATTTCAAACTTTGCGCAAACAGCTTGCACACCATATCATCGAGATGTCGGTGGGAATGTTCGTTGATTGAACGACGTGCTTGTACTGGAGAAGGTGGTCATGTGGGTCTGACATTCCGTCAAACCGAGGAAAAGAAATGTTGCTGAACTTGTGGGTGATTGAATTGGTGATCCGTTTTGTCAAAGGCGTCTCGCGGACACCACGGGCAAGGTCATCGAACCGATGTGGAAGTCGTCGCCCTGTGTAACTGGGAGGAGAAGCGCTGCTCCATATACGCTTCTAATGTCCTCATTTCCTCAGACATTATACTCCTTATCATATCTTCTACATTCATCATCCCTTGTGGAATGGGACCTGCTGTTGGTGCTGGTACGTCAGGCGTCGAACGTCGAGTAAGAGTGATCCGCCTTCTTTCCTCGGATCCTGATGCTGTATGCCTCTGCTGGGCTCGCCACTCGTTTACTACCGGAGTGTCCCCAGGTGTGAACAGGGGTTGCATTGGAGCCACAGGGCTGTAAGTAGCCCTCGGTGCACGTTGTTGATGAGGCGTTGCTTGTGGCAAGCCCCCAGCGTTCGTCCCTTGGAGGTCATGGGATGTGGATGGTCGCCAGCCCCCAGTATTCACACCTTGGGGATGCTGGGATGTGGCTGGGTTCCAGCCCCCAGCGTTTGCTCCTGTTGAGTACCCGAAGTATGGGTAGTAGTATGTGTAGGCGGCTTGAGAGGTGATGGACATCAACTAGTTCTTGAGAATCTGGTTCTCTGCAGTGATGTTCTCCATTTGATTTTGTTGGCTGTCGTGCTTCCTGGTTAACTCCTCAACCAATCGCGTCAGATTGGCAATCTGAGTGTTTGCTTCTGAGGTTGAAGCTTCTTGGTGATCAACCGGGCTTCCCTGAGGAAGTTCCTCCTGGTGTTCACGTTCTGCTGCCATTGTTGCTTTGTGAATTTCCGAAGTAAGATGACCAAGAGCCCCACGGTGGGCGCCAAACTGTAGATGTCGGGATTCTACAGTCAAAATTTTAACAGAAGCGTCAGTTTAATGAATGTAATAATCGATTATTTGGGCCCTTGGACATCGTAATGAAACTCATGAAACAACAAAAGGACAGAAGTATTCATGTCAGAAAATGAATATTAAATCATATAATCATCTCAGAAATAGACAGTAAATTGATGAACACCAAGATGTAAAGAGGTTCGCCCAATGATGTGCTACGTCCTCTATGAGTGATTGATTCCACTATTAATGAAGGCTTGAGAGTACAAGAATATTTTCTGGAAATATTTTTGGCAGCGTAAGGGTAAAATTTCAGACAAAAGGTCCCCCGTCTGAAGGGGGGTCTTCCTTTATTTATAGAGGAAGAATCGTGGGTCTGAACCTGAAGTTCGTGGTGAGCGGTTATCGCTTCTGTCTGCTGGGACACGTGTAAGAAGGTCAGTTATGCAGTTGACCTGGCGGTTGTTAGAATGAATATAATCATAGATCGTGGGCTCAGCAGTTATGATATTCATGGAATTGTCAATTATCATGAAGGATCTGACACGTCATGATCGAACATGAGCCTGACGGTTGAGGGAAGTTTCCCTTAAAAGTCTTTATAAAGATCGAACGATGAACGATGGGTAGAGAACAAGGTTTTTTTTTGGACCATCCATCATTCGTGGATCGTATGAGATTCAATGTGCCAAAGATCATGTTTGATCCGATGGTTCGATATTCGAATGCGAACAATCGCAATTAAGTGGGTCCGGCCCAATTTATACGAGTGATCATTGTTCACAATTGAAGAGGTCGGGTCTGGCCCAACTTGAGAGTTCATCGATTGTTAGATATATTGTCAAGAGTTAACGTCGTAAAGGGGGAGACGAAGTCTGACCCCAACAGTCATGCACCCAAAATACAAGTATATTGACCATAAAATTAACAGTGTCTCACCTTTAGTGCATCAAAGTACCTAAGTCATAGATACGAACTCAAGTAATCATTTCAGGATTAAGATTAATGCAGAATGATAATCAAAGCGTCATTGATTCTTATAAACGAAATTATTAAACCGAATCAATTAACACTTTAGGTCCAGTCCAGTGTC
Organism: Ficus carica; assembly: GCA_009761775.1. Taxonomy (NCBI): domain Eukaryota; kingdom Viridiplantae; phylum Streptophyta; class Magnoliopsida; order Rosales; family Moraceae; genus Ficus; species Ficus carica. The sequence continues at coordinate 614,031 of VYVB01000414.1, forward strand.
ATACCTCAATACTGGTATATATTAAAGTTTCTACTCGAAACCTATCCGATGGTCAAGACAAACCATCCCTTCAAGGAAGTAGACAACCTTTACAATCTTATCATGAATAAGATCCCCAAATCTTATTCTATCGATTGCGGACTATTTATTTAGAGTGTTATCAAATTATCACGTCTTCTATGTATACCCCGTATACATATGGTAATTCGATATATTACCAACAGCCTAGGAGTATTTTATGTTTGCTCAAAATAATCATACAATCAACAAATGAAAGTAAATATGACACAACTTATTGAACATGAATAATCTTCTCTTATTAATATCAAAATATCATATTTACAGAAAATCTATAATATTGATTTTCTTTCCTTATGGCACATATAGATCCCAACACACATTATTTATCATCTGCTAATAAAACCAATGCATAGCAAGCTGTTTGATTAGTAGAATAAACAATATTATTCACTGTTCGAAGATATTCATAACTTGTTGTACCTTTTTGATGATTAAATAATAATTTTAAGTAATATAATTCACCAGAATTTGGATGAATGTAATATCTCCATTTTGTCGATAAGTCTAAATTTTATTTTATTTTTCCAGACCCATTTTGTTGGAAATTCTATATAAGTAAGTTGTCGAGCATCTTTATTTGTTTTATTAATTTCCATCCACTTTGTTAATGTTGTTTTTTGAATTTGTGGTTAACGTATTATATTTTAGAGTTATTGATTTTTATTAAATTTTATGTTTTGCATATTTGGCAAAATGAATAGAAAGTCGTTGAATAGCTGGATTTCTATGGTGGATTGAATATTCAAATATTCTCCAAATTATTTCATAAGGTGTGATATATCGATGTTAAGATAAGCTTTTATTTCATCGACTTCTTTGTAATTTATTTTTTCGTTATTTTCAGTAATAACATTATCTTCAATAACAGCTCGTATTCTATCTAGACCTTTTGTTAAATATTTGAATAAATATTTAATAAGCATAGATTGAGAACATATTTCAACATTAATATGAGCACTACATTTTAGGAATAAAGTTCGATTATATGGAACAACATATCTATTGTCAAGTTTAATTTGTTCTTTCATGACATTAAATTATGTATCTCTACGACGATAAAGAACAAAACCATTTTCTTCTATAGTTGTTTTATTTTTATTTTATTTTTTGAAATTTTTTCGAACATTTAGAATTTTTCATACATGGTGCATTTGTCTTTGCATATCCACGTGGTCCGTATATCATATATTCAGTTATAATTTTATAACCTAAAGGATCTCTTATTGGATCTGAATTTCAGCATAAATAAATTTGTCTAGATCATGGTATTTATGTTCAGGATGTAACCAAAATAAAATATGACAATGAGGTAAATCATATTTTTAAAATTTCACCACGTATAGATCTAAAAAAAAAAAAAAAAAAAAAACAGAAAAAAAACAAAGAAAGAAAAAACATAATCATAACAATACTGTTAGTTTTTTTAATTTGTTGTAATAAAATATTATAATAATAATTGGTAGTTTATTTTTCTGAAATATAAAATAAATGGACTCACCTGCTATTATAGCTCCGAAAATATCACTTGACTTTAATGTACTTAACAATTGTATATTTAATTTTAAATATTCTACTTATAACATCTAGTCTGTCTTCAGATTTTTGTCCTGGAATTATAGTTAGAGTTCTTTTGATTTCTTGTCATTTGGGATTACATGTAAATGTTAAAAATATATCAGAATTCTCATAAAGTCTACAAATTGCCATTGCTTCTTCATAAATTTGAATCATATATCTTGGACTTTCTATATAAGATGATGGTAAAATAATTCTTTTCTCGATTGCTTGTGCGTCTGTATCACCTCTAATTATAGTATCTTAATACATTTGTAAATTTCATATTTTAAATTATTTTTATTTTGTCTAACATAATCTAAACGATCTTCTTCATTAGAAGCATGACAATCTACAATATATTGTTGAAAAAGCCGTCCGATTCTAAATAATGTATTTCCTTGATGTAATTGTTGTTGAAGTTGAAAAGCATAAAATGATCTCATTGATATTCGATTTTTATGTGGTTGTTTACCGTTAAAATTTGGATTTCATTCTATAGCCATCTTCTCCATAAGGAAATAACAATGGATATTAAAATGCCAAATAAGATGGATGAGGTTTATTGATTCTTTGTAATTCTCCAGTTTGATTATGAATGATAATATCTCTACCTTTCTCATATAGACCAAAATCTCCAACAATTAAACCACCTATATCTATTGAAGTTGGAAGATCATATTGGTGTACTATCTCCTTGTCGTCTTTCAATTAATCTTAGTTTCATTGTTGGTATTTGATTATTTTTATAAATATCTATGACACTCCTAAAAAGTTGAACTAATTTGTTTGTTTCATCTAGCATTATGATTAGTTTTTGAACAATAGTCTCATTTAAATTATTTAAGACCAAAAGGGATTCAAAAGGCAATGTTGAGAGATATAAGGCTCGTCTAGTTGCCAAAGGTTTCACTAGAAAGAAAGCATTGATTACAAAAGAGACTTTCTCTCCAGTTTTAACGAAATACTCTTTCAGGATAATAATGGCACTTATAGATCATTTTGATTTGGAGCTACATCAGATGGATATAAAGACTATGCTTCTCAATGGTGACATTGACAAAAAGATATATATGATGCATCCAAAAAACTTTGTATTTGGTGACCCAAAGAAAATGGTCTGCAAATTGAAAAAATCCATCCATGGCCTCAAATAGGCTTCCCGTCAATGGTATCACAAATTTCGTCAAGTTGTTATCTCGTATGGGTTTGAGGTAAATTAGGTTGATGATTGTGTACATCATAAGTTCGGTGGGAGTAAGTACATATTCCTGGTATTATATGTCGATGACATACGGCTTGCTAGCAGTGATATAGGCTTATTACATGAAACCAAGAGATTTATGACTAAGAATTTGAGATGAAAGATCTCGGGGACGCCTCTTTTGTATTAGGCATACAGATACATCGAGATCGCTCTCAAGATATCCTTAGGTTATCACAAAAAAGCTATATCGAAAGAGTTCTTGATAGATTTGGCATGAAAAGTTGTGTACCAGGAGATACCCATGTTGCTAAGGGAGACAAGTTCAGTCTTAATCAGTGCCCCAATAATGAGTTGGAATGGAAGGAAATACAAAAGATTCCTTATGCATCAGCTGTAAGAAGTCTTATGTATGCTCAAGTTTGCACACGTCCGGACATTGCGTTCATTGTGGGAATGTTAGGCAGATATTTAAGTAACCTAAGGATGGATCATTGGAAAGCAGCCAAATGGGTTATGTAGTATTTGTAGAGAACAAAATATCACATGCTCATTTATTGATATTATGATTTCGATTTTGCTGGATGCCAAGACAGTAAAAGATCCATGTCAGGTTATGTTTATCTATTAGCTGGAAGGGCTATTTCCTGAAGAGTACTAAGCTAACACTTGTAGCTTCTTCCACAATGGCAGCTGCGTTTATAGCTTGTTATGAGGCATCTAATCATAGGATATGGCTGTGAAATTTTGTCACTAGGCTGCGAATTATAGATGGTATTGAAAGACTATTAAAGATATATTGTGACAATAATTTGGTTGTGCTTTATTCCAATAACAACAGAAGCTCTGCAAAGTGGAAGCACATAGACCTCAAGTTTCTCGTCGTTAAAGAAAGAGTTCAGAGTCATCAGGTGGCTATATAACATATCGGGACAAACGCCATGATTGTGGATCCGCTTACTAAGGGGGTTTACCATCCAAGGTCTTTCATGAGCACATTGCTCATATGGGTGTTGTTTTATTTGACGATGTGCATATTTAGTGGGAGTTTTAATTTTGTTGTTCTTTGTTACATACATGTTTTTTTATTTATTTTCTACATAATAAAGTATTTGGTTCATTTATAAACTCTGAATGCTATTCATGTTTGATCTCACTAAAGAATAAAGCTGGAGTAGTTGGAAATAGGCATGTTTAAGATCACATTGCATGTAATTTCCATACTACGTATCCATACTCATTCTATGTCATTGAATATATTGGTATGGTGACTATTGATGGGTCTAATTACGAATATATGTAACGAATGTCGCTTTAATCCCGTACTAATATAGTAGATGGATCAGATTGTAACTAAAGATATATTTCAGAATAGATAGCATTTAAGTGTGCACTAAAGACTTTATATATTATAATTATTTCAGAAAACTTATGCAACCCAAGTGGGAGATTGTTGGGATTTTATTAATTTCTTATTATGAGCTTACATATTGAATGACAATTATATTATAGGCTATCTAATTTAATAGAGCCAAATAAGTTATCTATTAGTTGGGCTCTAGAGATATCTATTGGGTATGGGTTTTAATGTGTAAAACCAAATACTAATTAAATTAGAGTTGATGGAATCTAATTTAAGTTAGTATATAAGGGTCATTATAAGGGTTGTGGTCCCCAATTCAAATCATAATACGTAATATTTGCTCTCCTGCTCCTTCCCCATTAAGAGAGGGAATCCATAGAGCACCTTAAGAACCTAAAGAGATTTGATTGTGGAAGACTCGATCCTTCTCTAATTTGTCTCAATGGATTTAAGTACGCTTCTGATTAGTTTCTCTTGATGATTTAACGTGAGATCCTAGATTTGGTAATAGTTTTTATCAATTAAAGTTTTTCCCAACAAGAACATCTCCAATGCAATATTAAAAGGTTGTGCCAATAGTAAATTTTTATAAATGGGTAAAAAAGTACTATCCAATAATGTTATATTAATGCCAAATTACCCACATGCTAATTATGTGACAAATTTAGCCCAAAGCTCCAAAGCTCTAATTTTGGTAAGTTGTAAACCTTGCTAGTCGGGATTGTCTTCCTCTTCTTCTACAATTTTTATAAAAAATGAAATCTTTACAAAACAACTCTTAGTTAATCTTAAGTACAAATCAAACATTAGAGGGGGGGGGGGGGGGGGGGGGGGGGGGGGGGGGGGGGGGGGGGGGGGGGGGGGGGGGGGGGGGGGGGGGGGGGGGGGGGGGGGGGGGGGGGGGGGGGGGGGGGGGGGGGGGGGGGGGGGGGGGGGGGGGGGGGGGGGGGGGGGGGGGGGGGGGGGGGGGGGGGGGGGGGGGGGGGGGGGGGGGGGGGGGTGGGGGGGGATAGAGTAACCAGAAAAAGACCGAACGAGCATAAAAACAAAAAGATGGACCATAAGTTGGAGCAAAAAAAAAATCTTAAGAAACCATGTTAAAAAATATTAAAAAAAAAAAAAACCAACAACAACAACACCCAGAGTATTAAATGTGATAAACATAGACTTCTCCAACACTACTTACGTTTTTCAACAAGCCTCTCCTACCGTTCTTGTTGCCTACCATGAATGTAGCAAACCCTATGTTGATTTAAAATTCTTAAGCAAAACCCCGCAAAAACAAAATCTATATCCAAAAGATTGGGTGTAATGACTTGTCTAACGTAGGCCATACTTATTTAACTTGACGGAAATACGGAATATTTTTTTTTTTGAACCTCTTAAAACTGAAATCTAACTCATCAACATATTTACACATATATATATATATATATACATATATACATATATGTACGTTTTCTTACTTAAGCACTTGAGTATCAATCGCACTTTGATATACATATTTACAGGCATAACAAAGGTAAGTATTATAATTCAATACGCATAGCAGTCCACATCCCACGTTTCACATCTAGTCGTGCCCAGTCTCACCGCCTTGTATCAAGTATTGCCGATAGGTTGCTTACCTACAGTATAAACGTAAGTTGTGAGCTTTCGCTCAGCAAGTACACACTTTAATCCTCAAAACATTTTATAATAGAACAATGCATGAACCGATTATGCTTTCATTATGCTGTCTTAGGTTAGCACATTTTTGGGCCCCTTATTTAACATGAGTGCACGTACCGTGGCGCGCAGCCATGGAGTGGTTGGGGCGGCCAGTCCAATCCAACTCAAACCATGGACCAAACCCGCCCTCGTGGCAGGTCGGTACGACACGAGGCAACTTGCTTGCCATCTTACTTGAAAACTTTTCCTTAACTTGTTCTTGAACATAATTTCTTAAAACATAGTTTTCTTCTTGAAAACAATTCCTTGAAAGTAGTTTTCTTCTCGAAAACAGTCTTTTAAGACGATTTCTTACTTGAAACTGGATTTTCATCCTTACCAAGTGATTCATTATTAGTGAGCATGCTTCATGATGCCACAATAATAAAACATAAATCATTTGCATCACATCATCAAGGCATAAATCATATGCATCTCAACATGTATGCATAAGATTGAAAACATACAAGCAGTAAAAATATTTTCCGTCTATGCTGTAGGCGGAGTTGTACTTACCTGTTACGTATGTCCTGAGTTTGTTGCTCCTACCGGTCGCAACAACAGGTTAACTTCTTGTTTTCAAAAAGGACGTAAGATAAGAATCATCCTATCGTACTCTCAACCATAACATTAAATGTTGGTTATTCTAATCAACATCCATGAGTAATCCCTAGTTATATGTCCCCCCTACATCATCTTATGATAACTTGTTTGGTTACTTACTGTAACCCTAGGACCTATGGCCAATCATGCTTAAACAATATCTTGTTAGGTTACTAAGAGTAATCTTGGGTACCAAGCCCAATCATACTTGAATAGTATTAGGTTACTATTCGTAACTTCGGGCCTAAGCCTGATTACTTTTAATTCATATCCCATTAGGTTACAATGGGTAACCCTGGGTTTTAGGCCCAATTAATTTTAAATAAATACCCCATTAGGTTACTATTGGTAACCTCGGGTATGAGGCCCAACCCAATAACTTGGGTATCCTATCTTTTTACTATTGGTTATCTTTTTGTTACCATGTTTTCCAAATCATTTTTTTTTTTGGCTTATTTACTTTTCTCTTTTCTTGACAAAGCTTTGTCAAGTTTTCCCTTAAAAAATCTTTTGTAAAAACTTTAATTTCCTTAGAACCGTATTTTTGTAAATCCGTTGCTTTTAAGTAAAAATAATTAAAAATCGTCAAATTCTGAAACCATTCTTTGAAAATAGTTCATAACTCCGGTTATCAGTGCATGTGCAGGAATTCCTGTTTATGCACTGTTTTTTAAAATCCTGCGCAGGAATTTCCTGTTTCCTGCACAGTTTTTAATATCCATTTTTATTTCAAAATCTGTTTGGAATTTGAAAAACTTTTCTCCATAAACGTTGTGGAAACTGAATAATTCAACAACTTTCATGCATTGCTTAAAACCTAATTCTGCCTTTAACTTGTTCATATTTCTAATTGAAGCCGGCTAGCCGTGCCTAGGGTCTGGGCAGACCAGGGCTCGGGTTTTTACAAAAACAAAAGCCTTTGGAGATTCTTTTTCAAAATATTTTTACGTATCCCCCTGGTATTTTTAATTTTCTACAACTTTTTAGTTTTAAGTTTTCCCAAATTCGGCCTCTAAGAGCCTTAAAATTGCATTTCCAGAGAGCTGCCCAGTTTTACCCGAAAACTGGCAGTTTTGCATGTGGTCCATTTTACGTAAAATTACGCGCACACTACCTCAATGGTCGTAATCATGAGCCTATGACAAACATACAGCGCTTTATTATGAGTTTTTATCAACATGCATTGATTCATACCAATGCAACCCATGTGGTGTTCTTGCACCAAACTAGGGTTTTAGGGTTGGTTTGCTTACTTAATTCATCATACAAGCTTATTACCAAACTTATTCCATCATCCATGCTTAACCTACATCTTCTTCAACATATGGGGACATATAACAAACACCTTAAAGGCATGCATGCAAACCATAATATCACACAAGCATACCATCAAAAATATGCATCAAAACATAAATCAAGACCAACAAACCCTAATCAAGAACATAACCAAGCATCTAAACCTATTTCATGAAAATAAATGAATGAGTTTATGTTCTTACATATCCACATGAAAAATACACATAAACTTGAATCAAAACTTAATTGAAAGGTTTAGAGGATTTAGGAGGATTACCTTAACACCTTGAGGTTGGATCTAAACTTTGAATCTAAAATTTTTCCTCCTTGGTTCACTCCACAAAATCCGACCACCACTCTCTTTTTTTTTTTTTTTTTCTTCTCTTTGGGGTTTGGCTGCTAAAGGGAAGAGGAGTTGAGAGAGAATTTTGCCATAGTTTTGGTAAGGTCTCATAAAAATGACTCAAAACCACCCCCCATCACCTATTTATAGGTGAAAAATAATTTCTTTTTGGAATTATTTTTATTCCTAAAATTGCACATTTACCCCTAAAAATAAAATATTTGCTAAAGAACCCTCTTAGGTGGCCGGCCATGTTTCCCCATTCTAGCTCCCAAAAATTTCATAATTATCCACTTAATTTTAAATTTTCAAAATTCACTTAATTATCCTAGATGAGGTGTCACCTCATTAGGCCTTGTTTGGTCTTCCCCGAATATGCAGTCAATATTCTTACTAACTTAAATAATTCCAATACTGTTTTTCACTAATTAACAGTATTTTCATACTGGACTACAGTCCAGAATTTATCTGTGTAAAATTTGACTGCGTAAAAATTTTTCATATGACTTCGAGCTACTTAGCCCTTATTGTCCTAAATAATGTGCTTGATTTTTCTAGGGTGGTCTTGAACCTTATTCTCACTCTTCTATCTATGATGACGGTTTTTCGCAGTATAATTCTTATACTGATTGCTATAATGCAGTACCGTCAAATTCATACATTTGACTTTTCTGGTCAAACTTTGACCGGGTAAGATCATAAATTCTAATTTTGTCTTTTTCCTCAAAAGACATCATGCTTAACTCAATAAGCTGTTTTTGAGTCTTATTATGCTATAAGAACTCAAATACATTTGATAAAATCATATCAGACATTTCATATAAATATTCATTTTTCCTCTTCGAGGAAATCATGAATCAATCAAAAAGGGCGGTTATTACATTGGGGGGCTTGGGGATTAGGGATTGAAGATTCCATATTACACTACTTATAAAATGTGATAAGATTCCGTATAATACTCCGTATAAAATGTGATAAACATAGACTTCCCCAACACTACTTATGTTTTCCGACAAGCCTCTCCTACCGTTCTTGTTGCCTACCATGAATGTAGCAAACCTTATGTTGATTAAAAATCCTAAAGCAAAAAACCCCACAAAAACAAAATCTACATTTAAGAGATCGGGGGACTTAGGGATTAGGGATTAAAGATTCTGTATTGAGAAGACTTACTATCAAGAAGAAGAGAAGGGAATGAAGAGGAAGAGCAAGAGAGAATAAACGTAAACCAAAAAGAGAGAGAGAGAGAGTAGGAGAGAACGAGGAGGAGCTAGCAAAAGTCGCATAGATGGGAGAAAAGAATATGAAAGAAGGGAAAAAAAATGGAAAAAGTCCACAAAAACTATGTTAGGAAAAAGATAAAAAGAATAGGGGAAAAAATGAAAATGGTACAAAAAACCATAGGTTGACATATGGTGAAATGAGAAGAAAAGCATATTGACTCTTTTATATATGTTAAGAGATTAAGATTAAAATTAATGTAAGACTTCGAGTGTGTATATAGGGGAATTAGGAAGATGATCACGTGCATGGGCGTGTGTGGTGCATATTTGATGTTTGGATGTGGAAAGGACATGACAACACAACTACAAAAGCGTTGGCTTTAAGCTAAACTATATATTCTTTAAAAACAAAAACAAAAACAAAACAAAAACAAAACAAAAAAAAAAAAACGAAAACAAAAACAAAAAAACAAAAAACAAAAAAAAACAAAACAAAAAAAAAAACAAAACAAAACAAAACAACATGAATATTGAATGTAATGTTGGACATTTCAAACGTGTAAGTTGTTGATGCATTAATGTTATGTCATGTCTTGTCACGTGAATCCTCTTCAAACACAACACAAATACAAACACAACACACTCTCGGTCCCCCACTTTCTACCCTCCATATTGCACAACTACACATTCCACTTCCAACTTACTTGGGTGCAGTTTGCTCCACTGCGGTTCCCATCTTTATTTGATTCTATTTAACATCATAATTGTAAGTATAGTGTATCGGTAATTTCACATTTGATTTTATTAATAATTCTATGAGTCCACCATAAAAATTGTTATATTTACCCTCACTGAATTTATAAAATATCTCCACCTCATTATACTCTTTTAATAAAAATTTAAACTGTTTTCCAATATTATATTCATAATATCCTACTTTAAGGGTAACCGTCTCATACCCCTTACTGTAACTCTAATTTTGATTTAAAACAACGAAATCTATAACAAATCTAGTTAGGGAAAAAAAACAACTTTTCCCATTTTGAAGAAAAAAAAGTTCTTACTAATAATAGTAATAATAATACACTCCCTACGTTCCTAAATAAATAAATAAATATATAAAAACACCCGTACGTTTTTTGACAACATCCTCGTACGAATCTTTTTCTTCTTCTACATAATAATTTTATTCTGCTTCTTCTTGATAATATTCTCCTTTAAGAAAAACAAAAACAAAAAAAAAACAAAAAAACAAAAAGTCAAAAACAAAAAAAAACAAAAAAACAAAAACAAAAACAAAAACAAAAACAAAACAACAAAAACGGCATATTTTGTTACGATGTGTGCTAAATTTTTTTTCTTAGGAAGACAGAAGACATACTCCCTCGTCAGTATTTTTCAAATATATATATTTCATTTCAAAAGTAAAAGACTACTATCATATAGATAATTAATTTTCCCTTAGAAAAAATAGTTAATTAATTAATTTTAACAAGTAATTAAAAGGAGCAATCAGTGTAAAAATGTACCATTTGGATTGCCTTAAAGGTTATTCCCCCTCGCACTCCGTTTCTACTCTTATTATTGTTATTATTATTAATCGAAAACGGTCTTGAGTTCAGAGAAATTCCAAGGTCCACACAAAACAAATAATACATAAATTAACAAAATAGTGAGACAATTATTGTTGGGGTCAGACTTCGTCTCCCCGTAATGTTGTTACTGAGTCATCACGACCGCTTAATAAACGAATGACGATTGTTGGATCCCGATGGATTGAATGTCCCTATATATTTGGGCTCGGCCTAATGAACGATCTCAACTTGGCTGTGTGCGAATGATGAATGTTTGCACTTGATCAGTTTGTATTGATTTCTTTGAGGTCCGTCAATTCGCCAAGTATGGCCCGGATGAGTATTTGGCCCAACAAAACGAACGACAAATGATGCATAATCCTTGGTCTTCGTGAATGACTGGTTCGTCGTTCAACATTCAAATTTGGCAAACATCACACAAATATCAATCTCCATAACTGCCAAGTTCACGATTAATCATGGCATTGTGGAAGATCAATCTCCATAACTGCCAAGCCCACAATCAACCGTGGCATCGTGAGCCACGTTCTTACACGTGCTTCGAATCATTCGTAGTGGGGAACTGCCCATTACTACCCACGGGTTCAGACCCACTATTTTTCCTCTATACATAGAGGAAGACCACCCTCCTTGAAGGGGGACCTTTCTCTCATTCTCGAAGCCATCATCTACATTACCAAAAACTTAAAAATTGTAATTTCATTGTACGAAAAATTTCATATATAGTGAAAACCCACATACACAGAGGACGTAGCACATTTCTGGCAAACCTCTCTAATCATTGATGTTGTTATTCTTCATTTCTTTAACATTTTGATTTATTTTATTTTTGTAATTATGACTGCTTTGTGACTTTCATATGCTATGTCCAGGGACCCCAATGATTGTTTGTTTATTTCTTTATCAACTAACCCCGGTTAAAATTTTGACAGTAGATCCCCAACATCTGTAGTTTGTCGCCCACCGTAAGGCCCTTGGCCATCATACACTGGAAATTCACATAGCAGTTATGTCGGACGATCGCGAACATCAAGTAGAACCATTGCAGAGCAGTCCTGCTGCTTAATCGGAAGCTTCAACATCTAAAGGAAATGCCTAGATCGCTAACTTAATACGATTGGTCGAGGAACATACTCAGAAGCACAACACACAACAAAACCAGATGGAAAGCATTGCTGCTGAAAATCAGGTATTAAAGAGCCAGTGGGCAGCAATTACGACGTAAGCCGCATACTCATACTACTACAACCCATATGCAGGGTATTCAGCAGGGGCAAGCACCAGGGGCTGTCAGCAAGCCATACCTTATTATCCTCAAGGGATGCAAACCACGACTCACAGCCCCGTGGCTCCAATCCAGCCTCTTTCCATGCCGGGGAACATCCCGATAGCAACCGATCGACGAACACAGACACAACTAGTGACTGGATCGAGCTCCAGGAGAAACATAACCCCAACTCGATGATCGACGCCAGAGTTGCCACCGCCACCAGAAAGACCCGTTCCACCAGGGACGATGAATGTCGAAGTTATGATGCGCAATATAATGTCCGAGGCAATGAGGACATTAAAGACAAAAATGCAGCAGCGTTTCACCTCACAACTGCATAAAGCCACAACATCAACTTCGGGGTTCGATGATCTCTCTCGCGGGGTACGTGAGACGCCCCTTAAAAAGCAAATAACGAACACACCTACTCCTAAATTTGACAGCGTCTCTTTTCCAAGTTTCGATGGTATGTTGGACCCACATGATCATTTGTTGCAGTATAAACATGTCATCCAATCGATGAACATTCCAACTGACATGATCAACGATATTATGTGCAAACTTTTTGCACAAAGCTTGAAGGTGCCCGCCCTACGATGGTTTTGTAACCTCTCTCCAGAGTCCATAGACTCATTTGACAAACTCACGCTTCAATTTATGAGAAGCTATTCCATCCACATTCAATCCGGAAAAACCATAAAGGACTTATGGGAAGTGGTCCAGGGACAAAACGAGATGCTACGCGCCTACATAAAGCGCTTTAGCAAACCAATCTCTGAAATTTTTGGACTAGAAGACGGAACAGTAAGAGAAGTGCTCAAGAAAGGTCTAAGCACAAGTCCCTCTTCAAGAACAAAATTTGCACCAGATATCCACCCACAATTCAAGACGCTAAGCACCGGGCAAAAGGATTCATAGAGTTAGAATAAGAGAATGAACGCATCGAATGTGATATTGCACGAACACAGGAGGAAAAAGCCAAAGCTCGAGAGGAGTGCGAGAGAACGTTTAGGCGTGAACGTGCATGAACATGGCGTAATAAGCCTCCCGAAGAACGGACGTCGAGGCGCAAACATAAACGCCCTTTTTCTCCACCCAAGTACGCGCTGAGCATCAGCCCTTCAGAGCTAGTTGCTCATTTGAAGGGTCGGGACTATGTTACCTGGCCAAAGAAATTGCCAGACAATCCCGCTAGAGACATGACAAAATATTGTGAATTCTACAAGGACCACGGACACAACATTATTGATTGCAGGGCACTCGAGATGAAGTAGCGGAGCTGCTAAAAATGGGACATTTCAAAGAGTTCCTTACTGACAAGGGAAAAGATACATATGGACTCGGCAGCGAGCCCAAAGAACAAAAGGTCATTCAGCAGATCGAGGACACACCTTCACCGCTGACAGTTCGAAAGTCAATCGGCGTTATTTATGGAGGTTCGACGTACAATGGTGACACAATGTCTACAATCAAAGCTCACCGAAGGAAGGCCTTACAGCCTGTGGCGGCGATCCTTCTGGACGACCTTGGAGAATACTCACAGCAGTGAGGCTACCAACCTAAGTCGACCGCACAATGATGCTTTAGTCCGAACGTTGAACTTGTCAATCTGCGAAATAAGCAGGATCCTTATTGACAATGGGAGTTCGGCCGATGTTCAATTTCTGTCAACATTGCGAGAGATGGAATTAACTGAGTCCGAAATCAAAAAGTCAACTATAGTTCTAGTCGGGTTCAGTGGAGAATCAACTACGACCATTGGTAAGATCAAACTTCCCGTTTTTGCAGCATGAGAGAACAAGATGACCACGTTTCTGGTCATGGATTGCCCGTCAGCCTACAACATCATCCTCGGTAGGCTATGGATCCACGTGATAAAGGCAGTACCGTCAACTTGTCACCAAAGAATCCGATTTCCCACGAGGAGGGGAATACGTGAGATAAGAGGAAGCCACAAGCTTGCACGAACGTGTTACCTCAATTCGATGAAGATGAAAACGGACATCCGTTTATAGCAATTAGAAGCAAAGGAGGGGACGACCAACAGTTTGTAGCCAGACATCGAGCAGTTGGATGAAATCCAGATCGACCCCGACAGGCCCGAACGATGAGTTAACGTTGGTTCGTTGCTCGATGATTCAGCTCGTATAGTGTTGATAAAGTTTCTCCAAGACAATCAAGATTGTTTTGCATGGTCACATAGCGATATGCCAAGCATTCACCCCGCTGTGACAACACATCGACTAAACATCGATCCTAGCCAAAAACCAGTCAAGCAAAAGAGATGTAAGCTCAGTATCGAGCGAAATCGAATCATAAACGATGAGGTGCGTAAGCTGATTAAGGCAGGATTCATAAAAGAAGTTAGCTACCTAGAATGGTTAGCGAATGTCGTGGTGGTAAAAAAGAAAAATGGGAAAGGGAGGGTCTGCATCGACTTCACAGACGTAAACAAAGCCTGCCCAAAGGACAGTTTTCCACTACCTCACATTGATCGTCTGATTGACGCGATCCCCGGACACGAGCTTCTCTCATTCGTGGATGCATTCTCTGGATAAAACCAAATCCTAATGCACCCGGATGACCAAGAAAAAACCATATTCATCATAGAAAGGGGGATATACTATTACAAAGTAATGTCATTCGGATTGAAGTATGCTAGTACGACATATCAAAGGATCGTTAATGCTATGTTCGCCGATCACCTTGGAAAAATATTGGAAGTGTACATCGACGACATGCTGGTCAAATCATTACGAGCTGAGGACCACGTAGGCCATTTGGTGGAATGTTTTACAGTACTTAGACAACATAACATGCGTCTCAATCCTTCCAAATGTTCCTTTGGAGTCTTATCTGGGAAATTATTGGGCTATATCATCACCTAGCGAGGAATTAAAGCCAATCCAGACCAGATAAGGGCAATCATGAACATGCCATTGCCGAGGAACAAAAGGGAGATTCAAAAGCTTACCGACCGTGTCGCAGCGCTCAACAGATTTATATCTCGTTCGACTGATAAGAAGTTCGAATGGAACGACAAGTGCCAGCTTGCTTTCAAAGAGCTCAAAAGGTATTTATCAACTCCCCCAATTCTGGCAAAGCCTCTAACCAGTGAAAGATTGTTCTTATATTGGCAGTGACAGAGGATGCTGTCAGTGATGTCCTCATTCGAGATGCAAACGGTGAGCAACAACCAATATACTACATCAGTAAATCGATGCTTGAAGCTGAGACGAGATATTCGATGATCGAGAAGTTAGCCCTAGCTCTAGTCACCGTAGCATGAAAATTGAGGCCATGTTTCCAGTCACATTCGATCACCGTAATGAAAATCTACCCTCTGCGAACTATTCTTCACAGTCCAAACATGTCGGGGCATTTAACTAAATGGGTAGTCAAATTGAGCGAGTTTGACGTCAAGTATCGAGCTCGAACTAGCTTGAAATCTCAAGTTTTAGCCGATTTCGTTGTCGAGTTAACCCCTGATACTCCAAAAACAAAGGACCAACCAAGGAATCATGGACTCTAATGGTCATCGGCAGGTCAAACGTAAAGCCCTGATAGTTGGACTGAGATTAGCAAAAACACTGGGGGCACGCAGGCTCAAAATTCACAACGATTCAAAGCTCATCGCGAACCAGGTACTTGGGGAATATACGGCAAAAGATCCCAGGATGGAGTCCTATTTGGACGTCATACAATCATTCATGGCTCATTTTGATGAATATGCCATCCAGCAGATCCCGAGGGATTTGAACGCCCAAGCGGATGCCCTGGTGACTTTTGGTTCAACATCTGAACCGATCCTTCGACGGACGATCCTGATTGGTTACATCGAGAGGCCAAGCATCGAGTTGGACAATACAGTCACTACAGAAGCAGACACCGACGATTGGAGAACACCTATCATCACGTATTACGGGAAGGATTATTGCCAGAAGAAGATACGAGGCCCGCAAGATCAGAACCAGGGCTACACGTTTTTCACTCATTAACAATGTATTCTATCGATGATCATTCAACGGTCCCTACGCTCAGTGTCTTGGTTAGTGGGAAGCAGCCTACACCCTAAAGGAGATCCACGAAGGCGAATGTGGGAACCATTCCAGAGGAAGGTCTTTATGCAATAAGACCAAGCGCCAGGGTTACTACTGGCCTACCATGCTTAATGACAGTGATGCTATCGTCAAACGATGTGATAAATGCCAACGACACTCTCCGGTCATCCATAAACCGGCTGAACAACTGTCAAGCATTGGAAATACTCAATGGACATCATTGGTCCTCTGCCAAGGGCGAGCGGCTAACGTAAATACCTGCTAATCCTCACTGATTATTTCACAAAGTGGGTCAAAGCAGAAGCATACATAGAGGTGAATGATTTAGACGTTGAAAGCTTCATCTGGAGAAACATAATCTACAGGTTCGGTGAGTCGCAAGAAATCGTGACAGATGGGTCTCAGTTCATCTCGAGTAACTTTAGCAAGTTCTACCAGGGATGGAACATCGAGCTTAGTTATTCCACCCCGAGGTATCCGCAAGGCAACGGACAGGCCGAGGCAACAAACAAAATGATAGTCCAGCGCTTGAAAAAGAAACTCGAAGCTCGCAAAGGGCGATGGGTAGACAAGCTTCATGGCGTTCTATGGGCTTATCGGTCAACCCCAAGATGAGTTAGCGGTGAATCCCCGTTCTCATTAACTTCCGAAGCAGAGGCACTGGTCCCTGCAGAAATTGGTGCTCTGACACTTCGGCGACAGCTATCCTTCAAGAACGAAGAACAGAATCAGGAGATGTTTAGCGACAGTCTTGATACACTAGATGAAAAAGGAGACCGAGCCCTCGTTCTCATGGTAAACTATCAATAATCGGTCGCACGATACTACAACTCAAAAGTTCATCCCCAAACTTTCAATGACGGAGACCCGATGCTTTGTAAAGTCTTCCAAAACACTGCCGAGCCAAATGGTGGAAAATTGGGATCCAACTGGGAAGACCCTTACAGAATCATAAAGGTCGTTCGTCCTGGTGTCTATCGTCTTAAAACGATCGACAGTGTCGAAGTACTTCGCAGTTGGAATGCTCATCACCTTCGCAAATATTACCTATAATTTCACACAAACTTTTGTAATTTTCAATTGTATAATGTTTGTATTTTGTAAGGGCTCGATCCATTACTTTAGCCGTTGAATGTATCCACAGACCCATAGGTTGATGCCCAAATTACATTGTACAAGTGAATTACGTTCGACTTGATCCCTACACGGGTATGTTTGTAGCTCGTATTCGTTTTTATGAGTCCAGTCACGACATTTGAACAATTACATTGTACAATTGAACTACGATTGGCTTGATCCCTACACATGGGTACGTAGGCAGCTCATGCATTATAAATGAGTGCAGCTACTCTAGCGAAGCAAAAACTTTTGTTTCCACGCATCGCTCATGATTGTCACGAAACCAATGTCGTAATTCGTCATCCAATCCTCATCTTGGGCACTAAGAATCAAACTCTATGCCGGCTCAAGAGACTTGCAATCAGGACGGTCGTGGCCTAGGCATGGCTTACATTCACAATTATATGTTCGTTTAGTATCTTAAACGATTTGACTATATGATATGATTCATGATTATTCACTTGCATCCATTAAGCTTCCAAAAGCATGGATGATCGAACATATTGTTTTTGCAAACAACTCGCTGATTCGATATTCGGACCGTTGCGTTGTCTCATCAGAGACCAAATTATGTGTTGTTCGATATTCGTCGCATCGTATGTACTTTATTAACATGTTTAAGCAATGCACAACATGAAAATAAATTGAAATAAATAGCAAATTCAGGGTTCGAAACTCAATGTTTGAATAACCAGGGCACACGACGCCCGTTGTTCCAAAGAAAAAAGAAATTTACTTTGGCATGCAAGCCAAAGAGTACAAAACAACATTTAATAATCTACTACCTTCTTGGACTCTAGTGGATCATCAATGTGTCCCTCGGAGGTAAAGGGCTCGATAGCAGGGGGTTTGATCTCATTGGCATCAGTGGACGCAGTTGTAACGAGATGTTTGACGCTCGTACTAGGGGTAGATATTGGAGCTCCAGCTTCAGGATTGGACTCCTCGTACAGCTCGATCTCCTCTTCGACATTGACGTAGACAAAAAGGCCTTGCTTGTACTCCTTCAAGAGCTCGTAGCGAGCCTTAAGTGTAGCCTTTTCGTATTCACTAACGACGCAAGCAACGAGCTCCTCAATATCTGAATCCTTCTGTTTCATAATCTCTCTTAGGGCATCGTTCTATGCCTTCACCTTGTTGAACCTATCAACCATTGCCTTCATCATCTTAGCCCCTTCCTTTGCTATTTGATTAAGAGTGCAAAGCTCCGCAATCAAGCCGTTGATGCTCGCTCTAACATCCTTGAACTTTCGTTCAGTTTCGAGCTGCTTCTCCCCACGTTCCTTGTCGATTACCTTGAGCTATTTAATTTGTTCCCTCCTTTCGACAGCCTTATTGGTGGAATGATAGATCAGCCCCATTCCTTGAAAGATACACTGCAAAACAACAAGGTTAAGCGGTATGATCGGTTTATGAAAGCAGGGTTCAGTTGGTAAGGCTAACATACCTTCAAAACATCCAAATGGCTTTGTATTCGACCTTCATTCACCGTGACCATATTAATGCCAGTTAGTAACTGACACATAATCTGAAGGCCGAGTTTCTTATTTTGAAGGAGGCTCATCCCTGGGGGCAAGTTCTCCACATTTACTTCTTCTTCCTCAGTCAACTGAGGTTCAACGTTCGTTTCGGGAATGATTGCCTTCGCAGTCTCCTTCTTCGTTGCCCGTGTCTTCCTCTTGGACTTTTCGTCCACCCTCTGTTTTTGGTAGGGGGCTGCTCCGGCACATTCGAAGGCTCCAAGGATGATTCGATGTAGGGTAACGGTGGAGGCTTGAGTGCTTAAGCGGCCTGGGCTGCCTTCGCTGCAGCTGCCGCCTTTGCAGTCTTTGTCTCCACCCTTCTCCTTGCTAGTAATTCCTTCGGGGAGGGAAAATCGATCTTCATTGTGTCTAAGGCCAACTCTGCGATCAAAGCCTCTTCTTCAGATAATGGCTCGATGAACAGCGGAGTGCCGAAGAGTGTCCTCAATGATCGTCTGATCACGAACAGCCAATCAACCCAGGAAAGAATTCGTTTAATTATACCTGATTGGATTACGACCAAGTCCTTCCAAAGGCTCAACAATCTTAACCTATTGGGCACGTTGATTTCGTCCCACTCTCGATTTGGCTGGGCGAGCAGTCGCTCAAGCTTTGTTTCAAACAAAAGCGCCTTCAGTGGGGGCTTCCTTAGCTCCTTACCTACAACACAAAATGACATTGTTTAGCATCGACATTCCAGTAACGTACGTAGGTTCTTTCTCTAGATGCTCTTCATTCGAGACTTATGAAGAAGACCACATAAAAAGTTAAAAGCGTACGCTAGTGTACCCATCAATTTCTCATTCACAAGCATGAAAAAATATCGATCTTGCCAATATCTATCGGTATTTTTCATTTCCCGATCACCTGCCTTTTCTGCCTCGGATACATTGAGTAACGACTGTGGTCTTTTGAGTTCTCCTGTGGGTAGTAAAGGGCGAGGAATCTAATAACTCTATGAAATAAAGTTATTTATCAAGCTTTTAGGCTTAATAGTTGTCAATGTCTCAAAGTAAAGTGCCTCAGTTTTTAGTATTTTACACAATATTAGGTAGTTTTTCTTTAGTAAAAAAAGGTTGATAATTATGGAGAATTTTCATCCTTATCCCGAACTCAGTCTTCAAACTTAATAAAAAAAAAAATATTGTTAATTCTGTGCTTTGCCCTTCAGGAGGTCCAAATGAAGAATAGGTGAAGGCAGACTGGAAAAGTGGAAGCAATGAAACAGAAAGCTGAAATACACCCAATGCTACAGATATGCTATAGCAATGCTGCAGCTGCGAAGAAACAGCCAAAAGCACACACCGACGTAATTCTTTCTCTACAGCTGGTTATGGGGTCACTTGCTGACTTTGTCTGAATAGAACAGTTGTATCTAAGGTGTCCACCAGCCTTGGCTATTGTAGGGACACGTATAACTAGGGCACCTCAACTTGCCCTAGTATAAAAGGTTAAGAAAGGATTGTACAAAGAAGGCAGCAAAGGCAGACACACAAATTGGGAAATTAGGAGCTATGAGAAAAATAGAAAGAGAAAACGGTGCACGAGGACATAAGGAAGAGAGATCTAAATTTTCAGAGGAGAGTAATACAACACGGCCTTGAACTATTGGCTGGACAAGGAGATGCATGATATCACGCACGCTTAGCTCAGGATTTTCTGATTTTAGTTCACCCAATTCTTTTGGATTTTCTCTGTTTCCTCTCTGTGAACCATGAACCCATGGGTTGAGATTGTTATTTTTAATTTCATTAAACTGAGCATGAACTAAATTTATTTAGCTAGGATTATTGAGGGAACCGAGTTTGCGATGAATATTTAATTGTTATTTTAATTGCTTGGTAATTTTCATCCTGTTTATTCAAGTGTGTTGCATGTTTAAACTCTATTGATTGACTGGCCATCAGTTGGTGGAGATCATAAACTAAAATTAATTCAGGGAAGATTGGTTTTAGTTGGATCTAGCTTAGATGATACAAGTGAATGGTATAGGAATATATTATTATCTTGTACAACCCAGTAAAATTGGTGCTTAACTTTAGGTTTTGAAAATTGAAACTCATAGGAATATGTTGATTTTGGTTTAAGGAACTGAAGGCATAATTCATTCGGAAGAGTATTATGCAGAAATTTAGGTTGACTGGATTAATTTTGCTATAGCATTACTACAGCATTCGCAATTAGATTTGCAACTGAGGAAAAATCACTAATTCTAGCTTACATCCATCATTGATTCACAGCCTGTAGTTTAGATCTTGCTAAGTTTTGCCTCTTGTTTGCATTTTAATCACACCCATTTATTTTCATCTTTTTATATTAATTTAATACTTAACTCACTCTTCAAATTATTTTAGAGCAATTGGTTTCCGTAATTAATTTTTAGTAATTCAATCTTTGTAGAGACGATACTTTACTCACTACTATATTACTTGTTTGATTGCGTACACTTGTATAGCTTTATTTGCACGCATAGGTTTTTGGCGAACTAGTTTTTGGCGCCGTTGCCGGGGATTGTGATTATTGAAAATTATTATTATAAGAACCAATTATTGTTTTATCTCTTTCTCATTTATTTTGCTTTCCTTAGTCTCATTCAACTCTGGTTGTTTTCTTTGCTAGGTGTAATTTTCTTGCATGAACAGGTCGAAGGACACAGACATGGTACCGTTGGATCCTGAAATTGAAAGAACCTTCAGAGCAAGAAGAAGAGAACAACAGGGTGTTGCAAGAATGGAAGAAATGGCTGAGGGAGCAGTTGTCAATAATAATGTTAACAACGCTGCAGCAATGGCAGATGACAGAGATAGAGCAATCGAAGATTACATTGTACCCATATTACACGGGCTGCATCCAAGCATTGTTAGACCAGAAATTCAAGCACAACAATTTAAGTTGAAGCCTGTTATGTTTCAGATGCTCTAAACGGTGGAACAATTCAATGGGATGTCAACTGAAAATCCTCATCTTCACCTCAGATTATTTATTGAAGTGAGTGATTCTTTCAAGCTGCCAGGTGTAACTGAAGAAGCTCTTCGCATCAAGTTATTTCCCTATTCTCTTAGAGACAGAGCTAGAGCATGGCTGAATTCTCTACCACTAGATTCGGTAACAACGTGGAATAACTTGCTGAGAAATTCCTAGTGAAATACTTCCCTCCGAATAAAAATGCTAAGCTCAGAAATGATATCACATCATTCCTGCAATTGGAGGGAGAAGCTTTATATGAAGCATAGGAGCACTTTAAAGAGTTGCTAAGGAAATGCCCATACCACAGACTTCCCCATTGGATACAAATGGAGACCATTTACAACGGACTCAATGCTCAAACCTGGTGTATTGTGGATACATCAGCTAATGGAGCCCTTCTTGTGAACTCTTATATTGAGGCCTGTGATATCTTAGAGAGAATGTCCAACAATAACTACCAGTGGCCTACTGAGAGAGTTGCTACAGGAAGACGTGTGGCTGGAGTTCATGAAGTGGATGTTGTTACAGCATTAACAACTCGAGTTTCGTCTTTGTCCAACATATTGAAATCCATGAACATGGCAGCAGGAGCAAGTTCGGTGTAAGCTGTTGACATTGCTTGTGTTTAATGCGCTGAGGGGCATTCATTTGAAAACTGTCCAGCCAACCCAGCCTCGGTTTGTTACGTGTACAACTTTAACAGGAATAATAATCCATATTCCAACACCTACAACCCAGGGTGGATGCAGCATCCAAATTTTTCTTAGGCAAATCAAGGAGATAATTCTTTAGTAGGGCCCAGCAAACCTACACATCCACCAGGTTTCCAACAACATAAACACCAAAGACAGTAGCCTCAAGAAAAATCGAATCCCATTGAGACACTGCTCAAAGAGTACATGGCGAAGAATGATGCTATCATTTAGAATCAATCAGCCATTATTCAAATTCAAGCTGCATCATTGAGAACTTTAGAGAATCAGGTGGGGCAGCTAGCTAATGCTTTGAACAATAAGCCCCAAGGATCGCCTCCTAGCGATACAGAAAATCCCATAAGAGACGGCAAGGAGTGTTGCAAAGCTATCACACTTCGGAATGGCAGACAAATTGAACAACCAATTCAAAAATTTGCTAAAGAGTCAGAACCCTCTTCAATCCAAAATCAAACGGGTCAGCAACTAGAAATTGAAGCAGAACATAATGCTATAGCAGAGCAAGATGCTACAGCAAAGCTGAAGCAAAGCGGATTAGAGAGACCTCCGCCACCATTTCCTCAGAGATTTTAGAGTCAAAAGTAGGATAAGTAGTTCAAAAGGTTCTTAGATGTGTTTAAACAGCTACACATCAACATTCCACTTGTAGAAGTATTGGAGCAGATGCCTAGCTATTTTAAATTCATACATACTTTCGAAGAAACATAGGCTAGGTGAGTTTGAGATGGTAGCACTAACCGAAGAGTGCAATGCAATACTGAATAACAAGATGCCACCTAGGCTGAAAGATCCTGGTACTTTCACAATACCGTGCTCCATTGGTAATCAGTACTTTGGAAAGGCATTATGTGACTTGGGTGCAAGTATAAATCTAATGCCTATGTCTATCTTCAAAAAGCTGAGAATTGGAAAAGCGAGACCCACCAAAATCACTCTGCAATTAGCTGACAGGTCATTGTGCTGGATTATGAGGAAGACAAGGAAGTTCCGATTATCCTGGGAATACCTTTTTTGGCTACAGGCAAAACATTAATAGATGTGCAGAAGGGTGAACTGACCATGAGAGTCCACGAGCAGTAGGTTACCTTCAATGTATTCAAAGCTATGTGTTTTGCTGATGATGTTAAAGAGTGTTCAGCCATTAATGTTCTCGATTCATTAGTGGCTGCAGCGTTTGAGAAGAAATGCTCTACAAAGTTGACAAAAGAAGACGACCTGACTGATTCTGAAGCAGATGAGGACAACGGTGATAATTATGTATCTTGG
Source organism: Ficus carica (assembly GCA_009761775.1). NCBI lineage: Eukaryota > Viridiplantae > Streptophyta > Magnoliopsida > Rosales > Moraceae > Ficus > Ficus carica. The sequence continues at coordinate 637,922 of VYVB01000414.1, forward strand.
ATGGAGAGTAGGCATGCGGCAGCTAGAGATGGGAGGCAATTCGAGTCACTTGAGTTATCAGAAAGGCCCCTCAAATCACATAAACCATCTGTCGAAGAACCACCTACTTTGGAACTAAAACATCTTCCTTCACACTTAAGTTATGCTTATTTGGGTGATTCAAATACTTTGCCCGTGATTATTTCTTCTGGATTGACTGGAATACAGGAGACTCGATTACTAGATGTGTTGAAGAAGTTCAAAAGGGCAATTGGGTGGACCATTGCAGATATTAAAGGAATCATCCCATCGATTTGCATGCATAAAATTTTGCTGGAGGAATGCTACAGCAATTTTGTTGAACAACAAAGGAGGCTGAACCCAATCATGAAAGAAGTTGTGAAAAATTGAGGTGATTAAGGGGCTAGATGCATGGATTATCTATCCTATCTCAGACAGTTCTTGGGTTAGCCCAGTTCAATGCGTGCCAAAGAAAGGAGGAGTCATTATGGTTGCAAATGACAACAATGAGCTAATTCCTACAAGAACAGTAACTGACTGGAGAGTATGTATGGATTACAGGAAGCTAAACAAAGCAACGAGGAAAAATCATTTCCCTCTGTCGTTCATTGACCAGATGCTTAATAGATTAGCAAGAAAGGAATACTACTGTTTCTTGGACAGATACTCAGGCTATAACCAGATTGCTATAGCACCAGAGGATCAGGAAAAGACAACCTTCACCTATCCATAGGGGACTTTTGCTTTCAGGCGGATGCAATTCGTGTAGGAAAAATCAGATATATCAGAGTTACGGCGCAGCGGAAGTTTTAAAATTTTTTATGCCATTTCCGGAAAAGAGTCTCATGATGCATATAACAATAAATTAAATTAATGATCAAGCGTACCTTAATTCTTGGATTCCGGAATCACTAGAGCGTTTGACTAACGTGTCTTCTCTACTATTCTTGAGTTCCACGTCTCAGAGTGTGTGTGGGCACACGTTCTATGAATCCAAGCGACCGGTAATGCTTTCCGAAGTCTAAATCCTTCCTTCTCAATTCCGATGTTCCTCGTTGAGAATATGATCCAACTTTTTTCTTCAAAACTACAAAACAGGAACTGGTTAACCTCCTATAAAAATTATCACTCGGTTTAACCTTCCTCACAGTTTTGATTCAATGGAATTTTCTCTCTTTTTCTTTCTCACAAGATAGCCGAATTTTGATGTGGAAGAAACCTAAATTGTTTTTCCTCTCACTCAAAAAAAAAAAAAAAAAAAGTTTTCCTTCTTGAAAAAAAAAACCAAAAATTTTGTTTTTCAAGAATCCCTTGCCTTTATATAGAAGTCCAATCCTTTTTCAAAATTCATCTCCTTAAAAATAATTAATAATTATTTTTCTGAATAAATTTTGAATCAAAAGATCATACAACTTTAAGGCTAGATTCATTGAACCTAAAAACGTTTTTCCAAGAGGAAATCTTCCCACAAAAAATTCGACCGCACTTGAAATTCAAGCTAGATTGATGGTTCAAATTTTAATCAAGAATCTGGACTAGTCAAAAGATCCTAGTCCTATCTAGATTCAAATTCCTTTTAAACCTTTTTGAATTTAAATAAGATTCACTTATTTGAATTAAATATTTTCCTCAAACATCAACCATATTTATTAATTTAAATAAATGGAATATTTGAAATTTTCCTCCTCTTAAAACCGTTCACAACTTTTTAAAGGAAAGAAAAAATCCATCAAATAATCTCCATTATTCAAATCAATTAATAATTTAATGTTAGGAATATATATGAACAATTTTGAAACAAAATTTTCTTCCCTCGACCTATCTAAAAACCGTGCATTACTTTTACATTAGGAGAGAAAATTTGTTTTCCAAAATTAAATAATTCAAACACAATCTTATTTTCAAAATTCAAATTAACCAATCACATATTGACAAATCATTTGTCTATTAATTTCACATGTCCAATCCTTTCTGGATTGCATGTTAGAGAGTACCATGTCTTAATAGACATTACTAAATTCCATTTAAATTTACCGATCTCATTAGGAACAAATCCCGAGACGCTATACGGAACTATATGAGCTAATAGAGGGACCCGATGGAAATATGTAAAGAGGCTCCTATAATTGTGAAAAATTAATCCCAGATTAATTATTCATCAATTATTAACTTCAAAACTATTCCACTAAAAGTTTGAAGCTGAACTCCTGTTTACATACCGTATTACGAAAGCTCTTTCATGTAGTGCTTCTTCCATGATTTATTCATCGCTTGCTTAATCCCCATATGTTATCCATGATTGAATTAAGGATTTTTTCCGTTTTACCTTTTCAATCATTTTAACTTAAAGTTTCATTATTCTCTATTGAAAGAATCACCAATTATAAAATCATATAATTGGTAAACCACCAGAGAACACAAAGTAAACCGATGGCCAAGATCTTGTTATACTATTTTTCAATCCCCGAATAATGCCTTTAAGTAGATAACATTTACTATCGTTAAGATAGCTATGGATTCTGTATCTATGAATCTTGATTTCTCCATCCATAAGTCATGCACCCAAAACACAAGTATATTAACCATGAATTAACAGTGTCTCACCTGTAGTGCATTAAAGTACATAAGTCATGGATGCGAACTCAAGTAATCATTTCAGGATTAAGATTAATGCAGGATGATAATCAAAGTGTTATTGATTCTTATAAACGGAATTATTAAACCGAATTAATTAACACTTTAGGTCCAGTCCAATGTCATACCTCAATACTGGTATACATTAAAGTTTCTACTCGGAACCTATCCGATGGTCAAGACAAACCATCCCTCCAAGGAAGTAGTCAACCTTTACAATCTTATCATAAATAATGTAAGAACCTGAAATTTTGATGAACTTGCGATTTCCTTAGATAAAAAGGAAAATCCCAGTCTGAATCTTGTATGTTGATATGAAGCTCATGATCTGAGTTGAATATCAGTATATGTTTGAGTTCTCGTTTAATTAGCTACGAGACTCAATAATAGTTTGCTTAAGTCAAGCATGAGGCCTTTTGAGAAAAAGGACAAAATAGGAATTTATGATTTTATGCCGGTCAAAGTTTGACCAGTTTGACTTTAGGTTTGACTGAGATGGTACTGCCGTGTGATCAACAGTATGGAAATTATATTGCGGAAACTGTCATTACGGACAAATGGGCAAGAATAAGCTATGAGATCACCCTAGAAAAATCAAGCACAATATTTAGAGCAATATGGACTAAGTAGTTTTAAGTCCTAAGAAAATCCGATACGCAGTCCAATTTTACGCAGATGAATTCTGGACTGTAGTCCAGTATGACAATACTGTTTTTGGTGAAAAACAGTATTGATATTATTTAAGTAAGTAAGAAAATGGACTGCATAATTATATTAAGGGATTTTTGGGATTAAGTGGATAATTATGCAAGAATTGGAAGTCAAGTGGCTCCACCATAGTCGGCCACCTTCAGGGACTAAAGTGTAAATATTTTATCCATAGGGGCCAAAGTGTAATTTTAAGAAAAGTAAGTAATTATGGATAAGTATGTAATTATTGAATTATGGATATTCCTAACCAAGCCTCCAACTAGAGTTGAACTAGGCCAATGGCCGGTTACATTAATCGGTTACATTGGGTGGCTTGGAGAACAAGGAAACAAGGTAGAGATAAGTTGAAAATATTTTTCTTGGCTCCCACACAAGCATGGCCGGTTGTTTAGGGTTTCTTGGTGAGCAAGTATGATGATGTAAGCGTGATGATGTAAGCATGATGAGGTAAGCAAAGACTTGCTTGGTGAGCAAGTAATTTGGCTCACACACACCACCAAATGGCCGGTTGTTTTGTGGCTTGGAGAGCAAGCAATTACCAAGATGATGTAAGCAAGGTGATGTCACCAAGGTGATGTAAGCAAATACTTGGTGAGCAAGTAACTTACCCACCAAGGCTTCCTTATGGCCGGCCACATAGGAGGGGGTAATGAGCAAATATTTTGCTCTTAAACCCTAATATGCAATTTTAGAAACTATATTTTTCACCTATAAATAGGTGAAGTTGGTTCACATTTTGAGCACTTGGTTGAACCCAAAACTCTGCCAAAATTTCAACTCTCTCTCCCTCCCTAGAAACCGAGCCAAAGAAGAGAAAAAAAAAAAGAGAGTGGTCGGATTTTGGTGAAGAAAAGCAAGAGAAATTTCGGATCCGAGCTTGAGAATTCACCTCCAAGATCTAGGGGTAATTCTCTTAAATCCCTAAGCTTTTTTATTGAGTTTTGAGCAAAGTTTTAGGCTTGGATGTAAGAGCATAAGCTCACCAATTATGTTCATGCTCTAGTTAGTTTCACTAGTATGTGCTTGATTAGGGTTGGTGGTCTCTAATTATGTTTTGGTGATGGTTATGATCATATGTGTTAAAGATTTTGTGGGTTTTGAGTATGCCTACTATATGTTTGTTATATGTCCCCATAGGTTTAAGAATGAATGTATGATCATGGAGACGTTATGTAATACGCTGCATGCTTGATGTAGGCTCACGGTTGCAACCGTTTGAGGTAGTGTGCGCGTAATTTTACGAAAAAATTGACCTAAACCAAAACTGCCAATCTCGGGTCAAGACTGGGCAGTATTCTGGAAACGGTATTTTGAGGCCCTTAGAGGCCGAATTTGAAGAAACTCAAAACTAAAAAGTTGTAGAAAATGGAAAATACTAGGGGGTAGCTCAGACGATTTTTAAAAATAAGGCACCAAAGGCCTCTGTCTTTATGAAAACCCGAGCCTAGTCTGCCAGACCCAGTGTGCACGGCCAGGCAGGTTCAACAAGAAAAATGGACAGGTTAAAGGTAGAAATGGATTTTGAGTAAAACATGAAAGTTGTATTATTATTCTACAACTTTCATGAAGGAATATTTTTCTAATTCCAAACAGATTTTAAAGTAAAACCAGATTCCCAAAACTGTGCAGGGTACAGGAAATTCATGCACAGGATTTTTAGAAAACAGTGTAAAAGCAGGAAATTCCTGCACATACACTGATAACCGAAATTAAGAAACTGTTTTCAAAGATTATTTTCAGAGCTTGACAGTTTTTAACTGTCTTTGCTTAAAAGTTATGGTTTTATGAAAATACGATTTTTATAAAGTTTTGTAAAGAAAACTTGACAAAGGTTAAATAATTGGGTCGTACCCTATGGTTACCAATAGTAACCTAATAGGATAATACTTTGAAATTAGTTGGGCCTTAGTAAGATTAGTAACCTAATACTATTCAAGTATGATTGGGCTTAGTACCCAAGGTTACCCTAAGTAAACTAACAAGATATTGTTTAAGAATGTTGGGCCATGAGCCCTAGGGTTACCGCAAGTAACCGATCAAGTGATCATAAGAAGATATGGGGGACATATAACTAGGGCTACTCATAAATGTTGGTTAGGACACCAACATTTAATGATTATGATTTATGATAAGATAGAATGTGAAAGACTCTTATCTTACACCCTGTTTGGAAACATGAGTATGAACTATTGTCGTGCCATGTTTGGACGATAAACCAAGAGCGTAGGATGACAGGTAAGTACAACTCCGCCTACAGCATGAACAAAACGTTTTTGTTGCATGGCATGTTTTCAAGAAATCATGTATTGATTTACATGATTTACATATGTTATGTTGGTTTATGTTATGATGTTTTATGTCATGATATTTTATGTTATGATGTTTTATGTTATGATGGATTATGCTATGATATTATGCTATGATGTTTATGTTATGATGTTTATGTTATGATGTCTTATGTTATGATCTTTTATGTTACGGTTTGTTATTATGTTATGTTATATGTTTGGATATAGTGACATCATGAGATATGTTCACTAATATTAAATTACATGGTAAGAACATGTTTTTAAGATAACATAAGACAAGCTAACGTTATTGTGTCGTACCGACTTGTCACGAGGGCGGGTTTAAACGGTTTAGTCTATGGTTTGAGTTGGATTGGATTGGCTGTCCCAATCACTCCATGTTAAATGTCTTGTTTCATGGTTTGAGTTGGTTAGGACTGGCCGCCTCCAACCACCCCATGGCTACACGCATGACATGTAAGGGAACATAACCAAGTTAATATATGAAAGCATAATTGATTAATAAGAAAGCATAATCGGTTCATGCATTCTTGCACTTAAAATGTTTTGTGGATTGAATATTGTACTTACTGGGCATAAGCTCATTACTTACGTTCATGCTGTAGGTAAGCAACCTACCGGCAATACTTGATGCAAGACAGTAGAAGGTTGGTACGACAACTGTGAAATGTGGGATGGACACCGCCACGGGTTTTGGAAAATATGTTTTTGTAAAATATGTTTGTAAAATGTGTTTTGTTATGTTATAAGGAAGTAATGGTATGGTTTAAGAAAAGTTTCAAGTATATATGGCAAGCAAGTTGTCTCGTGTTGTACCGACCCGTACTAGGTCGGGTTTGGTCCACGATTTGAATATGATAAGATAGCTTTCAATATGATTATGAAAGCTCGGTACTCGAGTGAGTACCTATGAATATGTATGAGGATAAGTCAAGTTTAAGTTTGAGTTTAAAATAAAGTTTTAAAGAAACAAAAAATTACTCTGAAATTTTCAGTAAGCTTAAGTATTTTAAGCTCGAGATTTAAATTAAGTAAGCATGGTAACAGCCCTACGTAGGTTGGGGCGTTACAAATAAGATCCCCAAATCTTATTCCATCGATTGCGGACTATTTATTTAGACTGTTATCAAATTACCACATCTTCTATGTATACCCCGTATACATATGGTAATCCGATATAATACCAACAACCAAGGATTATTTTATGTTTGCTCAAAATAACCATACAATCAACAAATGAAAGTAAATAGGACACAACTTATTAAACATGAATAACCTCCTCTTATTAATATCAAAATGTCATATTTACAGAAAATCCCTAATATTGATTTTCTATCCTTATGGCACATTTAGATCTCAACAATCTCTCACTTGCCCTAAGTGAGTAAATGTGACATATTACGCATCCCCATGCCTTCGACGTGTTCATCGAATCTTCTGGCCACCAAAATCTTCGTGAACGGGTCAGCAAGATTTTCCTCTGATGTGATTTTGCAAACCGTCACATATCCACTCTCAACAAAGCCTCTGATAATGTGATATTTTCTGTCAATGTGCTTACTCCTCTTATGATGCCTAGGATCCTTACTATTAGCTGCTGCACTGTTGTCACAGTAGAGCACCATAGCTTTATCCATACTAGGAACGACCTCAAGGTCACTAAGGAACCTGCGGAGCCTAACCGCTTCCTTTGATGCCTCACTGGCTTCCACATACTCGGCTTCCATGATCGAGTCAACAATACAAGATTGCTTAACACTCCTCCACACAACGGCACCACCTCCAAGTGTAAAAACAGATCCTGAAGTTGATTTCCTTGAATCCTGATCTGATTGAAAATCAGAATCTGTGTATCCTCTAGGAACAAGGTCCTGACCGGAATACACTAGCATATAGTCCCTCGTTCTCCGTAGATACTTGAGTATAAGCTTCGCCGCACCCCAATGGTTCGGTCCCGGATTCGACTGATATCGACTTACCATACCAACCACAAAACAAATGTCAGGCCTAGTGCTTAACATAGCGTACATAAGACTACCTACTGCTGATGCATAAGGTACATTTTTCATACGCTCCCTTTCTTCCGATGTCTTGGGACAGTAATCTCTAGAAAAGTTGATTCCAATCCTGAAAGGTTGGGCACCTTTCTTGGAATCTTTTGTTGGAAAAATCGGATCGGTAATCAGAGTTACGGCGCAGTGGAAGTTTTAAAAATTTTTATGCCGTTTCCGGAAAAGAATCTCATGATGCATATAACAATAAATTAAATTTATGATCAAGCGTACCTTTATTCTTGGATTCCAGAATTACTAGAGCGTTTGACCAACGTGTCTTCTCTATTATTCTCGAGTTCCACGTCTCAGAGTGTGTGTGGGCACACGTTCTATGGATCCAAGCGACCGGTAATGCTTTTCAAAGTCTAGATCCCTCCTTCTCAATTCCGATGTACCTCGTTGAGAATATGATCAACCTTCTTCCTTCAAAACTGCAAAACAGGAACCGGTTAACCTTCTTATGGAGATAATCACTCGGTTTAACCTTCCTCTCAGTTTTGGTTCAATAGAATTTTCTCTTTTTTTCTTTCTCACAAGATAGTCGAATTTTTGATGTTCCGGAAAAACTAAATTTTTTCCTTTTTCTCCAAAAACGTTTTTTGCTCTTGAAAAATTACCAAAAATTTTTATTTTTCATGAATCTCTAGCCTTTATATAGAAGTCCAATCCTTTTTCAAAATTCATCTAAAAAATAATAATTATTATTTTTCTGGATAAATTTTGAATCAAAAGATCATACAACTTTAGGGCTAGATTCATTGAACCTAAAAACGTTTTTCAAAGAGGAAATCTTCCTCAAAAAATTCGGCCACATTGAGTTTGTTAAGCTAGATTGGTGATTCAAATTTTAAATCAAGAATCTAGACTAGTCAAAATATCCTAGTCCTATCTAGATTTAAATTCATTTTAAACCTTTTTAAATTTAAATAAGATTCACTTATTTGATTTAATATTTTCCAAAAACATTAACCATATTAATTAATTTAAATCAATGAAATATTTCAAATTTCCTTTCCTCAAAATAACGTGAACCACTTTTAATTAGGAAAGAAAAATACATGAAATAATCTCCATTACTTAAATCAATTAATAATTTAATGTTAGGAATTTATTTTAATAATTTTGAAACAAAATGTTTCTTCCCTCCACCTATCTAAAAACCGTGCACCTTATTGAGATTAGGAGAGAAAAATTTGTTTTTCCAAAATTAAATAATCCAAACACAATCTTATTTCCAAAATTCAAATTAACCAATCACATGTTGACAAATCATTTGTCTACAAATTTTACATGTCTAATCCTTTCTGGATTGCATGTTAGAGAGTAACATGTCTTAATAGACATTACTAAATTCTATTTAAATTTACCGATCTCATAAGGAACAAATCCCGAGACGCTTTATGGAACTATGCGAGCTAATAGAGGGACCCGATGGAAATATGTAAAGAGGCTCCTATAATTGTGAAAAATTAATCCCAGATTAATTATTCATCATTTATCAACTTCAAAACTATTCCACTAAAAGTTTGAAGCTGAACTCCTGTTTACATACCGTATTACGAAAGCTCTCTCACTTAGTGCTTCTTCCATGATTTATTCATCGCTTACTTAATCCCCATATGTCATCCATGATTGAATTAAGGACTTTTTTCGTTTTACCTTTTCAATCATTTTAACTTAAAGTTCCATTATTCTCTATTGAAAGAATCACCAATTATAAAACCATACAATTGGTAAACCACCAGATAACACAAAGTAAACCGATGGTCAAGATCTTGTTATACTATCTTTCAATCCCCGAATAATGCCTTTAAGTAGATAACATTTACTATCGTTAAGATAGCTATGGATTCCGTATCTATGAATCTTGATTTCTCCATCCATAAGTCATGCACCCAAAACACAAGTATATTGACCATGGATTAACAGTGTCTCACCTGTAGTGCATTAAAGTACAAAAGTCATGGATGCGAATTCAAGTAATCATTTCAGGATTAAGATTAATGCAGGATGATAATCAAAGTGTCATTGATTCTTATAAACGGAATTATTAAACCGAAACAATTAACACTTTAGGTCCAGTCCAATGTCATACCTCAATACTGGTATACATTAAAGTTTTTACTCGGAATCAATCCGATGGTCAAGACAAACCATCCCTCCAAGGAAGTAGACAACTTGTACAATCTTATCATAAATAATATCCCCAAATCTTATTCCATCGATTGTGGACTATTTATTTAGACTGTTATCAAATTACCACGTCTTCTATGTATACCCCGTATACATATGGTAATCTGATATATTACCAACAGTCAAGGAGTATTTTATGTTTGCTCAAAATAACCATACAATCAACAAATGAAAGTAAATAGGACACATCTTATTAAACATGAATAACCTCCTCTTATTAATATCAAAATGTCATATTTACAGAAAATCCCTAATATTGATTTTCTATCCTTAGGGCACATTTAGATCCCAACAATCTCCCACTTGCCCTAAGCGAGTAAATGTGACATATTACGCATCCCCATGCCTTCAACGTATTCTTCGAATCTTCTGGCCACCAAAGTCTTCGTGAACGGGTCAGCAAGATTGTCCTCTGATGCGATTTTGCAAACCGTCACATTTCCACTCTCAACAAAGCCTCTGATGATGTGATATTTTCTGTCAATGTGCTTACTCCTCTTATGATGCCTAGGATCCTTGGTATTAGCTACTGCTGCACTGTTGTCACACTAGAGCACTATAGCTTTATCCATACCAGGAACGACCTCAAGGTCACCAAGGAACCTACGGAGCCATACCGCTTCCTTTGATGCCTCACTGGCTGCCACATACTCGGCTTCCATGGTCGAGTCAGCAATGCAAGATTGCTTAATACTCCTCCACACAACGGCACCACCTCCAAGGGTAAAAACAGATCCTGAAGTCGATTTCCTTGAATCCTGATCTGATTGAAAATCAATATCAGTGTATCCTCTAGGAACAAGGTCCTGACCGGAATACACAAGCATATAGTCCCTCATTCTCCATAGATACTTGAGTATATGCTTGACCGCACCCCAATGGTTCGGTCCCGGATTCGACTGATATCGACTTACCATACCAACCGCAAAACAAATGTCAGGCCTAGTGCATTACATAGCGTACATAAGACTACCTACTGCTGATGCATAAGGTACGTTTTTCATACGCTCCCTTTCTTCCGATGTCTTGGGACAGTCATCTCTAGAAAGTTTGATTCCAATCCTGAAAGGTTGGGCACCTTTCTTGGAATCTTTCATAGAAAACCTCTCAAGTACTTTGTCAATGTATGAAGCTTGAGAGAGTGCTATCGTTTTATTCTTTCTATCTCTAAAGAGTTGTATACCAAGAACATAACTAGCCTCTCCTAAGTCCTTCATGTCAAACTGTTTGGCTAACCAAACTTTGACAGATGATAATGTTGCCACATCGTTTCCAATAAGCAATATATCATCCACATAAAGTATAAGGAAAACCACTTTCTCATTCTTGATACATTTATAAACACATGGTTCATCAATGTTTTGTTCGAATCCATAGGTTTTGATCGCTTGATCAAACCTAATATTCCAAGAACGAGATGCTTGCTTTAATCCATAAATGGATTTAAGCAACTTGCATACTTTATCTTCTTGGCCTTTTGCCTTGAACCCGTCTGGTTGTATCATATAGATATCTTCTTCAAGAGAGCCATTCAAGAAAGCTGTCTTGACATCCATTTGTCAGATCTCATAATCGAGAGCAGCCGCAATGGATAAAAGAATGCGGATTGACTTGAGCATTGCTACAGGCGAGAAGGTTTCTTCATAGTCGATTCCTTCTTTCTGCGTATAGCCCTTCGCTACAAGTCTTACCTTGAAAGTTTACACTTTCCCATCCACATCTCTCTTCCTCTTGTATACCCACTTACACCCAATCGGTTTTATGCCTTGGGGTAAGTCTACAAGTATCCAGACCCCGTTGGAATCCATAGATTCCATCTCGGTGTTCATAGCTATTTGCCAAAGACTAGAATCAACATCCTCCATAGCTTCTTTGTACGTAGCCGGATCATCATGTTCTATGGATTCTGCTTCAAAAACTTCACCATTGAACATATACCTATCAGGTTCCCTGATAATCCTCCCACTACGACGAAGCTCCCCTGGTTGTTGATTCTTTAGCGGTTTTTCCACAGGGTTTTCTATGACTTTAGGAACATCCAAACCCGAAGTCATCTCCTCAAGCATTACTTTGCTACGAGGTTTAAAGTCTTCTATGTAACTTTCTTCCAGGAATGTTGCATGTGTAGAAACGAAGACTTTATTTTGCTTCGGATTGTAGAACAGACCACCTTTTGTCCCTTTTGGATAGCCAACAAACAAGCAGACTTCTGATCGCGACTCCAACTTCTTCGCTTCCTTATCCAGGATGTGTGCTGGACAACCCCAAATTCGAATATGATTCAAATTAGGTTTCCTACTCGTCCATAACTCATAAGGAGTTTTAGGAACCGATTTGGAGGGAACGTTATTCAAAAGATAGCATGCAGTTTGTATGGCGTGCCCCCAAAATGACAAAGGTAATGTGGAGTAACTCATCATAGACCGGACCATATCCAATAGGGTCATATTCCTTCTCTCAGCTACACCATTCTGTTGAGGAGTACCAGGTGCAGTTAATTGGGATTGTATCCCATTCTCTATCAAATATCCTAAGAACTCATCCGATAGGTATTCCCCACCTCGATCTGATCGAAGTGTCTTAATGGACTTGCCTAATTGTTTCTCCGCTTCAGCCCGAAATTCTTTGAACTTGTCAAAGGCTTCGCTTTTGCGGACCATCAAATAAACATATCCATACCTCGAGTAATCATCAATAAAAGTGATATAATACTCATACCCACCACGTGCTTCTATGCTCATGAGACCACAAACATCCGTATGCACTAGTTCTAAAAGTTCCTCAACACGACTGTCCTTGGCAGCAAAATGCCGTTTAGTCATCTTGCCCTCCAAACAGGATTCACATTGTGGCCAAGGTTCAACCTCATACAAGTCAAGGCATTCCTCCTTTACCATCCTTTGAATTCTGTTAAGGCTTATGTGACCAAGTCGTAAATGTCAAAGATATGATTTGTTAGAGTGAGAAGACTTATGTCTTTTAGAGTTCTTTTCCAATTCTGTATCAAGCAGTGAGTGCATCTTAGGTTTGATAAAATAAAGATTTCCATGCAGCCATCCATTACAGATAAGAGAATTGTTTTTCCTAATAACAACTTTATTATTAAAAGAAACTGAATAAGAATCTTTAATCAAACAAGCTACCGAAATTAGGTTCCTCTTGAAACTAGGAACATAAAAACAATGTCTCAAAATAATAAACCTAAATTCATCAAAATAAAGATGCACTTCTCCCACTGCTTCAGCTCGCACCAACGTCCATCACCGGTTTTTAACGTGAAGTTCTCCTCATGCAGACTTCTCGTTACCTTGAACCCCTGTAGAGAAATACAAACATGGTTAGTAGCTCCAGAATCTATAACCCAATTGTCCTTAGATTCTTCCACTAAACAACCCTCAAGATACAGAACATCGAAATTACCTTTTTGCTTTAGCATGGACAGGTATTCTCGACAATCCTTCTTGAAATGTCCTTTCTTTCCACAGTGAAAACACTTAACCTTTTTGGGATCCACCTTCCGCTTCTTAGTCTTAGTAGACTTCTTAGTAGCAGGTGCATCCACAGCAGGTTTTTCCCCTTGTTCTTCCCCTTTTCCTTCTTCCTTTTGGGATTAGGAGCAGGCGAACTAGGTTCAGCCACATTCGCCTCAGCCTTAGATCCAGAACCCTTAAAAATGTTCTCAAAGGCTTGCAACTCTTTCATTAATTCCGTTAAAGACATCTCCTTCCTGTTAAGGTTGTAAGATGCCTGAAACAAATCGAAATCCTTGGACAAGGTTTGGAAAACCATGACCAAATTGAGTTGCAGAATCGATCTCAGCCCCATTTGTCTGAGCTTCAGACAAATAAGCCATGACTTTCATCATGTGCTCCTTGATGGGAGTTCCAACCTTCTACCTGCAGTTCATGAGACCTTTGATAGCATCGGTCTTAGCCTGGATAGTTTGTTCACCAAACATTTCCTCCAGGTTATCCATGATCTGCCTAGCAGTTTGATGCTCTTCATGCTGTTTCTGGAGCACGTTAGACATGCTCGCCCGAATATAGACATAGCACTTAGGTTGGAATTGTCCCAGCGCTCAAGCGCTACAAAATCCCTATCAGGAGCATCGATCGCAGGCGTGGGTGGTCTTGGTTGGGTTAGGACGAAACTGTGTTTCTCAAAGTTTAGGACGATAAGCAAGTTCCTTTTCCAGTCATTAAAATTTTCGCCGGTTAATTTGTTTTGCGTAAGTATCACAGATAAAGGGCTTGACATTTTGATCTATAATAAGAAAACATGTAATAAGTACGAGCAAATATCCTATTAGTTTATAAAATATGGTTTTGTAATTAAACAAAAAGATCTATATGCAATTTAAATGTTTATGTGTAAAACCCTTAAAACACATACCTTACAATGATAATTCCTAGCTTCCGCTTTCTAAGCTACCGAGGGGTAGTCATAGAATAACTAGCCAAGAACACGGATCCCTTCCGATTAATACATATTTGTCCATGAAACAAATTCCATTAAATATATATTAACTATCGTTTATTTGGCCACTACTTTATATAACAGAACCTCGAGGGAGGATTAATAAATAAAGTAGCATGAGTGTGTAACCATCGTTTCCAATTTTGAATCCATATTTTACATCCGCCACCGAGGGGTGATCTAAACATAAAATATGCCCAAAACCGTTATCCTTTCGGAAATCCAAATCAGTGTGCACTCTAGGTAAGATACCTATCCGGAGGGAATTCCCGGGTCAAAACCGAGTAGTAGGCACTACCATGCGTAACTATTGGACCAACGATGGAGGCCGTAGGTCTTAGTGTGTAAAACCTTCTCCCACTCAATCTTTTAAATTAGGGTTTTTGTTTTTCATGCATAAACAATATTTATTGAGTGGCACTCCCTAGTCTATATGGCATGTTATCAATACATCATGAAATAGTATAACATATTCATCTAGCAATTCATCATCTATGGTTTGCAAAATATGTAAACAGCCGTGGATCATGATTCCATCCTAGAGAAAAGAAAATTGCAAAATTTACAAAAATTAACCGAAACATATATCGGCCTTCATTTGTAGATTCATGCCTTGTATCCTTCTTCAATGTGTCTTCCTTCTCCAATGTCACATCCTTTTAAATTTCAAAAAAGATTATATGTGATTTTTAATTTTAATCAAAATTATAAAATCTCAAAATTTAAATAAAAAATCCGGTTATTTAATTTTTAAAATTCAAAAATTTGAAATTTCAAAATTTCAAATTTAAATTTCAAAATTTTAAAATTCATAATAATATCAATTAAATTTAATTTAAATTTTTAATTTTGATTTCCAAATTATCAAGATTACATATCATTGGAAAATTAAATTTTCAAAAAGATTTTGTGATTATTTTTATTAAAAAAACATTTTTTTTAATTAAAAAATTCCAAAAAATAAAAAATCACATCTTTTGAAAATTTCCATACCTTCGTTCATCTTCAATCTCCTTGAATCCATTGTAGCCCGAATTTTACAAAAAATTCCTACGCCGTTTCCGGCTTACAAAAATTCTAGGAATTGAAAGAACGACCTAGCGGTGATAATAGACCGCATCTATTACACTTGAAAAACCTAGATACAAATTCTAACCTCTATGGAATCATGACCGGCAAAATTGAACAAGCATCAAATATTATAAAAATAATATTAAGCATTCATTCATAATATATTTAACATACTCAAAATAAAACCTAGAGTGTCAACTCTCTAAAATATTTCATTAATGCATAGAGAGAAATTTATTTGATCAAATAATTTATGTTATATACATGATCATGAGTTGGCTCTGATACCAGTTGTTGGAAAAATCGGATAGGTAATCAGAGTTACGGCGCAGCGGAAGTTTTAAAAATTTTATGTCGTTTCTGGAAAATAATCTCATGATACATATAACAATAAATTAAATTTATGATCAAGCGTACCTTTATTCTTGGATTCCGGAATTACTAGAGCGTTTGACCAACGTGTCTTCTCTATTATTCTCGAGTTTCACGTCTCAGAGTGTGTGTGGGCACACGTTCTATGAATCCAAGCGACCGGTAATGCTTTTCGAAGTCTAGATCCCTCCTTCTCAATTCCGATGTACCTCGTTGAGAATATGATCAACCTTCTCCCTTCAAAACTGTAAAACAGGAACCGGTTAACCTTCTTATGAAAATAATCACTCGGTATAACATTCCTCTCAGTTTTGGTTCAATAGAATTTTCTCTCTCTTTTTTTTTTTTACAAGATAGCCGAATTTTGATGTTCCCGAAAAACTAAATTTTTTCCTTTTCTCCAAAAACGTTTTTTGCTCTTGAAAAATTACCAAAATTAGTTTTTCATGAATCCCTAGCCTTTATATAGAAGTCCAATCCTTTTTCAAAATTCATCTAAAAAAATATATATATATATTTTTCTGGATAAATTTTGAATCAAAAAATCATACAACTTTAGGGCTAGATTCATTGAACCAAAAAACATTTTTCAAAGAGGAAATCTTCCTCAAAAAATTCGGCCACATTGAGTTTGTTAAGCTAGATTGGTGATTCAAATTTTAAATCAAGAATCTAGACTAGTCAAAAGATCCTAGTCCTATCTAGATTCAAATTCTTTTAAACCTTTTTGAATTTAAATAAGATTCACTTATTTGAATTAATATTTTCCATAAACATTAACCATATTAATTAATTTAAATCAATGAATTATTTCAAATTTATTTCCTCAAATAAAACGTGAACCACTTTTAATTAGGAAAGAAAAATACATGAAATAATCTCCATTATTTAAATCAATTAATAATTTAATGTTAGGAATTTATTTAAAGAATTTTGAAACAAAAATTTTTCTTCCCTCCACCTATCTAAAAACCGTGCACCTTATTGAGATTAAGAGAGAAAATTTTGTTTTTCCAAAATTAAATAATCCAAACACAATCTTATTTCCAAAATTCAAATTAACCAATCACATGTTGACAAATCATTTGTCTACAAATTTTACATGTCCAATCCTTTCTGGATTGCATGTTAGAGAGTAACATGTCTTAATAGACATTACTAAATTCTATTTAAATTTACCGATCTCATAAGGAACAAATCCCGAGACGCTTTATGGAACTATGCGAGCTAATAGAGGGACCCGATGGAAATATGTAAAGAGGCTCCTATAATTGTGAAAAATTAATCCCAGATTAATTATTCATCAATTATCAACTTCAAAACTATTCCACTAAAAGTTTGAAGCTGAACTCCTGTTTACATACCGTATTACGAAAGCTCTCACACTTAGTGCTTCTTCCATGATTTATTCATCGCTTGCTTAATCCCCATATGTCATCCATGATTGAATTAAGGACTTTTTCCGTTTTACTTTTTCAATCATTTTAACTTAAAGTTCCATTATTCTCTATTGAAAAAATCACCAATTATAAAACCATACAATTGGTAAACCACCAGAGAACACAAAGTAAACCGATGGCCAAGATCTTATTATACTATCTTTCAATCCCCGAATAATGCCTTTAAGTAGATAACATTTACTATCGTTAAGATAGCTATGGATTCCGTATCTATGAATCTTGATTTCTCCATCCATAAGTCACGCACCCAAAACACAAGTATATTGACCATGAATTAACAGTGTCTCACCTGTAGTGCATTAAAGTACAAAAGTCATGGATGCGAATTCAAGTAATCATTTCAGGATTAAGATTAATGCAGGATGATAATCAAAGTGTTATTGATTCTTATAAACGGAATTATTACACCAAATCAATTAACACTTTAGGTCCAGTCCAATGTCATACCTCAATACTGGTATACATTAAAGTTTCTACTCGGAACCTATCCGATGGTCAAGACAAACCATCCCTCCAAGGAAGTAAACAACTTGTACAATCTTATCATGAATAAGATCCCCAAATCTTATTCCATCGATTGCGGACTATTTATTTAGACTGTTATCAAATTACCACGTCTTCTATGTATACCCCGTATACATATGGTAATCTGATATATTACCAACAGTCAAGGAGTATTTTATGTTTGCTCAAAATAACCATACAATCAACAAATGAAAGTAAATAGGACACATCTTATTAAACATGAATAACCTCCTCTTATTAATATCAAAATGTCATATTTACAGAAAATCCCTAATATTGATTTTCTATCCTTAGGGCACATTTAGGTCCCAACAGTCTTGGAACAGTCATCTCTAGAAAGCTTGATTCCAATCCTGAAAGGTTGGCACCTTTCTTGGAATCTTTCATAGAAAACTTCTCGAGTACTTTATCAATGTATGAAGCTTGAGAGAGTGCTATCGTTTTGTTCTTTCTATCTCTAAATATTTGAATACCAAGAACATAACTAGCCTCTCCTAAGTCCTTCATGTCAAACCGTTTAGCTAACTAAACTTTGACAGATGATAATGTTGTTACATCGTTTCCAATAAGCAATATATCATCCACATAAAGTACAAGAAAAACCACTTTCTCATTCTTGATACATTTATAAACACATGGTTCATCAATGTTTTGTTCAAATCCATAGGTTTTGATCGCTTGATCAAACTTAATATTCCTAGAACGAGATGCTTGCTTTAATCCATAAATGGATTTAAGCAACTTGCATACCATGTCTTCTTGGCCTTTTGCCTTGAACCCGTCTGGTTGTATCATATAGATATCTTCTTCAAGAGAGCCATTCAAGAAAGCTGTCTTGACATCCATTTGCCAGATCTCATAATCGAGAGCACCCGCAATGGATACAAGATTACGGATTGACTTGAGCATTGCTATAGGCGAGAAGGTTTTATTATAATCGATTTCTTCTTTCTGCGTATAGCCCTTCACTACAAGTCTTGCCTTGAAAGTTTTCACTTTCCCATCCACACCTCTCTTCCTCTTGTATACCCACTTACACCCAATCGGTTTTATGCCTTGGGGTAAGTCTACAAGTTTTCAGACCCCGTTGGAATCCATAGATTCCATCTCGGTGTTCATAGCCTTTTGCCAAAGACTATAATCAACATCCTCCATAGCTTCCTTGTACGTAGTCGGATCATCATGTTCTATTGATTCTGCTTCAAAAACTTCACCATTGAACATGTACCTTTCAGGTTCCCTGATAATCCTCCCACTACGACGAAGCTCCCCTAGTTGTTGATTCTTTAGCGGTTTTTCCACAGGGTTTTCTGTGACTTTAGGAACATCCAAACCCGAAGTCATCTCCTCAAGCACTACTTTGCTACGAGGTTTAAAGTCTTCTATGTAACTTTCCTCCAGGAATGTTGCATGTGTAGAAACGAAGACTTTATTTTGCTTCGGATTATAGAACAGACCACATTTTGTCCCTTTTGGATAGCCAACAAACAAGCACACTTCTGATCGTGACTCCAACTTCTTCGCTTCCTTATCCAGGACGTGTGCCGGACAACCCCAAATTTGAATATGATTCAAATTAGGTTTCCTACTCGTCCATAACTCGTAAGGAGTTTTAGGAACCGATTTGGAGGGAACGTTATTCAGAAGATAGCTTGCAGTTTGTATGGCGTGTCCCCAAAATGACAAAGGTAATGTGCAGTAACTCATCATACACAGGACCATGTCCAATAGGGTCCTATTTCTTCTCTCAGCTACACCATTCTGTTGAGGAGTACTAGGTGCAGTCAACTGGGATTGTATCCCATTCTCTATCAAATATCCTAAGAACTCATCCGATAGGTATTCCCCACCTCGATCCGATTGAAGTGTCTTTATGGACTTACCTAATTGTTTCTCCGCTTCAGCCCGAAATTCTTTGAACTTGTCAAAGGCTTTGCTTTTGCGGGTCATCAAATAGACATATCCATACCTTGAGTAATCATCAATAAAAGTGATATAATACTCATACCCACCACGTGCTTCTATGTTCATGGGACCACAAACATCTGTATGCACTAGTTCTAAAAGTTCCTCGGCACGACCATCCTTGGCAGCAAAGTGTCGTTTAGTAATCTTGCCCTCCAAACAGGATTCACATTGTGGCCAAGGTTCAACCTCATGCAAGTCAAGGCATTCCTCCTTTACCATCCTTTGAATTCTGTTAAGGCTTATGTGACCAAGTCGTAAATGCCAAAGATATGATTTGTTAGAGTGAGAAGACTTATGTCTTTTAGAGTTCTTTTCCAATTCTGTATTAAGCAGTGAGTGCATCTTAGGTTTGATAAAATAAAGATTTACATGCATCCATCCGTTACAGATAAGAGAATTGTTTTTCCTAATAACAACTTTATTATTAAAAGAAACTGCATAAGAATCTTTAATCAAACAAGCTACCGAAATTAGGTTCCTATTGAAACTAGGAACATAAAAACAATGTCTCAAAACAATAAACCTAAATTCATCAAAATAAAAATGCACTTCTCCCACTGCTTCAACTCGCACCAACGTCCCATCACCGGTTCTTAACGTGAAGACCTCCTCACGCAGACTTCTCGTTACCTTGAACCCCTGCAGAGAAATACAAACATGGTTAGTGGCTCCAGAATCTATAACCCAATTGTCATTAGATTCTTCCACTAAACAACCCTCAAGATACAGAACATCGAAATTACCTTTTTGCTTTTGCATAGACAGGTATTCTCGGCAATCATTCTTGAAATGTCCTTTCTTCCCACAGTGAAAACACTTAACCTTTTTGGGATCCACCTTCCGTTTCTTAGTCTTGATAGACTTCTTAGAAGCAGGTGCATTCACCGCAGGCTTGTTCCCCTTGTTCTTCCCCTTTTCCTTCTTCCTTTTGGGATTAGGAGTAGGCGAACTAGGTTCAGCCATATTCACCTCAGCCTTAGTTCCAGAACCCTTAAAAATGTTATCAAAGGCTTGCAACTCTTTCATCAATTACGTTAAAGACATCTCCTTCCGGTTAAGGTTGTAGGATGCCTGAAACAAATCGAAATCCTTGGACAAGGTTTGGAAAACCATGACCAATTAAGTTGCAGAATCGATCTCAGCCCCATTTGTCTGAGCTTCAGACAAATAAGCCATGACTTTCATCATGTGCTCCTTGATGGGAGTTCCAACCTTCTGCCTGTAGTTCATGAGACCTTTGATAGTATCGGTCGTAGCCTGGATAGTTTGTTCACCAAACATTTCCTCCAGGTTATCCATGATCTGCCTAGCAGTTTGATGCTCTTCATGCTGAATCTGGAGCACGTTAGACATGCTCGCCCGAATATAGTACATAGCACTTAGGTAGGAATTGTCCCAGCGCTCAAGCGCTACAAAATCCCTATCAGGAGCATCGATCGCAGGTGTAGGTGGTCTTGGTTGGGTTATGACGAAACTGTGTTTCTCAAAGTTTAGGACGATAAGCAAGTTCCTTTTCCAGTCATTAAAATTCTCGCCAGTTAATTTATTTTGCGTAAGTATCACAGATAAAGGACTCGACATTTTGATCTATAATAAGAAAAGATGTAATAAATACGAGCAAACATCCTATTAGTTTATAAAATATGGTTTTGTAATAAAACAAAAAGATTTATATGCAATCTAAATGTTCATGTGTAAAACCCTTAAAACACATACCTTACTACGATAATTCCAAGCTTTTGCTTTCTAAGCTACCGAGGGGTAGTCATAGAATAACTAGCAAAGAACACGGACCCCTTCCGATTAATATATATTCGTCCATGGTGCAAATTCCATTAAATATATATTAACTATCGTTTATTTGGCCACTACTTTATATAACAGAGCCTCGAGCGAGGGTTAATAAATAAAGTAGCATGAGTGTGTAACCTTTGTTTCCAATTTTGAATCCATATTTTACATCCGCCACCGAGGGGTGATCTAAACATAAAATATGCCCAAAATTGTTATCCTTTCGGAAATCCAAATCAGTGTGCGCTCTAGGTAAGATACCTATCCGAAGGTAATTCCCGGGTCAAAACCGAGTAGTAGGCACTACCATGCGTAACTATTGGACCAACGATGGAGGCCGTAGGTCTTAGTGTGTAAAACCTTCTCCCACTCATTCTTTTAAATTAGGGTTTTTGTTTTTCATGCATAAACAATATTTATTGAGTGGCACTCCCTAGTCTATATGGCATGTTATCAATACATCATGAAATAGTATAACATATTCATCTAGCAACACATCATCTATGGTTTGCAAAATATGTAAACAGCCGTGGATCATGATTCCATCATAGAGAAAAGAAAATTGTAAAATTTACAAAAATTAACCGAAACATATATCAGCCTTCATTTGTAGATCCATGCCTTGTATCCTTCTTCAATGTGTCTTCATTCTCCAATGTCACATCTTTTGAAATTTAAAATTAAATTTAAATTTCAAAAAGATTATATGTGATTTTTAATTTTAATCAAAATTACAAAATCTCAAAGATTTAAATATTAAAAAAATCCGATTTATTAAATTTTAAAATTCAAAAAATTTGAAATTTCCAAATTTCAAATTTCAAATTTAAATCTCAAAATTTTAAAATTCATAATAATATCCACTAAATTTAAATTTAAATTTTTAATTTTGATTTCCAAATTATCAAGATCACATATCATTGGAAAATTAAATTTTCAAAAAGATTCTGTGATTTTTTTTTTTATTTTATAAAAAAAAAATGTTTTTTAATTAAAAAAAATTCAAAAAAAAAATCACATCCTTTGAAAATTTTCATACCTTCGTTCATCTTCAATCTCCTCAAATCCATTGTCGCCTTAATTTTACAAAAAAATTCATACGCCGTTTCCGGCTTACAAAAATTCTAGGAATTGAAAGAACGACCTTGCGATGATTATAGACTGCATCTATTACACTTGAAAACCTATATACAAATTCTAACCTCTATGGAATCATGACCGGCAAAATTGAACAAGCATCAAATATTATAAAAATAATATTAAGCATTCATTCATCCATACATCCATTCATAATATATTTAACATACTCAAAATAAAACCTAGAGTGCCAACTCTCTAAAATATTTCATTAATGCATGGAGAGAAATTTATTTGATCAAATAATTTATGTTATATACATGATCATGAGTTAGCTCTGATATCAGTTGTTGGAAAAATCGGATCCAGTATAGAGTTACAGCACAGCGGAAGTTTTAAAATTTTTATGTCGTTTCCGAATAGAAGCTCATGATGCATATAACAATAAATTAAATTCATGATCAAGCGTACCTTATTTCTTGGATTCCAGAATTGCTAGAGCGTTTGACCAACGTGTCTTCTATACTATTCTCGAGTTCCACGTCTCAGAGTGTGTGTGGGCACACGTTCTATGAATCCAAGCGACCGGTAATGCTTTTCGAAGTCTAAATCCTTCCTTCTCAATTTCGATGTTGCTCGTTGAGAATATGATCCAACTTCTTTCTTCAAAACTACAAAACAGGAACTGGTTAACTTCCAATGAAAATTATCACTCGGTTTAACCTTCCTCACAGTTTTGATTCAATGAAATTTTCTCCCTTTTTCTTTCTCACAAGATAGCCGAATTTTGATGTGGAAGATACCTAAATTGTTTTTCCTCTCACTAAAAAAAAAAAACGTTTTCCCTCTTGAAAAATACCAAAAAAAAAAAAAATTTTGGTTTTTCAAGAATCCCTTGCCTTTATATAGAAGTCCAATCCTTTTTCAAAATTCATCTCCTTAAAAATAATTAATATTTATTTTTCTGGATAAATTTTGAATCAAAAGATCATACAACTTTAAGGCAAGATTCATTGAACCTAAAAACGTTTTTCCAAGAGGAAATCTTCCCACAAAAAATTCGGCCACACTTGAAATTCAAGCTAGATTGATGGTTCAAATTTTAAATCAAGAATCTAGACTAGTCAAAAGATCCTAGTCCTATCTAGATTCAAATTCCTTTTAAACCTTTTTGAATTTAAATAAGATTCACTTATTTGAATTAAATATTTTCCTCAAACATCAACCATATTTATTAATTTAAATAAATGGAATATTTGAAATTTTCCTCCTCTTAAAACCGTCCACAACTTTTTAAATGAAAGAAAAAATCCATCAAATAATCATCATTATTTAAATCAATTAATAATTTAATGTTAGGAATATATTTGAACAATTTTGAAACAAAATTTTCTTCCCTGCTCCTATCTAAAAACCGTGCATCACTTTTAGATTAGGAGAGAAAATTTGTTTTCCAAAATTAAATAATTCAAACACAATCTTATTTCCAAAATTCAAATTAATCAATCACATATTGACAAATCATTTGTCTATTAATTTCATATGTCCAATCCTTTCTGGAATGCATGTTAGAGAGTACCATGTCTTAATAGACATTACTAAATTCCATTTAAATTTACCGATCTCATTAGGAACAAATCCCGAGACGCTATACGGAACTATATGAGCTAATAGAGCGACCCGATGAAAATATGTAAAGAGACTCCTATAATTGTGAAAAATTAATCCCAGATTAATTATTTATCAATTATCAACTTCAAAACTATTCCACTAAAAGTTTGAAGTTGAACTCATGTTTACATACCGTATTACGAAAGCTCTCTTTCATGTAGTGCTTCTTCCATGATTTATTCATCTCTTGCTTAATCCCCATATGTTATCCATGTATGATTAAGGACTTTTTCCGTTTTACCTTTTCAATAATTTTAACTTAAAGTTCCATTATTCTCTATTGAAAGAATCACCAATTGTAAAACCATACAATTGGTAAACCACCAGAGAACACAAAGTAAACCGATGGCCAAGATCTTGTTATACTATCTTTCAATCCCCGAATAATGCCTTTAAGTAGATAACATTTACTATCGTTAAGATAGTTATGGATTCCGTATCTATGAATCTTGATTTCTCCATCCATAAGTCATGCACCCAAAACACAAGTATATTGACTATGAATTAACAGTGTCTCACCTGTAGTGCATTAAAGTACATAAGTCATGGATGCGAACTCAAGTAATCATTTCAGGATTAAGACTAATGCAGGATGCTAATCAAAGTGTCATTGATTCTTATAAACAGAATTATTAAACCGAATCAATTAACACTTTAGGTTCAGTCCAATGTCATTCCTCAATACTGGTATACATTAAAGTTTCTACTCGGAACCTATCCGATGGTCAAGACAAACCATCCCTCCAAGGAAGTAGACAACATTTACAATCTTATCATAAATAAGATCCCCAAATCTTATTCCATCGATTGCGGACTATTTATTTAGACTGTTATCAAATTATCATGTCTTCTATGTATACCCCGTATACATATTGTAATCCGATATATTACCAACAGTCAAGGAGTATTTTATGTTTGCTCAAAATAACCGTACAATCAACAAATGAAAGTAAATAGGACACAACTTATTAAACATGAATAACCTTCTCTTATTAATATCAAAATGTCATATGTATAGAAAATCCCTAATATTTATTTTCTATCCTTAGGGCACATTTAGATCCCAACACTACTAAACATCTACTTGCTAATAAAACCTGGAGATGGGCTTCTATATGGCATATCCTGAAAATCGTCTCCATATGAAACAGTCATCCTGCTAATGATACTGTGCGCTGAGTCCCATCAAATAGTAAGGGTCGCAGCTCGAAAAATGCCATAGCAGCATCTCGGTCCTCGTCCATAACTCGAATCCGGATAAACGAATATACCAAGTTACTAGTACATAATAAATATATATCTATGCACTAAAATAATTCTTACTTACAATGACGGTGGCGCTGGCAGACAGGCTGTGAAACTGGAGGACATGATCCCGCTCTGATACCAAACTCTGTAACGACCCGTCTTACGTAGGCCGTTACCTTACTTATCTTACATACTAATTTAACATAATTACTTACTCACTCACTTACTTACTTCTGCGGAAATAAAGTACATATATATATATATATATTTTAACAACTTGAATCCATACTTTACTACTTACATATCAAATAATGTACGTACGTACTAAATTAATATTTACTTTTCAAAATCGTTGTAGAGTAAAATAACTCGTAATAATTAAACAATACATATATTTATTTCAAAACGTGTAGCAGTCTCCATCCCACGTTTCACAAATAGCCCTGCCAAGCCTCACAGTCTTGCATCAAGTATTGCCCGTAGGAAGCTTACCTACAGCATAAACGTAAGTTGTGAGCTTTCGCCCAGCAAGTACAACTATTAATCGGCAAAAACATTTCATAAGAAAACCATGCATGAATCAATTATGTTTTCTTATGTTAACATAGTTTGGGGCCCCTACTTAACATAAGTGTTCGTACCGTGGCGCGTAGTCATGGAGTGGTTAGGGCGGCCAGCCCAGTCCAACTCAAACCATGAACCAAACCTGACCTAGAGCAGGTCGGTACGACACAAGAAAACTTATCCAACATCATACTTGAAAACATTTTCTTAAAATAGTTCTTACTTAAAACGTAGTCTTCTCTTACCATATGAATTATTATTAGTGAACATGCTTCATGATGTCACAATAATAAACATACATCATACATACCACATAAATGCATGAACTTTAAAAACATGTCAAGTCATAAAACAATTTTCTTGCCTATGCTGCAGGCAGAGTTGTACTTACAGTTTACTCTAGGTCTTGGGTTTTGTTGTTCCGACAGGTTACCTCAAATAGGTTACCTTCTTGTTTCCAAAAAAGGAAGTAAGATAAGAATCATCCTATCTTACTATAAATTATTTTATTAAATGTTGGTACCTTAACCAACATTTATTAGTGACCTTAGTTATATGTCCCCCCTATATGCTTTAATGATATCCTTATTGGTTACTAAGTGTAACCCTAGGGTACTAGTAATCAAACAGTATTCTGTTTGATCACCTAATGAATTTTGGGCTTAAGGCCCAATAATACCTGGTATCCTATTAAGTTATGATTAGTAACCTTATGTATAGGCCCAAGTTAGATTAAAATTTTAAAAAGCCTGTTGGGCTACTAAGGCCCAACAATTAAAGTGGAATTTCAAATGATTACCTTAAATAATCTTGGACCCAAGGCCCAACATACAACATTTGTTCTAATCAACTTGGCCCAATTAAAATTTGGTAACCTACTTGACTATGTTAGGTTATCAATTAACTTACTTGGCTTAATTATTTCTTTTCTTACAAAACTGAGTTTGATTAACCATTTAAAACTATTTTTAAATTAAACTGTCTATGTTTTGAGGAAATTGCTGAAAACAGTCAACTTATCAGTGCATGTACAGAAATTTCCTGTGCATGTACTGTTTTGAAATTTTTGAATCAAAGCTTACTATTATTATTCAGTTTCCCTTTGAAATAGGTTTGGATTCTGAAAAAGTTTTGTTCATTAAAGTTTTAGATATTGAAAAACCCTACAACTTTTGTGTTTTACTCAAAACCCAATTCTGCCTCTAACTTATACTTTTTTCCTTGTTGAATCTGTCTGGCCGTGTACATAGGTCTGGGTGGTCCAGACTCGGTTTTTTGTAAAAACGAAGGCCTTTGGAGCCTTATTTTCAAAAACTGTCCACGTTCCCCCTATAATTTTCAACTTCCTAAAACTTTCCAGTTTTGAGTTTTCTTAAATTCGTCCTCGAAAGGGCTCAAAATACCGTTACCAGATCACTGCCCAGTTTTCACCCAAGCTGGAAGTTTTGGTTTCGGTTCGTTCTTACGTACAATTACGCACACCCTACCTCAAACGGTCACAACCGTGAGCCTATATCAAGCATGCAGCACATAATCTAATGTTCTCATGATCATTTCATTCATTCACCATCATTGAATCATAATCAAACCCGTTTGGTGATTTTCACCAAACATGGGTTTTCTAGGGTTTTCTTGAACCCTAATTCATCATACAAACATTCAATTTTATAAACATTCATTCAGCATCAGTCCTAAGCATATGGGGACATATAACAAACACCTAATGGTCACACACATAAAACACATAATTTCTAGAGCATACAATCCAAAACATACACCAAACCGTAACATAAGCATACCAAAACCTAAATCAAGCACATTCTAAACAAACCAACTAAAATAAGGACATAAATGGGTGAGCTTAAGCTCTTACAACCAAACTGAAAATACATGATAACTTGGCTCAAAACTTGAATAGAAAGGCTTAGGAGTTGAGAGAATTACCTCTAAACCGTGGAGATAATCTCTAGCTTGGATTCCAAAATTTTTTTCTAGCTTTCACTCACTAAAATCCAACCACACTCTCTTGGGTTTGGCTGCCTATGGGGTTCGACTGAGAGAGAGAAAAGGAGAAGAAAAATGGCCAAAGTTTGGGGGAATTTTCCAATAAAATGGGTCAAAAAGTCACCCCCCCTCCACCTATTTATAGGTGAATTTTAATTTCTTTTCTTGATTTATTTTTATTCTCTAAATTGCACTCCAAGCCTTACAAAAAATTTATTTGCTAAGAGATCCCCAAGGGGTGGCTGGCCACTAGAGGCTTCCATGAGCCAAAGTTATCTATTTGTAATACTTTCCAATTTTTCAAAAAAATCAAGAAATTACATAATTATCATATGGTGAGTTGTCACCCACCAAGGGCTTTGTTTGGCTTTCTTTCTTAAAAACAGTCTATTTTCATACTAATGTAATTATAATAAATACTGTTTTCAACTAAAACAGACTTGTCATACTAAACGGCAGTCCAGAATTTATCTGTGTTTAACTGGACTGCGTATAGGTTTTTCTTAGAACTTAAAGCTAATTAGTCCTTATTGTCCTAAATATTGTGCTTGATTTTTCTAACATGATTCCGTACCTTATTCTTACTTATTTATCCGTAATGACGGTTTTTCACAATATAATTTTCATACTGCTTATTATACTGCAGTACCGCCTCAATCTTATCTTAGATCATTCTGGTCAAACTTTGACCGGAATTCAATCATACATAAATCCTAATTCTGATAACTCAGATCACGCAATTCATATACTTATACATAATACAAACTTTGATTCCTTGAGAAACAAGAAATCATAATTTGTAACAAAGTCGGTTATTACATCCACATTATGTGGAGGACGAATTTGAATATACTCAAAAGAGAGGTCAAATTTTAGGAGTCCTTCTCCTAGCAAAAAACATCTATAAGGTTCAAAGAACCTAGCCCGAAATTTGAATGATCATTTGGTTCAAAAGATTATCCAGAAATATAATTATTAATTATTTTTCAAGTAAGAGATATTTTTGAGAAAGAATTGGAATATTATATGAAGGCTAGGGGTTCTTGAAAAAAGCTAACCATCATCATACACTTAAAAAGGTGGACGGTTTTTGGGTGAGAGAAAAAAGGCCAAAAACTAGGTTTTTGTGCTTGAGAAAATTCGTCCTTCTTGGGTGTGAGAAAAAAAGAGAAAGTTTCATTGAATCAAAACTGTGAGGAAGGTTAAGCCGAGTGATATTTTTCATAGAAGGTTAACCGGTTCCTATTTTGTAGTTTTGAAGATCGAACCCGGATCGAATTCTCAACGAGATACATCGGGATTGAGAAGGTGAAATCTAAACTTCGGAAGAACTACCGGTCGCTTGGATTCATAATACGTGTGCCCACACACATTCTGAGACGTGGGGTCTCGAGAATAGTAGAGAAGACAAGTTGGTCGACGCTCTAGCAATTCTGAATCTGAGAAACAAGGTACGTTTGATCATGTATTTAATTTATTGTTATATACATCATGAGCTTCTTTTCTAAATCAACATAAAATTTTTAAAACTTCCGTTGTGCCGTAACTCTGATATCAGATCCATTTTTCCAACAATTAGTATTAGAGCCAACTCATGATCATGTATATAAACATAAATTATTTGATCAAATGAATTTCTCTCTACGCATTAATGAAATATTTTAGAGAGTTGGCACTCAAGTTTTTATATTGTGTATGTTAAGTATATTGTGAATGGATGTATGAATGAATGAATGCTTTATATTTTTTTATAATATATGATGCTTGTTCAATTTTGCTGGTTATGATTCCATAGAGGTTATAATTTGTATCTAGGTTTTTCAAGTGTTATAGATGCGGTCTATTATCACCGCTAGGTCGTTCTTTCAATTCCTAGAATTTTTGTAAGCCGGAAACGGCATGGGAAGTTTTTGTAAATTCGGGCTACAATGGATTCAAGGAGATTGAAGATGAACAAAGGTATGAACATTTTCAAAGGATGTGATTTTTTGAAATTTGAAAATTTTAATTAATTCAAATTTCATATAATAGGCATTTTTTTTGTGGAAGAAAAATCACATTAAATCTTTATGAAAATTTTAATTTTCCAATGATATGTGATCTTGATAATTTGGAAAATCAAAATTCAAAATTTAAATTTAAATTTCATGGACGTTTTAATTTATTAAGAATTTTAAAATTTTGTGATTTAAATTAAAAATTGGAAAATAGCATTTTTTTAAAAAAAAAATTAAAATTTGAATTATAAATTAAAAACGTGTTTTATTTAAATTTTTGATATTTTGTAATTTTGATTAAAATTAAAAATCATATATAATCTTTTTAGAAATTTAAATTTAATTTTAATTTAAAAGGACGTGACATTGGAGAAAGACGACACATTGAAGAAGGATACAAGGCATGGATCTACAAAAGAAGGACGATATATGTTTCGGTTAATTTTTTGTAAATTTTATAATTTTCTTTTCTCAAGGATAGAATCATGATCCACGGCTATTTATGTAATAACCGCCCTTTTTGATTAATTCATGATTTCCTCATTGAGGAAAAAAATGAATAATTGTGTGAAATATCTGATATGATTTTATCAGATATATTTGAGTTCTTATAGCATAATAAGACTCAAAACAGCTTGTTTAGCTATGCATGATGCCTTATAAGGAAAAAGACAAAATTAGAATTTATGACCTTGATCGGTAAAAGTTTGACCAAAAAAGTCAAAGGTATGACTATGACGGTACTGTAGTATAGCAAGCAGTATGAGAATTATACTGTGAAAAACCGTCATCACGGATGAAATAGTAAGAATAAGGCTCAAGATCACTTTAGAAAAATCAAGCACAATATTTAGAACAATAAGGGTTAAGTAGCTCGAAGTCAGTTGAAAAATTTTTCGCAGATGAATTCTGGACTGCAGTCCAGTATAACAATACTGTTATAGTTGAAAATAATATTTGTAATATCGGCATTAGCATGAGAATGGACTGCATTTTAGGAGATAAGCCAAATGAGGCCCTAAAAGTGGGACACATCATCATGAGATAATTACATAATTTTTGGATTTTTGGAAAATTAGGAAAGAATTGAAAACTTGGCCTCCAAGTCTTCCCATGATGGCCGGCCACCTCATTGGACTTTTGGGAAATTATTTTCTCTTAAGGACTTATATGCAATTTAGGAAATAAAAATAAATCAAGAAAGAAAATATTTTTCACCTATAAATAGGTGATGGGGGGGAGTCTTTTTAGTTCATTTTGTGTGACCTTACCAAAACTCTTGCAAAATTTCTCCTCAACCTTTTTTCCCCCATAGCAGCCGAAGCCCAAGAGAGAGAAAGAAAAATAAAAATCAAGTTAGAGTGGTCGGATTTTTAGTGAAGGAAAACTAGAAAAAAATTTCGGAACCCAAGCTTGAAATTCATCTCCAAGATCTAGAGGTAACCCTCTCAAAACCCTAACCTTTTTAGTGAGTTTTGAGCAAAGTTTATGTGTATTTCAAGCATTGGATGTAAGAGCATAAGCTCACCATTTATGTTTATGTTCTAGATAGTTTACCTAGCATGTGCTTGATTTAGGTTTTGTGATCTTGATTTATGATTTTGATGTTTGTTTATGATGTTATGTGCTAAGTATGATGTTATGTGCTAAGTATGTAAGGCATGTAGAAATGCCTTGTATATGTTTGTTATATGTCCCCACACACATAAGAGGTTGTATGGTGTGATTGATTATGTGATTTTGATGAATGATGCAAGTAGGGTTTGTGGAAAACCCTAAAAACCCAAATTGGTGAATTTCACCAAATGGGTTTACGAGAATGATGGAATGTTTGAGAATGAATGAATGATCGTGAGAACGTTAGATTATACACTGCATGCTGGATATAGGCTCATGATTGCGACCGTTTGAGGTAGGGTGTGCGTAATTGTACGTAAGAACGAACCGAAACCAAAACTGTCAGTTCGGGTGAAAACTGGACAGTAATCTGTAAATGGTATTTTGAGGCCTTTAGAGGCCGAATTTGACAAAACTCAAAACTTAAAAGTTGTAGGAAATTGAAAATTGTAAGGGGAACCACGGACAGTTTTTTAAAATAAGGCTCCGAAGGCCTTCGTTTTTACAAAAACCAGAGCCTGGACCACCCAGACCTATGTACACGGCCAGGCAGATTCAACAAGGAAAAAGTATAAGTTAAAGGCAGAATTGGACTTTGAGCAAAACATGAAAGTTGTAGGGTTTTTCAAGTAAAACTTTCGTGAAGAAAACTTTTTCAAAATCCAAACAGATTTTAAAATGAAACTGAATCTTAAAAACTGGGCAGGAAATAAGAAATTCCTGCACAGGATTTTCAAAATAGTGCATGCACAGGCAATTCCTGCATATGCACTAGTAATTCGAATTATAGGACTGTTTTCAGCAAACTCTTCTAAACTTAGACAGTTTTACTCAGAACAGTTTTTAAATGGTTAATCAAACCCAGTTTAGTACAATGAATAGTAATCGAAAAGATTACTAAAAAATTAATTTGACCAAGTTATAGTAACCCAATGGGTTACAAACTTTATATGTAAGATTTTGGATCCAAGGTTACTCATGATAACCAAATAGGATACCACTTTAATCATTGGGCCTTAGTAGCCCAATAGGCTTTTTAAGTTAAAAATAATTTGGGCTTATACCTTAGGGTTACTAATAGTAACCTAATAAGATATCAAGTACTATTGGGCTTTGAGCCCAAAGTTCGTAAAGTAATTAAACATGATGCTGTTTAATTATTATTGGGACATGTGCCCTAGGGTTACACTTAGTAACCTAATATAATGTTATTAGAGTGTGTGAAGGGGGACATATTATTAGAGATTTCTCATGGATGTCGGTTAGGATACCAACATCTAATGTTATAGTTAAGAGTAAGCTAGAAAGATTCTTATCTTATATCCTTAATTGATAACAGGTAGTTAACCTGTTGTTGCGATCAATAGGAGCAACAAACTCAGGACGTACATAAGAGGTAAGTACAACTCCGCCTACAGCATAGACGGAAAATATTTTACTGCTTATGTGATGTTAAGCTTAAGCATGTATGATATAGTGCATGTAATTTATGTCTTGATGATGTGATGCATATGATTTATGCCTTGATAATGTAGTACGTATGATTTATGATTTATCATTATGGCATCATGACGCATGCTCACTAAAGATAAATCACTCGGTAAGAATGAGAACCCAGTTTCAAGTAAGAAACTGTTGTAAAAGACTGTTTTCAAGAAGAAAACTATTTTAAGAACAAGTTAAAGAAAGATTTTAAGTATGATGGCAATGCGAGCTTGCCTTGTGTCGTACCGACCCGTGTTAAGTCGGGTTTGGTCCATGGTTTGAGTTGGATCTGATTGGCCGCCCCAACCACTCCATGGCTGCGCGCCTCGTTACGTACACTTATGTTATGTAAGCATAAGACATCATAATGAAAGCATAATTGGTTCATGCATTGTTCCATTATGAGATGTTTTGCGGGATAATAGTTGTACTTGCTGAGCAAAAGCTCATGTCTTACGTTTATGCTGTAGGTAAGCAACCTGTCAGCAATCTTTGATGCAAGGCGGTGGAGCGTGGTAAGGCTACCTGTGAAATCTTGGGATGGGAACCATTAAGCGTTTTATTTTAATTATGTTTGACGGTTAACATAAAATGTTGTATGTACCGAAACAAGTTTGGTATTCAGTTCATCTATATATATGTATATGTGTACATATTTATACTAGTAAGTATAGTATGAGTAAGTTCTCAAGATTTAAGTTATTTAACTAGAAAAAAAAATTTATTCCGTTTTTTTTTCGCCAAGTAAATAAGTAAGATAAGATAAGTAACTGTAACGGCCACGTTAGGCGGGTCATGACAATTTACATATTTTGCAAACCATGGATGATGCGATGCTAGATAAATATGTTATACTATTTCATGATATATTGATAACATGTCATATAGACTTGGGAGTGCCACTCAATAAATATTGTTTATGCATGAAAAACAAAATCCCTGATTCAAAAGATTGAGTGGGAAAATGTTTTACACACTAAGACCTACGGCCTCCATCGTTGGTGCAATAGTTACGCATTGTAGTGCCTACTACTCGGGTTTGACCCGGGAATTCCCTTCGGATAAGTATCTTTCCTAGAGCGCACACTGATTTGGATTTCCGAAAGGATAACAATTTTGTACATATTTTATGTTTAGATCACCCATCAGTGGCGGATGTAAAATATGGATTCAAAATTGGAAACGATGGTTACACACTCATGCTACTTTATTTATTAACCTTCCCTTGAGGCTCTAATATTTAAAGTAGTGGCCAAATAAGCGATAGTTAATATATATTTAATGGGGTTATGCTCCATGGACGAATATGTATTAATCGGAGGGGATTCGTGTTCTTGGCTAGTTTTTCCATGACTACCCCTCGGTAGCTTGGAAAGCAGAAGCTAGGAATTATCATTGTAAGATATGTGTTTTTTAAGGGCTTTACACATAAATATTTAGATTGCATATTGATCTTTTTGTTTCATTACAAAAACCAAAATTTTAAAAATAAAAGGATGTTTGCTCGTACTTATTACATATATATATATATATATTTTATTATAGATCAAGATGTCAAGCCCATTATCTATGATACTTACGCAAAATAAATTAACCGATGAGAATTTTAAGGACTGGAAAAGGAACTTGCTTATCGTCTTAAACTTTGAGAAACACAGTTTCTTCCTTACCTAACCTCGACCGCCCACGCCTGCGATCGATGCTCCTGATAAGGAATTTGTAGCACTTGAGCGCTGGGACAATTCCAACCTAAGTGCTATGTGCTATATTCGGGCAAGCATGTCCAACGTGATCCAGAAACAGCATGAAACTGCTAGCCAGATCATGGACAACCTGGAGAAGATGTTTGGTGAACAAACTATCCAAGCTAAGACCGATGCTATCAAAGGTCTCATGAACTGCAAACAAAAGGTTGGAACTCTCATCAAGGAGCACATGATGAAAATCATGGCTTATTTGTCTGAGGCTCAGGCAAATGGGGCTGAAATAGATGCTGCAACTCAATTGGTCATGGTTTTCCAAACCTTGTCCAAGGATTTCGATTTGTTTCAGACATCCTACAACCTTAACCGGAAGGAGATGTCTCTAACGGAATTGATGAAAGAGTTGCAAGCCTTTAAGAACATTTTCAAGGGTTCTGGATTTAGGCTAAGGCAAATATGGCTGAACCTAATTCACCTGCGTCTAATCCCAAAAGGAAGAAGGAAAAGGGGAAGAACAAAGGGAACAAGCCAGCGGTGAAGGCACATGCTCCTAAGAAGTCTACCAAGACTAAGAAGCGAAAGGTGGATCCTAAGAAGGTTAAGTGCTTTTTCTGTGGGAACAATGGACATTTCTAGAAGGATTGCAGAGACTACCTGACTATGCAGAAGCAAAGAGGTAATTTCGATATACTGTATCTTGAGGCTTGTTTAGTGGAAGAATCTAAGGATACTTGGGTTATAGATTCTGGAGCCACTAACCATGTTTGTATTTCTCTACAGGGGTTCAAGGTAACGAGAAGTCTGCGTTAGGAGAACTTCACGTTAAGAACGATGATGGGACGTTGGTGCGAGTTGAAGCAGTGGGAGATGTGCATATTTATTTTGATGAATTTAGATTTATTATTTTAAGACATTGTTTTTTAGCTCCTAGTTATAATAGGAACCTAATTTCGGTAGCTTGTTTGATTAAAGACTCCTATTTGGTTTATTTTAATGATAAAGTTGTTATTAGGAAAAACAATTCTCTTTTCAGTAATGGATGGATGCATGAAAATCTTTATTTTATCAAACCTAAGATGCACTCACTGCTTGATACAGAATTGGAAAGAAACTCTAAAAGACATAAGTCTTCTCACTCTAACAAATCATACCTTTGACATTTACGACTAGGTCACATAGACCTTAACAGAATTCAAAAGATGGTAAATGAGGAATGCCTTGACTTGTACGTGGTTGAACTTTGGCCACAATGCGAATCCTATTTGGAAGGCAAGATGACCAAACGGCACTTTGCTGCCAAGGATAGTCGTGTCGAGGAACTTTTAGAACTTGTACATACGGATGTTTCTAGTCCCATGAACATAGAAGCATGTGGTGGGTATGAGTATTACGTCACCTTTATTGACGACTACTCGAGGTATGGATATGCCTATTTGATGACCCACAAAAGCGAAACTTTTGACAAGTTCAAAAAATTTCAGGCTGAATCGAAGAAACAATTAGGCAAGTCCATTAAGTCACTTCGATCGGATAGAGGTGAGCAATACCTATCGGATGAGTTCTTAGGACATTTGATAGAGAATGGGATAGAATCCCAATTGACTGCACCTGGTACTCCTCAACAGAATGGTTGTAACGACCTACCTAACGTAGGCCGTTACCTTACTTAACTTATATAATTACTTAACTTATTTATCTTAGCGGAAATAGGGAATATTTTTTTTTAAACAACTTGAAACTAAAATCTATCCCATCACATACTTACATGCCTATACATACATACGTATTTCAGTACTAAAATGCCATCTTACATAAAACATAATTCATAACTAATAATATAATATAGCAAAAGACGTAGCGGTCACTATCCCACGTTTCACATCTCGCCGTGTCAAGCCCCACCGTCTTGTATCAAGGATTGCCGATAGGTTGCTTACCTACAGCATAGACATAAGTCGTGAGCTTTCGCTCAGCAAGTACAACTTATTAATCCGCAAAACAAAACTTAATAAAGCAATGCATAAGCCAATTATGCTTCATTATGCTTTCTTAGGTTAGCATATCTTTGGGCCCCTTACTTAACATAAGTGTACGTACCGTGGCGCGCAACCATGGATGTTGGGATCTAAATGTGCCATAAGGATAGAAAATCAATATTAGGGATTTCTATAAATATGACATTTTGATATTAATAAGAGAAGGTTATTCATGTTTACTAAGTTGTGTCCTATTTACTTTCATTTGTTGATTGTATGGTTATTTTGAGCAAACATAAAATACTCCTTGACTGTTGGTAATATATCGGATTACCATATATATACGGGGTATACATAGAAGACGTGGTAATTTGATAACAGTCTAAATAAATAGTCCGCAATCGATGGAAAAAGATTTGGGGATCTTATTTATGATAAGATTGTAAAGGTTGTCTACTTCCTTGAAGGGATGGTTTGTCCTGACCATCGGATAGGTTCCGAGTAGAAATTTTAATGTATACCAGTATTGAGGTACGACATTGGACTGGACCTAAAGTGTTAATTGATTCGGTTTAATAATTCCGTTTATAAGAATCAATGACATTTTGATTATCATCCTGCATTAATCTTAATCCTGAAATGATTACTTGAGTTCGCATCCATGACTTATGTACTTTAATGCACTACAGGTGAGACACTGTTAATTCATGGTCAATATACTTGTGTTTTGGGTGCATGACTTATGGATGGAGAAATCAAGATTCATAGATACGGAATCCATAGCTATCTTAACGGTAGTAAATGTTATCTACTTAAAGGCATTATTCGGGGATTGAAAGATAGTATAACAAGATCTTGGCCATCGGTTTACTTTGTGTTCTCTGGTGGTTTACCAATTGTATGATTTTACAATTGGTGATTCTTTCAATAGAGAATAATGGAACTTTAAGTTAAAATTATTGAAAAGGTAAAACGAAAAAAGTCCTTAATTCAATCATGGATAACATATGGGGATTAAGTAAGAGATGAATAAATCATGGAAGAAGCACTACATGAAAGAGAGCTTTCGTAATACGGTATGTAAACATGAGTTCAACTTCAAACTTTTAGTGGAATAGTTTTGAAGTTGATAATTGATGAATAATTAATCTGGGATTAATTTTTCACAATTATAGGGGCCTCTTTACATATTTCCATCGGGTCCCTCTATTAGCTCATATAGTTCCGTATAGCGTCTCGGGATTTGTTCCTAATGAGATCGGTAAATTTAAATGGAATTTAGTAATGTCTATTAAGACATGGTACTCTCTAACATACAATCCAGAAAGGATTGGACATGTGAAATTAATAGACAAATGATTTGTCAATTTGTGATTGGTTAATTTGAATTTTGGAAATAAGATTGTGTTTGAATTATTTAATTTTGGAAAACAAATTTTCTCTCCTAATCTAAAAGTGATGCACGGTTTTTAGATAGGTGGAGGGAAGAAAATTTTGTTTCAAAATTGTTCAAATATATTCCTAACATTAAATTATTAATTGATTTGAATAATGGAGATTATTTGATGGATTTTTTCTTTCCTTTAAAAAGTTGTTGACGGTTTTAAGAGGAGGAAAATTTCAAATATTTCATTTATTTAAATTAATAAATATGGTTGATGTTTGAGGAAAATATTTAATTCAAATAAGTGAATCTTATTTAAATTCAAAAAGGTTTAAAAGGAATTTGAATCTAGATAGGACTAAGATCTTTTGACTAGTCTAGATTCTTGATTTAAAATTTGCACCATCAATCTAGCTTGAATTTCAAGTGTGGCCGAATTTTTTGTGAAAAGATTTCCTCTTGGAAAAACGTTTTTAGGTTCAATGAATCTAGCCTTAAAGTTGTATGATCTTTTGATTCAAAATTTATCCAAAAAAATAATTATTAATTATTTTTAAGGAGTTGAATTTGAAAAAGGATTGGACTTCTATTATAAAGGCAAGGGATTCTTGAAAAACCAATTTTTTGTATTTTTTCAAGAGAAAAAATGTTTTTTTTTTTTTTTTTTTTGAAGTGAGAGGAAAAACAATTTAGGTTTCTTCCACATCAAAATTCGGCTATCTTGTGAGAAAGAAAAAGAGAGAAAATTCCATTGAATCAAAACTGTGAGAAAGGTTAAATCGAGTGATAATTTTCATAGGAGGTTAACCAGTTCCTGTTTTGTAGTTTTGAAGAAAGAAGTTGGATCATATTCTCATCGAGGAACATCGGAATGAGAATGAATGATTTAGACTTCGGAAAGCATTATCGGTCGCTTGAATTCATAGAACGTGTGCCCACACACACTCTAAGACGTGGAACTCGAGAATAGTAGAGAAGACACGTTGGTCAAATGCTCTAGTGATTCCGGAATCCAAGAATTAAGGTACGCTGATCATTAATTCAATTTATTGTTATATGCATCATGAGACTCTTTTCCAGAAACGGCATAAAAATTTTAAAACTTCCGCTGCGCTGTAACTCTATACCGGATCCGATTTTCCAACAATGGAGTGGTTGAGACGGCCAGTCCAATCCAATTCAAACCATGGACCAAACCCGACCTACGAGCGGGTCGGTACGACACGAAACTGCTTGCCAACATACTTAAAACTTATCTTTAAAACTTGTTCTTAACTTAAAATATATTTCATACTTGAAACTTGGTCTTAGTCTTACCATATAAATTAGTGAACATGCTTCATGATGTCATATCATAAAACATAAATCATATACATCACATAACTGCATAAACAAAACATGCAAGTAACAAAACAAGA
The DNA here is from genome assembly GCA_009761775.1 of Ficus carica. Classification (NCBI taxonomy): domain Eukaryota; kingdom Viridiplantae; phylum Streptophyta; class Magnoliopsida; order Rosales; family Moraceae; genus Ficus; species Ficus carica. Next base: position 677,630 of record VYVB01000414.1, read on the forward strand.
GCCTATGCTATAGGCGGAGTTGTACTTACTTGTTGTGCTATGTCCTAAGTTTTGTTGCTCCTATTCAGGTCACAACAACAGGTTACTTCCTGCTTTTCAAAAAAGGACGTAGAGTAAGGATCGTCCTAACTTATCATAAATCATAATCATAAAATGTTGGTATCCTAACCAACACTCAGGAGTAACCCTAGTCATATGTCCCCTCACACACACACTTATGATAACTTACTTGGTTACTAAATGTAACCCTAGAGCTTATGTCCTAATAGTATCTTATTAGGTTACTTCGGGTAACCCTTGGTGTAAGCCCAAGTTATATTGGATAAAATCCTATTGGGTTACTAAGGCCCAATTTTTAAAACTTATGTCTTATTAGGTTACTATTAGTAACCTTGGGCTTTAGGCCCAACCCAATAACTTGGTAACCTATCGGGTTATTAATGGTTATCGTCTGGTTACTAGGTCTTAAAATAATTTTGGCCCAAATAAAATTAGTAACCAATCCAATGACCATTTCTCTTACTATGGTAACCCTATCTCTTGGCCTAATTTCATTATTTCTTTTCTCCTTACTAGACTTGGTTTAATTAACCATTTTTGTAAAATTGTCTAAGTCTGGGAGAGTTTGCTGAAAATAGCCCCATTAATCCAATTATTACTGTATGTACAGGAATTGCCTGTTCCTGTACTATTTTGAAAATTCTGTGCAGGAATTTCCTGTTTTCTGCACAGTTTCCAAAATCCAGTTATACCTTAGAATCCATTTTGAATTTGTAAAACTTTTCTTCAGAAAAGTTTTTGATCTTGAAAAATTCTACAACTTTTATTCTTTGTTCAAAACCCATTTCTGTCTCTAATCTTCTATTTTTCCTTGTTGAACATGCCTGGCCGTGCACAGGGTTTGGGCACGACTAGGTTTGGATTTTAGTAAAAAAGAGGCCATTGGGGCCTTATTTTTAAAAACCGTTTATGCTACCCCCTAGTATTTTCAATTTCCTACAAATTTTCAGTTATAACTTTCCTCAAATTCGACCTCTAGAGGCCTTAAAATCCTGTTTCCAGATTACTGTCCAGTCTTGATCCGAGACTGGCAGTTTCTATTTTAATTGTTTCTTACGTAAAATTACGCGCACACTACCTCGAACGGTTAAAACCAAGAGCCTACCACAAGCATGCAGCGCATTACGTACTATTTTCATTGTCATGCATTCATTCTCATTCATAAAATCATTCATACAAACCCATTTGGTTAATATTTACCAATTAGGGTTTTTAGGGTTTCCTTTAACCCTCTTGCATCATACATCAATTACAACATAATCAATCACACCCTACATCTTCTTGAGTGTGTGGAGATATATTACAAACATTTGCTAGGCATTCATACATACCATATATACTCTAGCAATTGAAATCATAACCATACCCAAAACCATAAATCAAGACCATTAACCCTAATCAAGCACAAATCTAAGCTATTACATAAAAATTACAATGAGCTTATGCTCTTATATACCCACATAATATACACATAAACCTTGAATCAAAAACTTATTGAATAGCTTAAGGGTTTTTAGAAGGATACCTTTAAGCTGGAGATTGGTTCTAGACCTTGAATCAAATTTTTTTCTTCTTGCTTTAGTTCCTCCCTAAAATCCGACCACTTGCTCTTCTCTCTCTCTTTCTCTTTTTTTTTTTTTTCTTCTCTTTCTCTCTTTGGGGCTTCGGCTGCTAAGGGGAAGAGAGGTGAAAAATAAATTCTTTTTGGATTTATTTTTATTTCCAAAATTACACATTAGTCCTTATGAGCAAAATATTTGCCCAAAAGACCATGAGGTGGCCGGCCATTAGGGAGCCCTTGGGGGGCCAAGTTACCTAATTCTTTCCCAATTTTCTAAAATTCCATAAATAATGTATTTATCCAAAGATGAGGTGTCCCCCCTTTTGGGCCTTGTTTGGCTTTCCTCCTTGAACGCAGTCCATTTTCATACTAACACATATATTACAAATACTGTTTTTACCAATAACAGTACTGTTTTACTAAACTGCAGTCTAGAATTTATCTGTGTTTTAATGTACTGTATAAAATTTTTTCTTATGACTTAAAGCTACTTAGCCCTTGTTGTTCTAAATAATGTGCTTGATTTTTTCTATAGTGGTCTTGAACTTTATTCTTACTATTTTATCTGTGATGACGGTTTTTCACAGTATAATTCCTATATTGCTTGCTATATTGCAGTAGTCATATTCATACTTTTGACTTTTCTTGGTCAAACTTTGACCAACATAAAATCATAAATTTTAATTCTACCTTTTTACTCAAAATGTCTTATGCTTGGCTAAGCAATCTATTATTAATCCTTGTAAAGCTATAAGGACACACAAAATCTGATAAAAATCAGATCAGGTATTTCGTAAATACTTACATAGTACATTTTAAATTCCTTAAAAAGAAAATTGTAATTTCATAAAACGTTGGTTATTACAATGGTGTAGCTGAGAGAATGAATAGGATCTTATTGGACATGGTCCGGTCTATGTTGAGTTACTTCTCATTACCTTTGTCGTTTTGGGGGCACGCCATACAAACTGCATGCTATCTTCTGAATAAAGTTCCCTCCAAACCAGTTCCTAAAACTCTTTTCGAGTTATGGACGAGTAAGAAACCTAATTTGAATCATATTCGAATTTGAAGTTGTTCGGTACACGTCCTGGATAAGTAAGCGAAGAAATTGGAGTCACGATCAAAAGTGTGCTTGTTTGTTGGCTATCCAAAAGGGACAAAAGGTGGCCTGTTTTAATCTGAAGCAAAATAAAGTCTTCGTCTCCACACATGCAAAATTCCTCGAGGAAAGTTACATGGAAGACTTTAAACCTCGTTGCAAAGTGGTGCTTGGGGAGATGACTACGAGTTTAGATGTTCCTAAAGTCACTGAAAATCCTGTGGAAAAACCGCTACCGAATCAACAACCACGGAAGCTTCGTCATAGTGGAAGGATTGTCAAGGAACCTGAAAGGTATATGTTCAATGGTGAAGTCTTTGAGGCAGAATCCATAGAACATGTTGACGATCCGGCTACGTACAAGTAAGCTATGGAGGATGTTGATTGTAGTCTTTGGCAAAAGGCTATGGACATCGAGATGGAATCTATAGATTCCAACGGGGTCTGGAAACTTGTAGACTTACCCCAAGGCATAAAACTGATTGGGTGTAAGTGGGTATACAAGAGGAAGAGAAGTGTGGTTCAGAAACTAGAAACTTTCAAGGCAAGACTTGTAGCAAAGGGCTATACGCAAAAAGAAGGAATTGACTATGAAGAAACCTTCTCGCCTGTAGCAATGCTTAAGTCAATCCGCATTCTTTTATCCATTGCGGCTGCTCTCGATTATGAGATATGACAAATAGATGTCAAGACAGCTTTCTTGAATGGCTCTCTTGAGGAAGATATCTATATGATACAGCCAGATGGGTTCAAGGCAAAGGGCCAAGAAAACAAGGTATGCAAGTTGCTCAAATCCA